>JARHVA010005460.1:15000-615000 GCA_037957365.1 Torreya grandis | reverse complement strand
TCCTGCAACTTTATCCACTCAATTAACTACAACATGTTGGCAACGAAAAAGGTGGAGGATTTGGTCTATGTGCATTCCAACTTGTATCTTCTCTCACACAAACACCCTGATTACAAGGCAGGGGCAACAAAGTGTTGGGATGTGGACCCCGAGACACTGATTTGGATGCCCCTGTTGCCTTACTTTCATTGCTTGACATAGAGCTAGACAGTGCTTCACACAACTTGCACAGTGAAGTTAGTGGGAGAGGCATTGCTACTGCTTGTGGTTCTAATGAACCACATGTTGATGAAAACATTGTAGCTGAAGAGAAAAATGAATATAGTGAAGCATGAATATACTAAGTTGTCTTTATTTTTGTCCATACATTGTAATATTTTCACTATGTACCTATTATAAAACTAATCTAAGTTCGACCGTTGAATATGATGATATTTGGCATTGAATTATGAGTATGTTTTGTAGTTATTTAATTAATATGATTCCTCTATGCATATTATGTAGTTAATTTTACTTATATGGCAATATTTTTAATTTTGTATATATATATATATATTTGTACGACCATATAAAAACCCCAAGAAAATATCCCTGTATACAATTATCATACCCATGTCCGTATCGGCAACCTAGTTAAAAACCAAAAATGAACTGGTAAAAAAAATTAGTCTTCTTTTTCCAGTTCTCGGCAAGGAGGTTGTTGCATGTCTTTTTATGAAAAGATCATTTTATCTACCATTCTTGATATCAATTCTATTTTAGGACCCTAGTATAAATTTCCATCGCTTGTTCCAAGGGTTTCTACATTGTTGGATACTGCTACCTAGGGGTGTAGGTACTGATACAGTATGCCCTAAGGTACTGATACGGTACACTCTAGGTCTGATCTGGTTTTCATACACCCAAGATATAGCTGGGCAGCTGTGGATTCATCTAGGTTCATCCCAGTTCAAATCCAGATTTATTTGCAGCTGCCCAGCAATATCCTACGTGCATCTAGGGCATATCTAGGGCAAAAAAAATCACTCAACAAAAAGTCAAAAATGGACTTCAAGAAACAAGAAAAAAAATATACGGGAAAACCTAAAAGCAACATTCGCACTCATTTGATTGAAAGAAAACAACACATTTACCTCACAATGCATTTTTACCTCTCATTGCACATTTGCCCTCACCTTCATTTTTCCAATTGCTTAGGACTAAAACTCCATTTTGCTGAATTGTCTATATTATTGTCCATGCATTGTAAAATTTGTACTATGTACTTGTTCGAAAACTAATCTAAGTTCGACCATTGAATATAATGACATTTGGCATTGAATTATCGATATGTTTTGTGTTTATTTTGTTGGGTGAATATTTTGTCAACCAGCTAACTGGTGAGCAAAATAGGTCTCTTCAACCACAGCATAGGGAGATTGGTCGGCCAGATGTGCAGGTTTACTACATCAACAGGGGACAAATCTCTCCTCTCATCAAGGGGAGGTTCCCTATAAGTATAAAGGAGCTATATACTATATATATATGCAGAAAATAACACTCAGGGGTAGAATAACACCATCCATCTCTCTTTTTTCAGAGATGATGTTTACAAAAGAGAAAATTTTGGTGAAGACACTGAAGGCACGTCTCTTCTTTGAGAAGTGATCTTGCAGGAGACAACAAGAGTTCTTTCAAGTAGTGACAAGTAACTGGTAACCAATGGCGTAGTAACCAAAAGACAGATGTAGCACAAAGTCTCCACCTCGACTGCCCAAGAGTGAAATACGAAGGATAATGAGGGCACAAAGTCGTCCCAAGATTCTTTACACAGGAGCAGAAAGAAAACACACTAAAGGCAATTGTGGGGGCACAAAGTCTCTCCACAGTTGGCTTCAGGACACCTTCCTAATTATTTTCACTAGTTTTGCTTGCCAAGTTAAATAAACAAAAACACATTCAGAAGACAGACATAAGAACAATCTCTTAAAATGATACAAACTATAACAGCACAAAGTCTACAAACAACTGGCTTTCTCATTTAGATAAAATGATATGAACAACAATCAGAGCTCAAAGTCTCAGTATTCGCCTTTCAATTTGGGCAGAGTTTTGCTTTTGTATTAGGAAGATCTCCCTAAAACCATAAAAGAGATTACAATATATAGCAGCCAAGAAAAACATGGCGCTTTGTTTCATGGAATGGCCCATGCTATGCATTCAATGCCTTGAATGCATTTTCAGTTCTGTCAGGGGGGCTGCGTTGAAAACAGTGCAGATGTCTTAACTATGGCATGTCATTTCATCCCATATGTCTTCTCCTGAGTCTGGATCATCTGGTCTGTCCCCTCTGATGTCTGCGCAGCTGTCCATTTTGTCTTTACTCCAAGTGAGACAAACAGGGGTCGCCTTCAATGTTTGCAAGCCAAAATATATGCTTAGTGGACTGTTCCACCTACTGAAATTACTTCTACACAGATATTTTCCTCTTTGTCTCTTCTTGCTACGATTTGAGCTCTTGGGCTATTTAGGTCTTGCTGATTCCTTACGCTCTTCCATCAGCGATTCTTCCCTTTGCCGTTTTGGCCTTTTGCATTCGGGTCTGCATTCAAGCTTTCAAAGATGAACGGCTATTTCATTTCCATGAATTTGAAGTCTTCGCGCCCGTCATCGTTAGGAAACCAATGGCTAGTTTGTCGCCCTAAAATTGATGGCTGCGAGGACGTCGCCAGACTTTTGGATCTTAACGGCTAGTTCGCGATGTCCAACTTTGACGTCTGCGGGCCTGTCACTTTTCTCGGCAATTCCTTCGACTTTGTCGTTTGATCTTCCCCGGAGGGGCCTGCCCTTCAGGGCCTTGAGAAAGGTCCCTTTTTCTCAGCGAGAGCCCCCCCGCAAGGGCACATACCCTTCGGGCGGTCTTCGGATGGCCTTCGCTCTTTAATTTCTTTGGCGGGCTTCATCGGTCAAGTTAATTCCTTCAGAAAAAAGTCCGAAGGAATTCCTTCAGACGTTTTGTCCGAAGGAAATGGCCCTTAACAACTTTGCCGCATAAACTTTTTCGAAGGAATTCTCTGTTCGCTCAGCCTTCGAAATGGTTCACCTGCTCCCCCTGCCCTCCACAAGGGTTGTCTGACCTCCAAGGTTGCCTTTCGGATTTTTGCGACGGTCCACTTTGGCTCCCAAGTGCCCTCCGCAAGGGCACTTGTCCTTCGGGCTTTTAGAAGACCCCTTTGAACTTCCCGATTGAAAAAATGGCTAAGTGTCGAACCTATTTCTTTCCTGCAGAGTCCATAGAAACCAACCTGTAGAGTCCGTAGAAACGAGTTTGTAGATCTGAGGGAGTCCGTAGAAGTGAGACACCGGCCTGCAGAGTCCATAGTTTTGAGGCCTTGAGAGTCCATAGATTTGACTCTACCTACAGAGTCTGTAGAAGCCAAGTCCATAGTTTTCTCTAACTTTGAAAGAGTTCATAGAAATTTAGCTTGTGGAGTCCGTAGAAACCATCTGTGAAGTTCGTAGAAACTGAGTCTATAGAAATGAACCTGTAGAGTCCGTAGTTTTCTCTAAATTTCTTCTAACCTTGAACGAGTCCATAGAAAACTATCTGCAGAGCCCGTAGTTCCAAGCTTGCAGAGTCCGTAGATTCAACCCTGCAGAGTCCGTAGATTTCTGGGAAAGCTTTGAAAAATGAAGAACTTGAATGCTCAGAACAATTTTTGAAAAGGGGAGAGAATTTTGGTCTGTTGAACCAAAATAGTTCATAGGTTGTTCCCGAAAAGAGTGATATTATTGGGGGACAATAGCTGGCTCCAGTTGGGGAACTACCCTTAGTTAAAATTTTGAAACAACTAAGGGGAGTAGAAACCAGAATCTCCGATGCCTTGAAGTATGCCATTGGGCTATGGAGTCATGCTACCCAAAAAGAAAGGCTCCAAAAAAATGAAAACGAAAACGAAAAGCATAAAACAGAAATAAAGACTATACAAATATACATATGTACAGGTGAACTTATCTGATACTTCAAGAATTGAAATGATTCAGACGCTGCCCATTGTGAGACAATGAAAATGGCGTTCCATCCTGATAAACCAGCAAGAAACCATTTTGTCCCCAAAATCAGTGACGGGGAATGGAACTCTCCACCAGAAATCACATTTTATGTGCACTCCTTTTGGTTCTCTCTTCTTGCCCCATGGCAAGACGTGGTCTTCAATCTGAAAACCGTAACTCCTTGCTCTCTTGGCGAAGAGTTCCTTTTGCTGACTTTGGAGTACAGTAGTATGGTCCACTACCATAGCTTGTTGTTCTGTTGGTTCAGTCTAGCACATGTTTTGATTGTGAGCATCAAACTCCTGGCAAACCATCAGCTCATCATCTCCTTTGGTGTGAAGGAGTTTGACATCTTGGTCTTAAGCAGCATTTAATTCGAGCAACAGAGATTCACATTCAGTTGTGTTGTTGATGTTGCTGAATTGCGACTTGCATGAATAAAAAATATCTCCTTGAGGAGATATCAACACAGTCCCGGCTCTAGCATTGGTAGAAAAATTGTGCCATCGGATTCCAGGATCCAAACATCATCAAAAACTAATCTTCTATCAGATTTCTCTTTGTTGAAAGTGGAAGATGCTTTTTTATTTATACTGCGCCCTACCAATTCTTCTGATGTCTTGTTTGAATCAATTTCTGGATTGCCAGCTACAGGACTTTCATCTGCAGAAACATGAACATCCTCTGTGGGCAAAAAATAATTACCCCTGCTTGAAGACTCAAATAGAATCTGAGCTTCGGGTGCTGGTGTCTGAGTGACTCGGATGGGCATGTTCCTTGGGGGATCATGAGTTACCTTTCTAATCTCTTGTCCTGCAGGGACGGCTGTATTTTTCACACACTCCACCAACCTGTCCAACTGCTCAGAGTTGGCTTGTAGGAATTCAAATTCAGTCATTTGAATTTTAGTTTTCTTGACATGGTCGACTATGTCAAATGACTGAAATGGACTAGGAAGAGAGGATGGAAGTTCATCCTTTTGATTTTTGGGAGGAGGATGACTGATTTGCGAAGTTGAAGTTGAAGGTGCAGAAATGTTTGGAGTACTTATTTTTTTAGCAACCACTGGGTCCTTTAGCTGAAAACGCAGAGTGGTTCCATGCTTAGCAATTGAAATTGTTGGTTGAGATCGCTCCTCTGCTTTCTCCTTATCAGCTGGTTGGACTGACTGATTCTTGGACCGGGTGAACACTGCGTATGATCCCTCATCTGCTTTACCTTCACTTTTGATTTCATCTTGATAATTTAGGAAACCAATGTGGGAGTCGCCAGCGGATTCTTCTTGATCCTCCATGAAGAGATTAGCGTCATTTTCTTGCTCAAACTCGGGTTGGAAAGAGAAATCATGTTCTGTTTCTAGATATCCAACTACTGAGTTGGTTGGAGGCGCTTCAAGGGCAAAGCTTCTCTGTGGGGGAGGAAGACGATTTGACTGCCCTTGATTCCTAGCAGCATTGCCTTGATATGGTTGATTCTGAAAAGTCCTTGGCATATCCCGATTAGGGGCAAACATACCTTGGGCCATTTGTCTCTTCAAGGCTAGCAATTCATTTGCCAGCTTTTGCACCATTTGATCCGTGGTGCCTGTAGATGGATACTCAGAAGATGAAAAGAATTTACCTCTGTTTGGATCTCTCCTCATCTTTCCTGTCAAGATAAGGCCATCTTTCACTTCAATAGCCAAGTCTTGAGCAGCCTCAAGGTGTATGTGGCCAGCACGTCTTAGCAGAAAACTCACTTCAGGCAGCTGTGAGTTGATGAAGAAGCATTTGAGGTTTTCAGGTGTGGGCTGAGCAATAGCAAGAATCCGGTTCCTCAGTTTGTCAAACTTTGCTATGAAATCCCTCATAGATTCATAAAGTTCCTTCTTCATCTGTGTGAGCTGGGCCAGCAAAGCATGTGCATCTTCCGCAGCCTTGAACCTAGCTTCAAATTTAGCTTTGAGTGTGTCTCAGTCAGTCACTGACCTAGCTTGCAGGTGGTAGAACCAATCTACAGCAACACCTTGTACTATTTTCACGAAAAGCATGACTGTCACGTCCTCAAATTCCACGCCTATCACATCACAGGTTATGCTGAAAGCTGCAATATGTTCATCAGGGTGAACTCTCCCATCACCAAAGAATTTGGGGAAGTTCTTTCTTGAGCTACGTGAAAGTTCATGCAGGAGTGGAGTAAGATTTAGTGGGCCAAATGAGTTACCCCAGGGGCCTTGAACTGCCATGATTGGATTATGAAAAAGAGGGATAACAAATCTAGGCGGCGTATAGATAGGCAAAGCTCTGCTAATAGCAGAAAAAGAAGCTCTGCCTTGTATTGGTGACCTGGTAGGGGTAGGAGGAAGACTCCTAGTTCGTTGAAGGTGAGGTTGTGGAGAAAACAAATCAAAATTGCTCTGCTACACCAATTCAAAAACAGGGTCAACACCTTGAGATTTTTGGCTTCTGGTATAACGTGGAGCTGCCAGACCGTAAGACAAAAATGAGAAAGAACTGGTCATGCTTCAGCTTGAAGCTTGAGGCTTCAAACTGCGCATTCTTTCCCAGTGGCTCTGGTTTCCAAGACCAGATTATATAATGGAGATGGAGGAAGATGGTAAGGCTATAATGATAATGGGTAAGACACGAAACAGAGTCGCCAAAGTCTATAATGGATAAGGGTAGGGACTGCTTCAATCTGAAACTTGGGGCTTCAGACTGCACGTTCATCCCCAGCGGAGTCGCCAAAAAGACTGTTGGGTGAATATTTTGTCAATCAGCTAATTGGTGAGCAAAATAGGTCTCTTCAACCACAGCATAGGGAGATTGGTTGGCCAGATGTGCAGGTTTACTACATCAACAGAGGCCAAATCTCTCCTCTCATCAAGGGGAGGTTTCCTATAAGTATGAAGGAGCTATATACTATATATATATATGCAGAAAATAACACTCAGGGGTAGAATAACACCATCCATCTCTCTTTTTTCAGAAATGATGTTTACAAAAGAGAAAATCCTAGTGAAGACACTGAAGGCACTTCTCTTCTTTCAGAAGTGATCTTGCAGGAGACAGCAGGAGTTCTTTCAAGTAGTGACAAGTAAGTGGTAACCGAGGGCGTAGTAACCAAAAGACTGAGATGTAGCACAAAGTCTCCACTTCGACTGCCCAAGAGTGAAATACGAAGGATAATGAGGGCACAAAGTCGTCCCAAGATCCTTTACACAGAAGTAGAAAAAAATACACTAAAGGCAATTGTGGAGGCACAAAGTCTCTCCACAGTTGGCTTTAGAACACCTTCCCGATTACTTTCACTAGTTCTGTTTGCCAAGTTAAATAAACAAGAACACATTTAGAAGACAGACATAAGAACAATCTCCTAAAATGATACAAGCTATAACAACACAAAGTCTGCAAACAACTGGCTTTCTCATTCAGATAAAATGATATGAACAACAATCTGAGCTCAAAGTCTCGGTGTTTGCCTTTCAATTTGAGCAGAGTTTTGTTTTTGTATTAGGAAGATCTTCCTAAAACCATAAAAGAAATTACAATATATAGCAGCCAAGAAAGACTTGGCGCTTTGTTTCATGGAATGGCCCATGCTGTGCATTCAATGCCTTGAATGCATTTTTAATTCTGTCAAGGGGGCTGCGTTGAAAACAGGGCGATTGTCTTAACTATGGTCTGTCATTTCATCCCATATGTCTTCTCTTGAGTCTGGATCATCTGGTCTACCCCCTCTGACGTTTGTCCAGCTGTCTATTTTGTCTTTATTCCAAATGAGACAAACAGGCGGCGCCTTCAATGTTTGCAAGCCAAAATATCTGCTTAGTGGACTGTTCCACTTTGAAATTACTTCTGCGTAGATGTTTTCCTCTTTGTCTCTTCTTGCTATGATTTGAGCTCCCGAGCTATATCCCAAGTCTTGCTGATTCCTTACGCTCTTCCATCAGCAGTTCTTCCCTTTGGCGTTTTGGCCTTTTGCATTCGGGTCTGTGTTCAAGCTTTCAAAGATCAACGGCTATTTCATTTCTGTGAATTTGACGTCTTCGAGCCCGTCATCGTTAGAAAACCAACGGCTAGTTTGTCGCCTTAAAATTGACGGCTACGAGGATGTCGCCAGACTTTTGGATCTTAATGGCTAGTTCGCGATGTCCAACTTTGACGTCTGCGGGCTCGTCACTTTCCTCGGCAATTCCTTCGGCTTTGTCGTTTGATCTTCCCCGAAGGGGACCTGCCCTTCAGAGCCTTGAGAAAGGTCCCTTTTTCTCAGCGAGAGCCCCCCGCAAGGGCACATACCCTTCGGGTGGTCTTCGGATGGCCTTCGCGCTTTAATTTCTTTGGCGGGCTTCATCGGTCAGGTTAATTCCTTCGGAAAAAATTCCGAAGGAAATGGCCCTTAACAACTTTGCTGCGGGAACTTTTCCGAAAGAATTCTCTGTTCGCTCGGCCTTTGAAACGGTTCACCTGCTCCCCGCCTACCCTCCGCAAGGGTTGTCTGACCTCCAAGGTTGCCTTTCGGATTTTTGCGACGGTCCACTTTGGCTCCCAAGTGCCCTCCGCAAGGGCACTTGTCCTTCAGGCTCTTAGAAGACCCCTTTGAACTTCCCAATTGAAAAAATGGCTAAGTGTCGACCCTGTTTCTTTCCTACAAAGTCCGTAGAAACGAGTTTGTAGATCTGGGGGAGTCTGTAGAAGTGAGAAACCAGCTTGCAGAGTCCGTCGTTTTGAGGCCTTGAGAGTCCGTAGATTTGAGCCTGTCGGCAAAGTCCGTAGAAGCCAAGTACGAAGTTTTCTCTAACTTTGAAAGAGTTCGTAGAAATCTAGTTTGCGGAGTCCATAGAAAGCATATGTGAAGTTCGTAGAAACTAAGTCCGTAGAAATGAACCTGCAGAGTCCGTAGTTTTCTCTAAATTTCCTCTTAACTTTGAAAGAGTCTGTAGAAAACTATCTGCAGAGCCCGTAGTTCCAAGCCTACAGAGTCCGTAGATTCAAGCCTGCAGAGTCCGTAGATTTCTAGGAAAGCTTTGAAAAATGAAGAGCTTGAATGCTCAGAACAATTTTTGAAAAGGGGAGAGAGTATTTTGGTCTATTGAGCCAAAATAATTCACAGGTTGTTCCCAAAAAGAGTGATATTTTTGGGGGACAACATATTTAACTTATTTTATTTACTCTTAAGCATATTGTAATGTCCCCTTCTCAACGGTAATCCTTTCTGTTGCCCGTCAGCATATTCCAGAGACCCGTAGGCTTGTCAGAAGTGGAAACTAGGGTTTCCTATTTTATAAGAGGTTCCAGTGGAGTTTTAGGGCATGCATACAGGAGTTTGGCAATGTGCTTTGGGGATCTTGCTAGGTTTTCAGAGAGCTTCAGAACGGTGTATAATGCTTCTACATCGGATGACTTTTCCGAACTTGCTATTTTTAGTAAGTTGCGACGGCTACTCGGATTAAGGATAAAAAGAGGTTGGAGACACTATTTTTCGCAGTAGGTTATTTTTAGTAAGTGCTATTTCTGGCAGCGCTTTGTGTAACAACGGTTCAACAACTCAGTGCAGTTTCTATTTCGGGAAGGGCAAACTGGATAATTTGGTGCTTGGCACTTTTGGGCTCATTTTTGGCAAATGTATTAAGATGGGTCATTTTATATTTGAATATCATTAATGGACCCAATGCGTAGGCAAATGACTTTAAGTTGTTTTTAAAAAGTGGGTTTCATGTTGGACACCCCACTTGGGGAGTTAAATATTTTAATGTTATATTATTTGCCTATGCACCTTGGACGCCTAGGAAGCTGTGGAGAAAAGGAAGTTGAAGGGTCATACTCAAAGTGCTATATATACAAGGCTTTGCTCCATCTTTTGGTATCCATTTTTTATACAACGAAGTGCTACTGAAATGATTTCAGACCTCTAGCTTCAAGGAATGCATACCTCCTAGCCTCTCTCAATTTTGTACTTGCAAGATAGTACCTAGCTGATTCAGCGATTATTCTTCATCCAGAAGTGCAGATTGAGCTTATTGATGATGGATTTCTTTGATGTTTTCTGATTTTGGTGTGGATTTATCAATTTTTGGTGTGTTGGTTTGGTGCTTGCTGTAGCACGTTTTCGGTCATAGCTTCTAGGTGTTTTTTATTTGGTTTTGGGTATTGAAGCTGTGTGTTCTCCTACCTTGGGCGCCCCCTTTCTCCAATTTTCAGAATTTTTGGTGGAGTCTTTGATTTTCTAGAGCTGGTTGCCCTAGTTCTGGTGGCTGCACCTTTTCCTGCAGAGCTTCGGAATGCGTGCATAAAATATGTTATGCTGATTGGAGTTTCTTAGTTGGAACTTTGATGCCTCCCTCCTAGGCTTCCTTTGCACTTGGTTTGAGGTCATTCGGAGGTGTTTGGAGCGAGTTATGATCATTAAGGTGAAATTCATATTGGCTGGTTGTTTTCTGTTCGCTGTCATTTTATATCAGACCTGATATTTTCATCTGTTTTGCCATTTACCATATGTTGGATATCTTATACTTGATTGGAGATCATTCCCCCTAACATTTTGGTGTTCAGTGGACATTTATATCTTATTGTAAAATGAAACGTGCTCACATTGTAACGTTAAATCAGTAGTACTGATCAGCCTTCTATACTTGCATTTTATTTGTATTCCCACTGAATAAGTGGAAGTGGCCGGCTCTACCGCCAAGTTGTTCTTTCAGTTTTGTACTTGCTTCCACTCCCACTGAATAAGTGGTCCATCTATTTACATTTTAGTTGTTTCTCACTCCCACTGGATAAGTGGTTGAGTGTTATCTTTAATATCGTAATAAAGCTCCCGCTGAATAAGCGGTAGAGCTTTCATGGTCAGTTATCCGCCTACATTTCGAGCATCTACTTTTCAAAATGGTCGGCAAGCCGCCAACAGTTTGTGATTTCATTTCCAATTTTCTTCTAACAATCCCATTGCACTGTATGCTCTCACCTCGCCCCTCACTAGGATCTCGGTGATCAAAAAGTGAAAGGGTTCCTTTCAAGCTGGTTTTATTTCGGAGCTAATCTTAACGGGTGCATTGTTGTTTTGCCATATTGTGTATGAAAAATCAAAAAAAAATCTAAGTGAGATATTTCACATATTATATAGTTAATTTTGCTTATATGGCTATATTTCCAATTTTTTGAATATTTTGTGTATTTTTGAATGGCCATATCCCAAAACTATCCAAGCCCCAAAAAAACCTCGTATCGGTGTCCTAGAACCCCGTACTTGTTCCCGCACCAAAACCAAGATCGGCTACTTAGAAGGGTTTCTTAATGAATATCTTATAGATATAAAATATTATTAAAGAGTAATGAAATCCTCAATTTATGCGGGATATGCTACTTTGTTTTTAAACAATAGTAATGGAAAGTGTTAAGCGGGGACTCATCCCCTAGATTTTGGTGATGTCCTAGACATCTCAAGCATTTCATGCACTTGGGGACTTCGAGGAGACATCCCCAATTTTTCTAAAAAAATTACATTTAAAAATAAAAAAATCTGATACTTTTACTTTAACAAAGAAACCCCCACCCCAAAAATAGTTATTTTTACAAAAACAATGAACCCTAATTTTGAAAGTACCCTAAAAAACATTCAATAAAGTTTATGCCCCTAAATTTCATTGAATAAAGTTATAATATTTTAATATTAGCTTTTATATATTATTTTAATAGGCATTTCACTGCCGTCCCCAAAATCTAGCAATTTTTTTGCCATCCAAGAAACCCTCTCCCCATGTCCCCCCATCCCCAAGACTTATAGGCTATGTTACCAGATACGCCCCCCTAGGCCCTGGGAGTGCAAGGAAATGCTCCCCAAATACAAGAGCGTAGGGGAGCGCGGGGATACGCCCGGATGCCATATCCGGCCATAACCTGCCATATCCTGGCGTTTCTTGCTTTTTTTTTTTGTTTTACCAATTATTTTTTCTAATTTCGCTTAATAAAAAGTCAAACACGGACTTCAAAAAACAAAAAAAGTATGAAAACCTCTCTTCAGTTTCAATGGCTGGCTGTGTTTGGCTGTTTTCAAAATGTGAGCCTCAGTCAATTCATCTGTATCTTCTTTATTAGGGCTGTATACAACAGCTGTGAAGGTTGCCAGAGCAAGTCAGCAAGTCTTCCAGTTATTGGATCACGTTTCCGCCTTGCCAAAATAAAGGAAATAAATGTCTGTAACATGATCAAGATGAAGGCGAGGTTGAAATCAATTATGTATTTTTTTGCTCATCCTTTATGTCCCAAAAATATGTTTCTCCAGAACTCTTTCTGTGCAGTACATACAGAAAGATCATTTGCACAGGTATAATACAAAAGCTCAACTCGTGAATAAGCTCAAAGAAGAGAACAGGGCATACTCTTAAGTTTGATTTAACACCAGGTCATCTCATTGTAATCTTCACCAAACTGCAGAGAGGTGATTTTCTTTTGTCTTTATTTTTGTCCATACTGGTAAGTTGTAACATTTGCAATGTACTTGTAATAATAAATAAGACTAATCTAAGTTCAACAATTGAATATTATGATGTTTGGCATTGAATTATTAGTATGTTTTGTGGTTATTTAACTTATGTTTCTTTTATGCATATTATGTGGTTAATTTTGCTTATATGTCTATATTTTTTTATTTTTTATATATATTTTTTTATGGACGTATCCAGCCATATCCAAACTCCACAAAAAAAAATCGCTGTATCCCTGTATCCGATACTCGTACCCGTACCCGTATTGGCAACTTAGCTTATAGGTAAATATGATATTGAAAGTCACAGGTTATATTATGGGCCCGTGGCGGTCTTTTGTTTCTTCCTAGTTTTGATGTTCAATACCTTATTTTTGGTTGTTGAGATTCCTTTTAGAACTCCAAATCAGCTATTGTCACTTGCTGTACATTTGAGTTCAACTGGCCCACTTTCGTCATTTGTAGATTTTAATATATATTTTTCCTTATTTCTATATTGACATCTCAGACAACACTAACCTCCTTTTCTACTAGTGAAGAAAAATGTTGACACCCAATCTAGGATCAGTAAGATGAATCTAAGAAACTATAAACAAGTTCAAATATCCATGTCACAATTGATAAGTTTTAAATAGCCTATAACGTACTACTGAATGAAATTTCGTGCTCATAAATGGCTTGCTTAGAGACCTGTATTCATACAAAGATGAATGAGAAACATGGACAGCTGAAGATGGAAATGCAATGACAATAGATGAGACCATTGCCATTGTGGAAGCTATCAATTTGACGATTCGTTGACAGATATGGTTCCTGTGTTTAAGAAATTTATTTGAAAAGTTGAAAATAAGTCTATTAATAGTTACATAAATGAATTGGAATTAAAATTGGGCAGCACCTAACATGAAACGACCTTAGAAATTAATACATGCATTTTAGCAGTGTTCAAGTTTTCTTTCATCAATTGGGGTCTTAAAAAATATTTCTCTCAATTTTGTCTCGTTTTGGTTTCGACTACTTATCTCAGCATATTTATAATTTTACTTCTTTTCCTACACACTTCAAGCAGGAAGAGTCCAGGATTGCTATGACACTTCGGTTGGGATTAGTCCAAAGATTGCAAAGGCACTTTAAGTGGGAAATGTCAAAAGATTGCTAAGGAACTTGAGTTGAAAAGATTCCAAAGATTGTGAAGGTTGAATCAATAAAGACAGCTCAAAACCACATTTTGTTGGTTCCTACATACCAATTTGGTCTAAATGACATCAAATGTCATCGTCATCATCATCACTAATAAACCAAAGAAAAAAGAAGGCGCATTACTCACAGAAACAATATAACTAGAAGAAACTCTTATCACATAACTCTGCATCTTGGGTTTTTACAGACTTTCATTTTCGCTTGATTTGCAAATTCTTTTTAAGTGATAATATAATTGACTCACATGGATGACTCATACAAAACTACAACTGTAGATATATCAGCAGACATTCTGAGTGATTCAAATCCTACCTCCAGGTCTAAACTGTATAAATCCAAAATTTTCAAGCCTTTTAGCAGTGTCCTCCGAAAAGGCTTTTACCCAAAATGACAAGGATTCACGTGCCAGCTACATCAACAAAGACAGTTCAGTTAGTGGATTTATTATTAGTTATTGCCCTCTCCAAGATTCCTAGAAAGAAAGTAGCATAAAATTGACACAGAAATACACGCCCAAATGTACCCTACCTATAACCAGGATTCAGTACTGTACATTTACATTTCCCGGAACTTACTTGAATGATACTCATAAATGATAATCTTGAAAGTTAATCAGTAAATATATTTAAGCTACAGCATAAGAATTTCATTGAATAATACCTATTACTAAATCTAATACATTATTTTTCCCTAATCTTCTTTCTTATGAATGGAAATACGATTGCAATGCAAAATTCTTCAAATTCAAACATGCGATTGTAACTGATCAGTCAAAATGGAGTACCACAATGTCACATTAGGTGTTATAAATTTCCCTGACACAACAAACATTTCTGTGGTTGTGCAGGGGGGACAGGGGCCGGGGAATACAGAATCAAATACCTACTATCTTTTTTATAATATAATTGAAAAACAGTCGGAGATTATATTAAAAGGGTGGGAAAAAATACAACATAGGACAGTCCAGCAAACAAAAAAGTGTGAATTGTCAAATTTTCTAACATAGCAAAATTTTAATTTTTTTAATAAGCCCAGAATCACCTCAATCCCACAACACCGCCAAAAACCCCTCTAAGAATAAAGACACCTAGTTATTCATATCAGTGTATGTACATCCTACTAGTGCTGCAACTATGTACATATTCAATGTTCTTTCTTTCAACATCCAATAGGTAAACTTTTACATCACAAAATTGGGATTGTGCACATCAAAACATTAGGCCCCTCGTATAAGCAGTTAATGATTCCTCATGGAAGGAATCCTTATCGGATGTCCTTGAAGGGCACCCTTCACTTAGGATCAACTAGATCAGCTTCCTGCATTGGTTCAGCTTGGGACCAAATGTCTGGGGTGGTCTGCCTGGCTGTTGGTTTGAACATTGGGACCATAGCATACATACTCGGTGAGTACTCTGCAAGCACGCAAGTACTCACCAAAAAAATAGCCTTGCGAGTAAACTCTATGTATACTCTTGAGTTTTTTTCTCCAGGTTCTGCAACTATTTTGACAGTACTTGCAGCAAGTACTCACGAGTACTGTCAAAATACTCACCAATGTGGTCAAAACGCAGAAAAAATATGAAAAAAAACACAGATTCTTGTCCTTTTCAAGCACACATGCCCCCACACTTTCATCACACATCATTTGAGGCGACAGTAAATCTATAGGATAAACATTTAAGTAAATGTTTACATTTACTTTAAGTTATATTTTATATATATATATATATATATACTTTCAGGATGTTTGAGAGTAGTTTCAGACCTCTAGGAGCTTTGATGCAAATTCTAGGTTTGGGAGGATCCTATCATATTTCAAACTTAGTCAAATTTCAGGGTTTTAGGATTTCAGACTTAGCCATATTTCAAGGTTTTAAACTTTCACAGAGACATCATAGGAGGTATGAAGGCCGCATGAAGGAATGTAGGTATGATAGACACCTTGCATTTATGAAACAACGAAAGGAGTTGCTTGTATATTAGCAAAAGCAAAAAAGATTGGATTAGATGGCATCCTTGTAGATGATGTCGAACATGAGGCAAAGGAGGAGTCACTGCCATCTAGTACCAGGGTGGGGTCACAAGAGCAGTGTTCTAGGCAAAGCGAGGAGGAACAACATAGTGCGAGGATTAGACTCTCTTAATCTCCCATATTTTTCACTAGAACAGGTAAGCGGAAATTGTAAATTCTTGTAATTTGTAACTTGCAATCATATACAATTTATGATAATGAATTTCAATAACAATCATCATAAAATTATAAGTATCAGTTTGTTGTTATATTCGCATGATTATGCGATTTTGTGTTTTATTTGTATTCAAATCTAATAGAAAACACTTCCCCAACATTTTACAGACTCATTTGATATTATTTGTCACTGTAATTTGTATAAAATTTATGTTTTTTTAAGAGATTTAAGCATTTTTTTAAGTTGTCAAGTATTAACAAGTATTTGCCAAGGCAAATTTTGTTTGCTTTGCTGAGTACTCTCTGCATACGAGTATGCGAACTATGATTGGGACCGTCCAATCAGTTGCCTAAGCTTGTATGCTGCTACAGCTCCCAGTTGGGTTGGTCTTTTTGCTGCATGTGTAGAGTCTTGTGATCCAAATGTTATTAGTTTTTTAGTGGTTAGTTTGGAGCATGTAACGCATGTGTGACACACCCCTTTCGGATTATTTTATATTTAGGCATTAAATATTGTTATGTTAATAATGTTAGTGAGTTTGATTGTTGTACAGGCAAGTTGAGTCATGCATAGTTGAACCCATTAGGTAGTTTGAGTTCAGTATGTAGACAAGCTTATTAAAGCTTGCTGAAAAAAAAGATTGTATCTGAACACCTGCATTATGTAATATTTTTTTCATTCAATAGAATATAATGAAGTTTTCCATTTATTTACCTGTTTACAATTCAGAACAGTAGTATCAGAGCTTCTATGAAAATAGGCTGTTAGAGGAATGAAGAAGCTTACGGTTGAAGAATCACATGGAGAGCCTAGTAAAAACAAATTTTTATTTTGAGTGAAAAGTTAATTCTACTTATTTTGTTGTGAATGATTTTATTTCGTCCATGGGGAAGATATTGGAGAATTATTTTGCACATATTTTTTTGTTGTGTAAAAGGCCATAAATGCAGATACATGAATATTGTTTTGTGAAGCATATTATTTTATGGCCTTGAAGAACTATGTAGTAATATGAAAGCTTATTTAATAGAAGCAAAGCTTATCTAGTACCAAGGAGGAGTCGTGGGCGCAGCCTTCTGGGTAGAGCGAGGAGCCACAGCAGACTGCAAGGGCTAGACACTCCCAGTCTCCCATATTTTTCACTAAAACGGGGAAGAGGAAATTGTAGATTCCTATAATCTGTAACTTGCATCGATATGCAATTTATAATGATGATTTTCAATGACAATCGCCATAAATTTATAAGTATTAGTTTGTTGTTGTATTCGCATGATGATGTGATTTTGTACTTTATTTGTATTCAAATCTAATAGAAAACAATTCCCCAACATTTTACACTCATTGGATGCATTTTCTGACTGAAACTTGAATAAAATTCATGTTTTTTATAGAAATTTAAGTATTTTTTTAAGTTGTTGAGTATTTGCAAGTATTGCTAAGTATTTGCGAGTCATTTTTTTTTTTGGTTTGCCGAGTCAATTTTTTTTTTTTTGGTTTGTCGAGTCCGATTCGAATTTGAGTATGCAAACTATGGTATGGATGTTGGAAATAGCAGAACTGGAACTACATCACATGGTGATGTGTTATAGGTCACTAGGACTGTATTGTGAATTTAATGATTTTCACACATAGTGATGTGTTATGGTCATTTAATGATTGTGGCATCAATGGGTAGTTGAGAGCATTAATGTAAGTAGGTGGATCATGTATCCATATAAATACATCCCTACACTAAGAGGGGTCAACAGGCAATTAGATCACCACAAACTATAGTTAGTAAGCCTGAGCGGAAAAACATTGATCGGTTCAAGCAGAGATTTGTGTCAATCATAGATCTAGGAAAGTAAAATGTTGTAACATATCTCATCTTGAGAGTGCAGTAATTCTGCATTTTGTTGAATGTTTGTAATTAGACTAGTGTGTGAGATGTAGTTCCTCCATTGAAATCAATACAAGCATCGTTGTTTCATTTTGCTTTCATGTGCCAAGCTATAAGTCAGTCTATTGTTATATTTGTCTTGTGGGCAACGTGGTCTAAGGTCGTCTGTCATTGGACCCCCTAACCGCAATTGCATCAAAGTGGATTACAGCAAGGTTATCCTTGTGGAGTGAGCACGTGAGTGAGTTTTGTTTTCCATATTTGCGAGTGTGGGTAGAAAGCAATGAAGGCATCTTCCAACAAGAAAAGTGGGGGGTAGAAGGTGTGGTGATTGTTCTTGATTTTGAGGAAAATAAATGGCATGGAGGAGGTTTCGCTGCAAGAGTGCCCAGAGTACCAAGTCTTGCATGCATGAGACGAATGCAAGACCGCATAGAGGCTATAGAGACCGAGACACGTAAAGGAGTTGTCATCAATGATGAAAGTAATAATGAAGCAGCAAAAGATGTGCCTACGATCCAAGCCAAAGACAAGTTGGTCGATGAACCAAAGGATATATTTTTGCGCAATTATGAGAATGAATAGCAAACTAATGTCGGACACCCCTAGAGATTGACGGAATTCGAGTCATGAAGATCTCGTTGACTGGATCACTGAGTTAGAGAAATATTTTGATTATGAGAGTATAGAATATCTTAAAAAGTGTAGTTCGCCTACATAAAGTTGAAGGGCCACACATCCTTGTGGCAGGAGCATGCGCAGATAGAGCATGTTAGAAAACGCAAAGACAACATCAAGACTTGGGATAGACTGTTTGCGAACTTGAAAGCTAAATTCTTACCTTCTGATTACCAATTAAATTTGTTCAAGAAGTTGCAAATTTTGCAACAGAAGGAGATAAGTGTAAAGGAATAATTGAGGAGTTTTATAGACTTGCAATCAAATCAGGTTATGTTGAAGATGAGAACGTGATCATCTCAATCCATTCAAGACGAGTTTGAACGCTATGTGTGCATTTAGTAGAAGATGCCTATCAGTACGCATTGAAGCCAAAGGAGAAGAAGTCTCATAAACAACAAGGAGCACCGCATGGGAAAGGAAAGTTTCTGCATGGACGAAGACCAAGGAGTAGCAGTAGAGGTTATTCTGCACAAGAAGTAGAAGCTAGCACTTCTCGGGGCAATGATACTACACAAAGAGGCGGAGGATATCCTACTAGAGGTAGAAGATCCCATAGACGAGATAGAGGAGGGTTCATCGATACATGCTTTCAAATGTGGTGAAACTAGACATCGAGCCTTTGAGTTCCCAAATGCACACAATGATGGCAACAAAATAAATTATGGAAATGTGCATATTGTGCAAGCAGATGAGGAGAGTATTGTGTCGATTCATAACCCAGAGGATCCAAATTGTGGTGAAGCTCTCATGATGAAAAGGGTGTTGTTGAAACCATCAAAAGAGGAGAATAGTGTCGCACAAGGGAAAAATCTTTTCAAACTATTTGCAAGTCTGGAGGTAAGTGTTGCAAAGTGATTGTTAGCGGTCGCACAGATAATCTTGTTTCGCAAGAGAATGTTGAAAAATTGGGTCTGAAGAGGATTACACATTCAAATCCCTATAAGGTATCTTTGTTGTTGAGGGGACAACAAACTATGGCAAACGAGCAATGTTTGGTGTGTTTTGCGGATTGGCATATACAAGCATGAAGTCATGTGTGACATAATAGTCATGGATGTATGCCATGTGTTACTTGTAAGGCCTTGGCAGTTGGACAAAAAGGTAAAAAATGATGGCTGCATAACCACCTAAACTTGATTTAGTAAATAATGTAAGGAAATAAACTTTAAATCCTTTGATAGATAATAGTGAAGTAGACAACAATGCTTTCGAGAAACCAATTCCTAAACTAAGGAAAGTCATTCATGCCTAAGCACGTACAAAATGGGAGCACTAGTGGAGGAGAAGAAGCACTTCCGCATGAACTAAAACCGATGTTGACTGAGTTTGCGGAGATCATTTCTAAAGATCAACCAAATGGGTTGCAACCCATGCGAATTATAAGTCATCACATGGATTTAATTTTAAAATCTAGTTTACCAAACAAAGCAGCATATAGATTGACACCTGATGAGAATGTAGTGATGCAGAGCAAAGTATAGGAGTTGTTGGATAAAGGGTTGATAAAAGAGTTCGAGCCCATGTGCAATTCCAGCAATATTGGCACCTAAAAAAGTTGTAGAATGGAGGATGTGTATTGATTCCAAAGCCATCAATAAGATTACTATCAAGTATAGGTTTCTAGTGCCGCGCATGGATGATTTGATGGATTGTCTAAGCAGAGCGCAATACTTCACAAAGATTGACTTAAAAGTGGATATCACCAAATCCACATAAGGGAAGGTGATGAGTGGAAGACTCCATTCAAAATGTGGTAAAATTTGTATGAATAGTTGGTCATGCCATATAGGGCTGACTAACACTCTCAATACATTCATGAGACTCATGAATGAAGCCCTGAAGCCTTTTCTAGGTAAATTTGTCATTGTGTATTTGGATGATATTCTGATTTTCGATAGGACAAAGGAGGAACACTTGACGCATATGAGACAAGTGTTGTAGTGGTTGCAAGAAAAATTTTGGGTTAATTTGAAAAAATGCAGCTATATGAGGGAGGAGTTGGTGTACTTGGGTTTTTTAATTCCCAATAAGGATTGTAGATAGAACCAACGAAGGTCCTAGCTATCCTTGAGTGGTTCTCACCTAGGAGTGCATTTGAAGTGCACAACTTTAATTGCTTAGCAAGTTGTTACATGAAGTTCATTTCAAACTTTGGTCGAACATGTGCACCTATCACAAAAGTAATGCAAGATGATCGAAGAGAGTTTGTTTGGACAACAGAAGCAGAACATAGTTTCCAACAGTAAAATAAAAAGCTAATAGAACCATAGTTTTACAGTAACCTAAATTTGGTCATGAATACTTGATCATGCCTATTTTATCCCTTTTTAAAATTAATTGACATGTGCACTTAATTAACACTTATTTCACTGATTTGACCTATCATAAGCATAAGAGAAGACCTTATTTTGACTACAAGGCCATATATTGTCACCAACAAAAATGATATTACTGTTGAAAACAACTTTATGCATTTGTATGCCCTGACTCAGACCCAAAGCTCAGCACCTTTCCTGAAGGTACAGGAACGCCCAACAAGACAGGGAATTATCCAAACAGGGAAGTATCATGTCCTCGTCTATCGATCATATCCTTCCAGTCCAAACAGTCAAAATTACAAAAAGTATCCTTAGGGTTGGCCTTTAGATTCTAAAACTCTCCAACAAATCATTTTCCCTCTTGAACCACTATGAAAACGCATTCATTGATTCATTTCAACAATCTTGCCAAGCTTATCAAATCTATTACAAACTCTTATCTACACGAGTGCATTTTGAACAAATGTTCTTTATTCTTCCCAAATCAATTCCCAAGCACTTCAACCAATAATGAGTCAAGTTTGAATTCGATTTTATGTAGCCCTAGCCCAGCATGATCAAGTATTCAAGCCAATTATAGATGCATTCACCTAGTCAAAGGAACACAATTGCACAAATCACTTCGGTGGGAGAACTAGATGGATGTTTGATCCCTCTTCCAAGTATTGGTATCTAAGCAGCACTCAGCACAATGAGATGTTAAGGTCTAGCACAACTCCAACTACTAACCTTTTTTTACTCCACATATATCTCCTTGTGGCACAAAGCTAGGGTTTTCAACTTCAAGACACATACATGTCTCCACACACTTTTCGAAGACAAAATCAGTGCAACAAGACCTAATTTTCACTGTCGCAGCGGACTATGCTGAAAGTTACAATTTTATGCAAAAAGAACAAAACCGACAAATAAGGATAATACCAATGGTCGATCTTGTCCTCTATTGGGCATTCATGTCTCTGCATGCTCCCAGATATAGCTTCTAGGAGGTTTTTGAGTTTATTGCACTTTGTATGTTCCTGCAATTTGTTTGCTAGTTCAGTCACCTAACAGCTCCTAAAGTTAAGTTGATTTTCCATTTGCGTTGCTTAGTCTTGTTCGTTTCTGTTTTGCTTAGTCTATTTCAGTCATTATCTTCAATTTGTTGTTTAGTATCGTATTTACAACACCCTGCTTTACTCTATTTCATTTATGTGAATTAGGATTAATTGCAACAATAATTCACAATTCATCATAAAGAAGTTCGCATACTCATACTCATAGAGCACTCAGCAAACCAAAAAAAATTGACTCGACAAATTCTCAGCAACTTAAAAAAATACTTAATTTTCTTTATATATTTACACACAAATTAAAGTTACAAAATGTATCAAATGAGTCTGCAAAACATTGGGGAAGTGTTTTCTATTATATTTGAATACAAATACAATATAAAATCACATCATCATGCAAATACAACAGCAAACTGATACTTCTAAATTTATGATGATTGCCATGGAAAATCACCATCATAAATTGCATATGGATGCAAGTTACAATTTACAAGAATTTACAATTTCCTCTTCTCCGTTCTAGTGGAAAATATGGGAAACTGCAAGAGTCTAGTCCTTGCACTTTGTTGCACCTCCTCGCTCTGCTTAGAACGTTGCCCCTGTGGCTCCACCCTGTTACTAGATGGCAGTGACTCCTCTGCCTCATGTTCGACAACATCTATAAGGATGTCATCCAATTCAATCTCTCCTACTACTAATATACAAGGAACTCCTTTAGTTGTTTCTTGAATGCAAGGTATTTATCATACCTACACCCCTTCATGCAACCTTCATACCTCTTATGATATCATCGTGAAATCTTAAAACCCTGAAATATGGCTAAGTGCAAATGCCTAAAACCTTGAAATCTAACTAAGATCTGAAATATGATAGGATCCTCGAAAACCTAGAATTTGTATTAAAGCTCTTAGAGGTTCGAAACAACTCTCAAACATCCTGAAAGTATATATATAATATAACTTAAAAGTAAATGTAAACTTATACTTAAATGTTTATTTTATAGATATATTGTCGCCTCAAATGTTGTGTGATGAAAGTGTGGGGGCATGCATGCTTAAAAAAGACAAAAATCTATCTTTTTCATATTTTTTCTACGTTTTGACCAGATTGACAAGTATTTTGACAGTACTCAAAAGTCCTCGCTGTGAGTACTGTCAAAATACTCAGAGAACTTAAAAACAAAATTTGCAAGAATACATGTATACTCAGAGAAAGGAAGGTAAGTCCATTGCTTCCTTCAACGAGAAATTGAATGATGCAAAGAGAAAGTATTCAGTTTATGATCAAGAGTCACGCCATAGTGCAAACACTCAAGAAATGGTGGCATTAATTGTTTGCTAAAGAGTTTTGCATATTACACAAACCGTCAAGCACTGCAATTTATCAATACTCAATGTAAGTTGAACCAAAGACATATAAAATGGGTTGAGTTTTTGTAGAGTTACTTGTGATGAAGCATAGAAGTGGGAAGTCTAATAGAGTTGTATATGCACTAAGTAGAATGTGTCTCTTATGGAATGTGATGCAAGTGGAAGTCATAGGATTTGATTCTATGAAAGAATTATATACAAAAGAAGAAAATTTCAATGATGCATGGAACGTATGTGCAGAATCATTGAGTATGGACAAGAGGTTGTTAGGTTATTTCCTACAAGAAGGATTGTTATTCAAAGGAAAGCAATTGTGTATACAGCGAGGTTCTATGCGTGAGAATTTGATCAAGAAGGAACATAGTGGAGGTTGGCTAATCAAGCACAATTGGCTAATAACTAATTTTGGCCTAAGATAAGTGTAAATGTACGTAGATTCTCAAATGGATGGACAAATAAAGGCAGTCAACATGAGTCTTGTTAAAAACAAAACTTGCAAGTATACATGTATACTCACAAGGCGTTTTTTGGGCGAATACTCGTGTCCTCACAAAGTACTCACTAAGTATGTTTACTATGGATAGAACAACCAGGGCTGGTGTTTCCTGATTTCAACAAGGTATTTTTGGTTGACTGTGATGTTAGTGGCGTAACAATAGGCTCTGGGATGAGTCAAGAAGGTAAGTCCATTGCTTCCTTCAACAAGAAATTGAATGATGCAAAGAGAAAGTATTCAGTTTATGATCAAGAGTCATGCCATAGTGCAAACACTCAAGAAATGGTGGCATTAATTGTTTGCTAAAGAGTTTGCATATTACACAAACCATCAAGCACTACAATTTATCAATACTCAAGGTAAGTTGAACCAAAGACATAAAATGGGTTGAGTTTTTGTAGAGTTATGTCATGTCCCCTCTTTAGCTCGGTCTAGCAGAGACATGTGAGTCAGCTTATTATGGGGTCTTGTAGGTTGACAGTGTTGGATAGAGACCTAGTATGGTTATACATTGTTGGGGACTTGGTGTTCTGGCCGTCGCTGATCAGTTTGGAGACGTTCCTTATTTTTAGGAGGCAGTTCCTAAATTTATGGGGTTATTCCTACTTTTTAGGAGGGTATGATCATACCCAGGTTTGGGTCTCCATGAGATTATCCCTGGAGTTCAGTTTCAGAGGATTAGGGTTTGTTTCCTAGTTTCTAGGAGCATCCCTAGATTTTAGGGATGAGATTGCCAATGAATCCTTGAATTCCGACTTTAGTCACAGACAGGTGGCAGGGTGACTTTCTGGTTTGTGGTGTCATTGGAGCATTTTGTCGTTATTTGGGTTATAATTTTAATATTTCCTAAGTTAGCGTTTTTTTAATTAAATAAGGCTAAGTTTATAGCCATTTTGGAGTAATAAGGGGTTTTTGGCCTCATCTGGATGCGTATCCCATGGTGTAATAGCTCGTTGGAAAGGTCTTGGACTTTTCTAAATATTTCTCTCTTGACTCAGATCCTTTCGGTGAACGGATTTCTCTTTATTTGAAAAAAGGGTCATTTTCTATGTACTTGACCTCTTAAAAAAGACAAATATAACATGTTATAACTCAACGCCACATTGAGTTGCTTTTAGGGTTCGAGCTAATTGTGAAGGGGTTATAAGGAGGTCAAGACCAAATTCTAATTCATTCTTGACATTTTATCTTGGGATTTGCGATTTGGCTCTGGAAGAGCTTTCAGCATTTGGGACGCCAACCCCAATGCCTTCCCAATTCAGTGGTTGTTGATTTGCGCAATAGCATCTTGGAGATTGTTCAGCATTCCTTCTGGTGGGCGCAGTGATTGTGACAAAGTTCAGCATGGATTTGAGAGTTCATTTCAATTGAGAGGACCTGGCAGCTGTACGGCTGTACCTGGCAGTCCTTGCAGTTGTACAGCTGTACCTGGCAGCCATCTTCCTTCCTACGTGCAGCGCATTGAGGGCTGGAACCTTGCCGCAATTTCCTTCGGGGTTATGGGTCTATTTATGATTGTAATCTTCTTGAAACTATTGAAAATTTGTATTTGGTTCCCTATTTGGTTTAATATCCAGAATTCTGCCTATAAGCAAATTTGTTTGGTTATATTTGGTATTTAATTTCAAAAATTGTTCATGTTCTTGTACTTCATTATTTACTTGCTGAAAAATCATCAAAACACAAAAACAATCAAACCCTTCTGCAACTTCCATCTATTTCGGAAAGAAAATATTAACAAACAGGAAAAATCAATTTAAAATAACAGCAGACCAGCCGAAGAGATCCATTAGGGATCTTTCAAGTTACTCACTTGTGATAAAAGCATAGAAGTGGGAAGTCTAATAGAGTTGTATATGCACTATGTAGAACGTGTCTCTTATGGAATGTGATGCAAGAGGAAGTCATAGCATTTGATTCTATGAAAGAATTATATACAAAAGAAGAAAATTTCAATGATGCATGGAACGTATGTGCAAAATCATTGAGTATGGAAAAGATGTTGTTAGGTTATTTCCTACAAGAAGGATTGTTATTCAAAGGAAAGAAATTGTGTATACAGTGAGGTTCTGTGCGTGAGAATTTGATCAAGAAGGAACATAGTGGAGGTTGGCTAATCAAGCACAATTGGCTAAGAACTAATTCTGGCCTAAGATAAGTGTAAATGTATGTAGATTTGTTCAAGAGTACAATTTTGTCAGTTGATAAAAGGAATAAGTCAAAATGGCGGGTTGTATCAACCATTGTCTATTCTAGAGAGAACATGATTCCGATTTTGTGGTTCTAGAAACAGTCTCCAAGAACGTACATTTGTTGCATTCATGAAAACTAGTGACGCTACACATATATAGCTAACTTGATTTTCAGGGAAGTAGTGAGATTGCATAGATTGCCGCATAGCATAGTATCTGACTGAGCTAAAAATTAGTTGGACATTTATAGAGGAAATTGTCGAAGAAGATGAATACCAAGATACAATTAAGTTTGGCATATCATCCTCAAATGGATGGACAAATAAAGGCAGTCAACATGAGTCTTGTTAATCCATTGCAATGCTTGAATGTAGGGAAGCCACAAACTTAGGATTCAAATTTTACATATAACAATTCAGTTGATCACAGCACCGAAAGGACACCATTTCAGATTGTATGTGGATGCAGTCCACAAGAGGTGTTGCAGAATTGTGAGACATCAAAGATGAAGAAATGAAGAGTGTTGAAGCAGAAAGCTTTGTTGAGTACATGCACGAAATACATAATCAAGTGTGTAAGCAATTAGAAAAGATTACTACACAATACAAGTAGCGTGCACAGTTGAAGAGAAGTTGAATATCAAGTGGGAGACATGGTCTTTGCATACCTGAAGAAAGAAAGGTTCCCAAAAGGAACATATGATAATTGAAGTGGAAAAAGATTGGAATAGGTAGACTGTTGAGGAAGTTTGTGTGAAATGCATAAGAAATAGAAGTTCCTAATGGATAGACATTTTCCCATTTTCATTGTGGCAAACTTATATCCTCACTATGATATACGAGACAGTATATGCCCAAGAAGACACGCAAGGAAGCTGAAAAGGTGATTGACACCAGAATCAATAAGCGAATCCACAAAGGAGAGTACAAAGAATATCTAGTTAAGTGGAAAGGCCAGGAAACTGTGGTTGCAACATGAATAAGTGCACAAGAAGTGAGGACCTCTTCGCATCCAAATGAATAGGGGCTCATGATTCATTTCATTTACCCAAGGTGTATGATGCAAGAGCATCTGGGTCCTCAAGCAAACTTGCATCAAACAAAAACATGAGTAGGATAATAGAAATAAACAACATTAAAGCCTCTAATGTTTGAAAGGTTGTGGTGTTCTAGAATGACTTTTGCAGGTCTATTGTATATCCCAAATACTAAAATTATTTGTACAAGTTGCCGCACACTCTTCGTAGTTGCCACACAGTGCTCTTGGTAGCCGCAACAAGTGAAAAGTTGATGCACTGCAGGGATTCTTTGTAGAACTGTAGCTCTTGCAGGAAAGTACTTTGGTAACTTTTTGTTGACTCTCCAAGTCAACCCAGCCTGTGCAGAGTTCATAAGATGTTGCGCAAAAGGTTTTCATGCTTGCACAATATAGAGTGCTCTAAAAGCAAATATGCACGTAGACGCTTTCCATCCGCACCCACACTCAACAATCAGCTTGGGTTCGTACACCAACTAAGTGTTGATCCACGCTTATAAGGAGTTCCTAATGCACACCCCATGCAAAGATCCCGCATCAACACAACACACAAGTCATAGTGCACAGATCTCCCCGACTTCAAGCAATAAGAGAGAAGTGTGCAGGGAGCGGTTTCAAAAAAGGAGCACACTCAAGATCTTCAATCTTCTTGCACGCTCTCATTCAAAGACTTCCTCGCACTCAAATGATGAAGTCCCGCACCAAATCGCAAAGTTTCACATATGTGCCCTTGTAAAACACAGACTATGGACTCAGCTGCATAGCGTTCTCTTCGCAGACCAACACAAGCTCCAGATGAAGGCGCAAACTGTGAAGACCATTAGAAGAGACTAGGCACAGAAAGAGGTTGGGCCAATGTGCATTTATGTAGATCTCCCTCAGCACTTTCACAAGCTTGTAGCCGCACTGCGCAGCTAACTCTCTGTGCAATCTTTAGTGGGCACCCTTTACGTAGAATGCACTTAGTTATTTGTGCACAGCCATGCACGAGACTTTGCAAAGAAGGGAGCGTGCTTGGACTAGTGTGCATATGGTCCCGAAAGAGTACATGCGCAACTGCTCCATTGCCTATGCAAGTGGATGACGCAAAACCAAAAGATACACTTGCACAGTCCCACGTCAACAGGGTAGTCTAGGTGGATTGGTAGGTGACTGCCATAAATTGGGATGGAGGTTGAGCTCAATTGGATATCAACGAGACCAAATTAGGACAGAATTAAATGCAAGGCGGCTGTTAGAGTGTCAAAACATGATTGCACGCCACCTTTGGTTGCCTAGACGTCCTTCATTCTCAGACGCACATGAGGATCCACGAGTGACCTTCTAGCTACTTCCATGATCAAATTTTCAAATCTAGGTTGAATAAGCATGGCTTATGGCAATTATTGCGAAGATCTTGATGCTCTTAATCAAACTCTAGCTCTAGATGCCGCTTCCAAATTCAAGTTCCTGCCTACCACCTCCAATGGTGAATAGATCATGCAGGGCCTTGGCCCGCGCTATAAAAACTCTTATTTTTATTGTAATAGGGATGACATTTCTAGGCACCCTAACGCTGCCAAAATTCTCCTCCAAGAGCCCTCTTCAGATATAACAAAGCTCTTATATTTGAGTTGTAATATTGCCTTAGACCTTGGGAATTATAAGAACTGATTTACTTTTTGTTGTCAATCAAACTCGCACCCTTGTGAAGGTAGTTTTAGAGCTTCATAGTCTGCTGAAACATGCAAACAATCCTAGGTTGTGGGTAACCTAATCAGTGGATTGAATCTCTCTAGATTGTAAGGGCTAGCTCCCTTTGTTGTATCAATTAGGATCTCTACTCTATGCTACGAATTACCAGGGAAAAGGGGAAACTTGAAAGGAAATCCTATCTCATGATGGTGATACCCCTGAATTTTGATTGATCCACTCAATTTGAGCTTCTGAAAACACTGATCAGACAATAAACAAACTGAATTTTTCACCCCAATTGACCCCTACGCATCAGTATTTCATGAAAAGGTTCTATCTTGTGATCAAAGCTTGAGGAAAATAATGGAATACATCGGATTCAAGGCACTAACCAGCCACTTATATCCACTGTAACTTCAACGAAAAGATATTAAACACAAAACATAACCTGCATAATCTGATCAGCTAGTAACTAGGTAAAAATCAGGGCTTGATAAGGAAGAAAATTCTATCACATATGCAAATCACTGACATAAATACACTATACCAGAACCTTGGAGTCTAAAAATTGTCCTATTAATTTGAAAATGCTACACAGCACAAATTTTTGGTAGAGTATGGTCTTGCCAAAAAGAGGATACAATTCAAGGCTGAAAAGCCAACTTATATAAAAAAAGATACCACAGCCAAGAGGTTGGCACTGAAAATAGAAGAGGAAGTCAACTCTCACATTAACCAAGTCAAACTTGAGCTATCGAAAGATAACACGGCGTTTAAATAAAATATGTTTTTGTCTTATGCCTTGCATGAAAAGCTCTTTGGTGTTGGAAAAAGGATGGTGGCTCAAGTTTGAGTCAAAACTCTTATCATGCATGATGCTATGCCAATCCTCAAATATAGACTCCTCTTGAACTACCTGAAACAAGAGAATAGTTTCTTTTGCATGAAATCAACGCCAAACTGAAATTAGAACTCCGCTTGAACTGCTGGAACGTTGAAAGCCTTCAACAAGCTAAACAAAAGTGCATGCATGATTTGTGGACTAGTCAACCATAACGCAAGGCTAGTCAACTCTAGAACTGAAGCATGCATGAAATTCCATGTTGGCGTAGAAGGAATGAGGTGGACCTAAGTTTGACAAGTCAAATTCTTGCATGGAAAGCCACGCCATATCTTGGATTGAGAACTCCACTTGAAGTTGAGTTGGAATTTTTTTGAAAGGCTTGGATTGCATGAAAACCAAGAGTATGTGCATGCAATTCTATGTTTAAGCTCTCTTTGGAAAGCCATCCATCGTTAAACTCTTGTTCTTGTGCTCTTCACTTCTGCATGTTTTGCTTCGGGCTTGGGTCACTTGCATGTAGACTGTTTGCTTCTGTCCTTGTTTTTGGATTTATTGCCCACGGCTTATTTCCTCAGATTTTTCTTTCTTTCAGACTTTCTTTCCTACAGATTATCTCTTTCTTTCAAACTTTCTTTCCCACGGATTATCTCTTTCTTTCGCCTTTTCTGCTTGGTTTTTTTTTCTTTTGCCTTGGACAATTCCTTCGGCTTATTTCTCTTTCATTTCCTTCAGACAAATTGTCCAAAGGAATTGTTTCTTCTTTTGTTTGGTCCTTTGTAATTGTCTCAGGCTTTTCCTTGAACCATTCCTTCAGACAAAAAGTCCAAAGGAATTCTATGTCTTCGGGATTTTCTCTCGGACAATTTAGGTGTTTCATAAACTTCCTTCGGACAAAAAGTCCAAAGGAATTCTTTCCTTCTAAATTGCCCTTCGGGCTTTTAATATGTCCCTTCGGCATTATTTGTAAAGTCCACCTGCCCTTCGGAAAACTTGAAACGGTCCCTTCGAACAATTCAATGAACCCTTCGGCTTTTTAAATGTCTCTTTCCTTCGGCTTTTTTGTCCAACACATTCCTTCGGATAATTTGTCCGAAGGAATTGTTGAAAAAACCTTCCACAAGTCATATTTTCTCTTGCCTCTTGGAAGGTTCTCGTCTCTAACAAAGGAAGAATACATGGTTTTCCTTGACCAAAATAGGTCATTTCTATGAACTCTGCAGGATTTCTACGAACTCTCCCGACACTTAGGCAACAAAAAGGCCTTTGCAACTTTTCCGAAGGGCAATTTCAGGGGCCAAACAGCCCTTGCGGAGGGCAGGAAAGCACTTAGGAATTAATTTGGAAGAAAGACAAAGGCGAAGATATCCTTCGGACAAAAAGTCCGAAGAAATTCGAAAGACCACAGACAAAGAAAGCACACACAAGGAAAAGCCAAGGAATTAATTTAGAAGAGGCATTTTCAAGAATTCTGAAGGGCAGGGTACCCTTCGGAAGGGTCACTTTCAATATTCCAGAAGGGCACCTACCCATCGGGAAGGCACAAGACAAATTCAAGGACCTTTGCAAAAAGCCCGGGTACCCTCCAATTTTTCCGAAACGCACGTGCGGAGGACACTTGGTCTATGTCGGAGGACACTTGGTCGGCAAAAGGGCACATTTGAAATCCCGAAGGGCACATTTCGGAGGAAAAGGCAACGGAAAGAATCCTTCGGACTTTTTCTCCGAAGGAATTCGGAAATGGCTTACACAAAGAGAAGTCCAAAGAAAGACAAAGAAAAACAAGAGCAAAGGCAAAGACATATCCTTCGGACTTTTGTCCGAAGGAATTCCTTCAGACAAAAAGTCCGAAGAATTTCGGAAGGCGCAAGAGACAAGTCCGAAGACAAAAGCTGACGGCAAAAGACAAGAAAAGGAACAAAGACAATGAATTCCTTCGGACGTTTTGTCCAAAGGAATTCCTTCGGACAAAAAGTCCAAAGAAATTAGGACAAAGGCCTGTAAAATAAACCCGACGGAAGAAATCCCGAGGAAATTCAAAAATAGCAAAGACAAAGAGCTGACAGAAGAAATCAAAAGGGCTTCGGAAAAGTTAAAGGGGGAAGGAAGAAGAGATTCCTTTGGACGTTTTTTTCCGAAAGAATTCCTTCAGACAAATAGTCCGAGGAAATTTTGAAGGCCACAAAGCAAAGTCCAAAGAAAAGCGAAAAAAATAAGACTAAGGCGAGACAGAAGTCCGAAGAGAGACGCAGGAAATAAAGTCCGAAGGAAGCAGGAAATATATACAGAGAAGTTCGAAATAAGAAAACTAAGGGTCACATCCCGCAGGCCGTCAAATTTTGACTGCGGGAAGTAACCTTTGGAACAGAGATAAAGCCAAAATTTTGAAGAAAAGGCCAAACGGGTAAAAATGTAGACAAATACATCCAAATATAAAATCCCACCAGAAATAGACACGAACAGTAGACTAGAATAGGACAGAATACATGCAAGCAAGGACTATTTTCAAACTACTGTCAAAGCTTCAGTTAACTGACTGCTGAAGTCCTGTTCGTCTCCAGTCAACTCATGCATCCGAAGGTCCAACTCAGCTTCAACCGGAGTTCCAAATTCGAACGACGAGTTGACTGTTCCAGATTTAGAGTTGACTAATTGTTAAACGCCGCATCCACTAGAAGTTTTCCATGCGAGGAGAATGATATCTTCGTCCAACTCAGCTTGATCTCTTTGTCCAACTCAGCATAATCTCTTCGTTTAACTCAACTTTCAAACGCTACAACTCGACATCAAGCAGCTCACGAAGTTCTAAAATTGACATTTGCGTAGATTTCCATGCAAAAAGAGGTGGGCAGTTCATAACAAAGATAAGTTCGCTTCATCAAGCGAAGAAGCTTCATGCAAGGACAAAAGGGAAAATATATTTTATTGAAAGGCCAAGTAAAGCCTTGAGTTAACCAAAGTGAATCTTTCTCTTCAAGTTTTTGCGCCAATCTTTGGCCTCTTGTAAATTTCTATATAATGGCTTTCAGCCTTGATTAAAAATCATCCAATCTCTCTTGGTTAGACTAGACTCTGCCATTGGTGAGTTGTATAACCTTTTCGATCAATAGAAGGATTGTACTTTCAGATCTCAAGCATTGGCATAGTGTATATTTCTTCAGCAATTTGCATAAGTGGTACATTTCTCTCCCTTCCCAAATTCGGTTCCATACCTAGTTGCTATATTATCCTTGTGCAGGTCATATTAAAGTGTTCTTTATTGTCTTTTGCTGAAACTTTAAGTGGATGTTAGGTGGCCGCAAAGTGTCTTTTATTCGACCTCTCTCCATCGTTTTCCCTCAGGTTTTAGTTATTAGATCGAACCTCTGCATGAAATACTTATGCATATGTGATTAATTGAAGTCTAAGGTCTTCCTTCTCCCTGGTTCGTTCAGTGTTCAAGGTTCCAAATTGAGTGGATCAAAATTCTGGTGTATCACCCCCCTTTAGGTAGGATTTCCCCTTTAAGTTTCCTTTCTCCCTTTTCCACGGTAGTCCGCAGCATAGAGAAGTCCAAATGGATTCATCATACAGGAACCAGCCTTCTCTGGAGATTCTTCTCACTATCGAGGCACCCACCCTCGTGAGAACATCCCATTGTTTCAGCCGGATAGAGGACTGCCCGTTTAGCGCACGTCTTCGAATCAAGTCACAGCTCCAGGTTGACAACAGGAATGTCCCTTTAGGTTTTCGAAACTGCCCTTCAGGGTTTTGTCTATGGTCCTTTTCAAAGAAAATGACCCTTCAGAACTTTTGTAAATGCACCTTCGGAAAAGTTGACTTGCCCTTTAGAAAACTTGAAACAGTCCACTTGCTTTGTTCATTTCCTTCGGACAAAAAGTTTTAAGGAATTCTTTCTTTTTGGGTTCCTTGATAATGACTTTCCCACAAAAAGTCCTAAGGAATTCTTTCTTCTCGGGTTCCTTGATAATGACTTTCCTGAAGGGAAAGTGCCCTTCGGCTTCTTGGAATTGATCCCTCAAAAAAATGTGAAGGTCCTTCGGAATTGTGAAGTGAATTTTCCCAAAGGGCAGATACCCTTCGGCGTTTTTGTGTCTCAAAATTTTCAAAGTTAACCTTTTCCTTCCCTTCGGACAAAATGTCCGAAGGATTTGAACCCTTCAAAACTTTTCAAGTTACCCTTCGGATTTCTGCTTGTATAATTTGAAAGTTCAAACACTTTCATTCATGCTCTGTGTTTTGTGTGCATTCATGGTTGTTGATCTTTGTCTTTGGATGTTCGTCCCTCTCATTGCCGTCCTCACTTCGCACCTCTACATAGAACCAAAAGCCTCTGTATGTCTCATGTTGTGTATACACAGGTCTGTGTAGGCATTATTTGTGGTCCATTTGTCATCCCTCCTAACGTTGTGTTGTATTCCCTTACCTCCATGCGAAACACTTATTCAATGCCCTCGGTTTGAAGATTTGGTAACTAGTTTGTTAGTTCTATTGAGTCGTTAGGCGTGTGAGACGCTTGCTCTATTCTTGGTGCATCACCTTTTACATTCCAACAACCTCTTACCTTTTCCCTCCCTTTTCCCCTTCGTCAAGTTTAGGTTTAGCACTAGTTGTTTATTTCATTCTACTTTTTGTAGGTCTAGCATTGGTCCTAAACTAGGTGCATCTAGAATAGAAGGAAGTCAACCTACTCTAGAGCTTTGTTCCAAGAAGCGCAAGAGTCCAACACCTTGGAGGACGTGTAATGTCCCCTTCCCAGGAATAACCAGAAGGGTCCATTTAGCCTATATTATTCACGTAGACTAATTTCAAGACATCAGGGAATAAATTAAATTAATTAATCTAAAGTTGTCCAATAAAGTACATTTTTATGGATATCTTATTTTTAATTAATTTAATAAACTTACATGACAATTAAAAGAAATATTAAAAAGTCATTTTATTATTGAGCTCTAATGAAATATTTGAAACAAGGATTTAAAAAATGTCGATCGGGGAAAATATAAAAGGGAAATGGAGAGCTCTTTTGGGCATGCTTGTTTGTTTTTCTCTATTGTGGAGTTTGAGCTCTGTGCTTAAGCAAACCCTACGACGGCCCTAAGGGTATCAGTTTTTATAGTGAAACATCTGCCCTCATTGATTATAGGTGGAATCATACAGTTTTCACACCGGTGCTTCTATTACTACAAATTTCGGAGTTACAGTGTGCGAAGAGATATATCAATTTTTAAAGGAAAAGCGAGAGAAGATCAGTTTGGAGGAGTGCCATATTGAGGAGTATTTGTTCAGCCACTGCCTTGGGTTATTCGCTGCAATTTATTGTTGGGCGTAGCATCCTTAATGGAAGTCGCCACTATTCCAAGCCGCACCTCCCCAAGAAGGATTGCAGCTCTTGTATTGGAAGGTTCGTGGGGTTTAAGGAGAATATAAGGGTGTTTGGAGGGGCCGTCCACTTATCTTATGAGCTGGTTGTTTATGAAGGCATCCGGATATACCTACAGATTTGATAATATTGGAAAGTTGATTGTATAGAACCGATTCCCAATATTGTATCAGCGCCTTCAACATTCTTTGCACCAGGGTATTAATTGAAGGTTAGATCCTGAGCATCTGATTGTTGTCTATTTCTGATTTATATCTGCAGTGATGGGTCTATCATATTCTTTTACATTGGTAATGATAAAACAACTATTTGATTAAATGCCTCTTGCTATATCTATGTTCTGATTATGCCATATTGATGGAATTTTGATACCAATCTGCTCATGAATTGTTTTAAACATTTACATTTCACCGTCCCTAATTATGACAAGACAAAGTGTTTGACAAAAAGTTTGCACATTAATAAATCAGAAAATTTGTGAAATTTTGGGGAAAAATCTTAGAGGGGATTTTACAGTGGTATCAGAGTGCCAGAATTTCTTGCCACCCTATTTGGTTATATGCATGTCAATGATCCACACTTGCATGTTGGTTTTAAGCCTTGCATGTCAGTGATCCTCACTTGCATGTTGGTTTTAAGCCTTCATGTTAGTGATTGACACTTGCATGTTGATTTTGAGCATTGCAAGTCAATGTTCTGGGCTCGCATATAAACTGGTATAGAAAAGTGGAAATTTGTGCGGTCTGTCTATGATAGCAGAAATTTCCTATGCAGTCAAGGATCTCACAGGTATTATTTTAGACGGAGGCCAAACGATCCAACAGAACAACCAGAGATTGAAGAAGAAATTTTTATTGCGGATTTGTTCGGTGAGAGTTGTAGGGAACATGGGTGATAGACATGAACAACTGAATCCTAGTACCATGGATATATTAAATGATTTGGCTAGAAGACAGCAGTAGTTGGTTCAGCTTATGACCCAAATGATGCAAACAATGAATAACAGAACTCAGGGTGATCATGGCAACAATGGCAATAATGGTGATAATGAAAACAATGGCAACCATGGAGAAGGGAGTAACGCTAATAATCTAGCTAACAGCTCCAAGACAGCCAACAGAATTACTCCTAGACCTTTAATACCTGAATTCTTGGAAGCACCACCAAAAGAACAAGCAGGACAACAAGGAGGTGGTGAAGGTTGGGCAGATTATTTCAGGGAGTATCAAATCTTGGAGGATGAATTTCATGTAGCTATGTCCTTAGCTGATTTTTGCCAGGTTATGTACAAGACTAGGCCTCGAGATAGGGGGCATGGTTCTAACCAGGATTTGCAGCATAAGGTGGGCAAGTTGTCTATTCCTAGTTTTGGAGGTTCTAGTCGATGCATTGCATGTTCATGGGTGCAGAAGTTAGATACACACTTTCAGCTCAATCCCATGTTGGAAACTGAGGCTATTAAGTATGCCACATTGCATCTAGATGGAGAAGCACGTGAGTGGTGGTACCACAGCTTGGTCACCTTGGGACATGCGAACATCACATCATACGCTGATTTTACACCGAGATTAATTGATCATTTCAACAAGAACCCTGAACTACATTTCAAAGAATTGGCACAGTTGAGACAGGTGGGGTCAGTCGATTCATACATATCAGAGTTCCAAAAACTCTCGGTTATGGTGACAGATACATCTGAGCATAGGTTGATTGTTTTGTTCATGAGAGATTTTTGGAACCTCTTCGTGGTTGGGTCAAGGCATTTGATCCAAATACTTTACAAGATGCCATCAAGAGGCCTTGTAACATGGAAAATTCAGCTCCAAAAAAGCAAATTCATGCCTAAAACCTTACCGCCAAAGAAAGATAAGAAACCCTTCCAGAAAGATGGGCCAAAGAGGGATCACTCAGATGACGAGGTTAGAAATGAACTACGCAAGAAAAAGTACAAAAAGCCTTGGGAACTAGGTCACAGGCGTTTGGAAAAAGCAAAGGTGCATTACATAGAGGTGGTTTCAAATGGTGAGGAGATGAATGTGTAGGAAAATAACAGCATGCAAAGAGAAATAATCACAATAAAATGAAAATAGATTCAAGACACAAATATTACGTGGAAAAACTTGGCAAATCACCAAGTAAAAAACCACGGGAAAAGATCTTCAAAATTTTGTTATCCATCAATTAATCTGCAATTACAATAATGGCAGTTGCCACGCACAAGCTTAGAAATCCATACAATGAGTACTACTCAATGATAAATCTACAATTCATGGGTTTCTTATATAGGAAGAAATACATAGTGCAAATCCATCTGTGGTACAAAATGCGTGTACTAACTCCCCGAAAACTCGTTGTACAGAATTGTCCAAATCCACACTCGGGTTAATCGTCCAACCTGCCAGCTTGGTCGCCACCTGCTTATTCAAATGTTGACTTCACATATCAATAGAATGAAGGAGTTGTTGGTAATGAACAAGATTCAGATGAGGAAACCACTAATGGAGAGGGACATCCATTGGAGAAAGAGAAGGGAGGAACCATCACCACCCTTTCTGGGACTCCTAGATATAATTCATTCAGAGTCAGGGGAGTTTTACAAGGGCAGCGAGTTACAGTGCTAATTGATAGTGGGGCAACCCACAATTTCATAGATGAGGATCTAGTGGCTAAGAGGGGTTTGCAAACAGAGGATTTTGAGGGCTTCAATGTAATGGTTGCTAATGGCTTTGCCATGACTTGAACTAAACGAGTCCCACAACTGAGCATAGCATTGGGTAAATACACTATGACCAATGACTTTTATGTAGTGGGTATTGGCAAGACCAATGTAGTATTGGGGATCCAGTGGTTACATTACTTGGGAAAGTACTCACAGAATTTCCAAACCATGGAGTTTAAGTTCAAAGTGGACAGGAAGAAAGTGGTTCTAAGGGGTATGTCAAATGGTGCACCTAAGGTTGTATCTGCTAAGACAATGGAGACCATTTTCAGACATGGGGATGTTGCTTGGGCTGCCCATCGTTTGATTTCTGCTAAAACCCCTTCCGATGGTAATGGACAATGTCATGTGAATATCCAATCAATGTTGGATAAGCATAATTTGGTTTTTGGTGACCTACATGCTAGACGACCTCCTGACAGGGGCTTTGAGCATGTCATTGAGCTAGAGGAGGGCTCTAAGCCCGTAATTACCACTCCTTACCGACATCCGAAGAAATTCAAAGAGGAGATAGAAAAAACAATTAAGGAGCTACTTGATACGGGACACATCAAGCCTAATTTTGAGTCCCTTCGCTTCTTTATTTGTACTGGTGAAGGATGGGACCGTGCGGATGTGTATTGACTACCATGCACTGAATAAGAAGACAATCAAAAATAGATATCCTATCCCCAGGATCGATGAGCTTCTGGATGAGCTACATGGTACAGTATATTTTTCGAAGATTGATCTTCGTTCAGGATACCACCAAATCATGGTGAGGGAGCAAGATATACACAAAACAACATTCAGGGGTCACTATGGGCACTATGAGTTTCTGGTCATGCCCTTCGGGTTGACCAATGCTCCCTCAACCTTCAGTCTTGCATCAACCATCTTTTCAATAAACAACTACGAAAATTCCTTTTGGTGTTCTTTGATGATATTCTTATTTACAGCAAGACTTGGGAGGACCACCTCAGGCACGTGGATGAGGTATTAGGAATCATGGAGTTACAATCTCTACTTGCCAAAGCCTCTAAGTGTGAGTTTGGCAGAAATCTTGTATTTGGGGCACGTGATAAGTGCAAATGGAGTGTAGGTACATCAAGAGGAGATACAAGCTCTTTTGGATGGAGTCTATGCCTTCTACTTGTGCATATCCTTTGCACACCAACCTCGCTTTGTTTCTTATAACAGCTCCATCTTCATTGAGTTTGTTTTTGTAAACCCATTTTGTTCCCATCACATTCTTGTTTGAGGGTCTACGAACTAATTCCCAAGTTTTGTTCTTTTCTATTTGGCTCAGTTCTTCTTCCATGGCTTTACACCAGTTTTCATCCTTGTTGGCTTCACTAAAGGTCTTAGGCTCAATTTCTGAAAATAGAGCAAAACTTACTTGCTCCTTGTTCATTGAAGCTCTTCTCCTAGTCTGAACTTCTTCATTTTTGTTGTCAATTATCTGCTCCTTGGGATGTACCTTTTGTTGACCATTTTTGGTCCTACAGGCCAAAAAAATTGGTCTCCTTTCTTTCCCTGCTGTTTTGAGCCGTCAATCTTGGGTGTATTCCCCCTACTGCAATTGTGCCATTTCCCTTTGTAGTAGACCTATTTTGTAAAGAGCCAAGTGACTTGAGCTTTGTAGATGTTTCGGGTTGATTCGGAGGTTTATTTCGCTGTGGGCAGCTAGTTTTCACAAGCCTTTCGGCAAAGGAATGGGCCAACTTCAAAGAGATATAAGTCTTTCACAAGGATCCAAGGACAAGTGCCCTTGCGGAGGGCAGACAAGTGACCAAATGGGACCTTTCAGCAGGCTCTGAAGGGCAACTTTGGGCCCAAGATACCCTTGCGGAGGGCAGAAGCGCATTCCAAGAGAACAAGGCAGAAGACCCGAAAGGAAAGTTTCCTTTGGAAAAGTGAGCAAGGCGAAGGATTCCTTCGGACAAAATGTCCAAAGGAAATCCACGGCAAAAGGCAAAGGTCCTTCGGACAAAATGTCTGAAGGAAAATACAAGGGACAAAGGCAAATTCCTTCAGACAAAAGCCCTAAGGAATTCTTTCGAACTTTTTGTCCTAAGGAATTTGTCCAAAGAAAAAGATTGAAAGAACAAAGGGCTGGGACTTTGAAGGGAGGAATTCCTTCGGACATTTTGTCCGACGGAATTCAGAAGACAAGCAAGCCCAAAGGAGCCCGAAGGGTAAGTGCCCTTGCGGAGAACTCCCAGCAACCCAAAAGGGGACCTTTTCCAAGCTCCAAAGGGACACCTTCCCTTCGGGAAGGTTCAATTGCAAAAGGCCGAAGGAATACAAAGGGCCGAAGGAATTGCCAAAGGGGTGACAAACCCAAGCACGTCAAATTCAAAGCAGCAAACTAGCCGTTGGCTTTCAAATGGCGACGGGCCTGCGGACATCAAATTTACAGTGATGAAATAGCCGTATGGTTTTCGAATAGTGACAAGCCCGCAAACGTCAATTTTGACGGGATGCATCAGCCGTTGAGGACAAGCCAAAGGACTAATGCCTTCACAACAAGTGGCCCAAAAGAGCTCGAATGGCGCAGGCCCGACGGAATTCAAAGGGGCATAAGACCAGAGAAAAGCTCAGCGACCCGCCGAGAAAGGAGCCCGAAGAGCCATCAAAAGACAAAAAGATAGCCCGAGAGCCAAGTTGCCAAGAAAGAGACAGAAAATAGTGAAAGCGTGACCACACACACATAAGTCAAGCACAGAAAAGAATATAATAGCCTAGGTGGCACACAGAAAGCATCGGCACAAGAAGTTATTGCTGCAAATGAGACAAAGCGACCCATGCTTTTGCAAGAACATTTAAGACAGTTTAAGCTGTAAAGTCAAGACTTGCGACATCTACAGCATGGTTCTTCCAGGCCGTTTCTAGAAGGATGACACCAGCATGAGCAAGTTTCCTCTTTCCAAGGCATTCAACGCAGCATGGGCTACTTGTTCTGGAAGGCGCCAGAAGTCTTTCTCTTTATGCTATATATTGTAACCTCTCAAGAGAGGAAGATATCTCTCAGCTTGTATGGCGAAGCCATGCAGGATTTTACCTTGAATCAAGTCATAGCATTTTTACCTCCATTTGAGTTTGCACTTTTGCATATGTCTATGGTTTTGCCTTGTGTTAAGTCATTTTTTCTCATGCTTTCACAGAATGATTCCAGCATGTCTAGTGTATTGTGAGTTCTTTTGCAGGTCAGCTAGAAGTGTCTACAGTAGAGTATAGGTGCATGTGAATAGACTATCATAGTGTGTCTTAGAACACCTCTGATAGTGCTTCCTCCCTGTATCTCCAGAGGACCCCTTATTAAACACTGATGCAAAAGAGTTTCTCATGTCAAATGAAGTGTATATCAGCTTGTTCTTGATGTAAAGTGTATGTCAAAGCTAAGTAGACCAACCATTTTGGTGTATCACTACTTTAGTTTAGGTTTTATTTTCAGTATTTTCTCTCTTTTCAAGACTTCAGAGTGCATCAAAGGGAGCTAGCCCTTATCTAGAGATTCTCCCCCCAGTTTTTGCTAGACCCACAGCAAGAGGGGAGTCTCCATTGTGCCGCGTGGAAGAGAGAAGCCCAGCCTTCTTTCAAGTGTGCAATCCACAGCGTCAACACCTTTTGAACAAACCTTAGGGTTGCCTTTTCAGTCTTTTCTTCCTCCTATTCACTATTTTCTTCTTCATTTTTTGCTCTTAATTCTTCAATTCTAATCTCCTCATCAAGTTCAACATGTTTAAATCCTTCTTCGACCTTGACATTGATGCTATCAACTATTTTATGTAGCATCTTATTGTACATACATAGGCTTTGCTATGAGTGGAGTACCCAAGAAAAATTCTCTCATCACATCTTGGCTCAAAAACTTCCTAGTTTGTCCTCTCTTCTGATGTAGCATTTGCTTTCAAACACTCTGAAGTACTTAACAGATGCAGGCTTTTCATAGCACAATTCATATGGAGTTTTATCACTCTTCAGCCTCAATTGAACTCTGTTCAAGATGTATACTGTCGTTTGGACTGCTTCTCTCCAATATCCATCAGATAGTTTGGCCTCTTTCAACATTGTTCTCGCCATCTCCTTAACAGTCATATTCTTTCTCTCAACAACTCCATTTTGTTGTGGAGTTCTTGCAGCAGAGTAGTGCCTCTTAATCCCATGCTTCTCACAATATTCTATGAACTCATTGGAGGTGAATTCTCCACCTTTATCAGATCTCAAACATTTGATCTTTCTTCCCATTTCATTTTCAACCATGGCTCTAAAGATCTTAAATATCTCAAAGGCTTGAGATTTGTCCTTCAAAAAGGTTACCCATGTCATCCTTGAGTAATCATCTACAAACAACATAAAGTAATGAACTCCTTTAGATCCTCATGTCTTGGTAGGACCACAATGATCCATATGAACTAATTGTAGAAGCTTTGTAGTTGCATATTCTTTTGTTTGGAGCTTGACTCTTGTTTGCTTGCCTAATTGACATTCTTTGCATGTAGTATCTATGGGTTTGGTTATCTTGGGCATATGTCTTACACACTTATTCGAACTCACTTTGACAAAATTGACATGACCCATTCTCCTATGCCACATCCAGCTTTCATCAACCTTTCCTATGAGGCAACTATTACCGTTTACCTCAACAAGATTGTAGATATTACTCTAGGTCCTTCTCCCTTCTGCAACTATTGTGCCAGATCTCTTTAACTTGCAGCCTTCGGCATCAAATATGACCTTATATACATTGTCACATATTTCACTGACACTCAGTAGATTATGCTTCAGTCCTTCAACATAAAGAACATCATGTGTAGGAAGCTTACCATCTATGTGCAAGTTTCCTTTGCCTTTGATTTTTACTGTAATGTATTGTCTCCCAAACTGACAGTTCCTTCCTTGCACTTGCTCAACTTGGTGAACTTGCTCTTGTCACTAGTCATATGCTTTGAGCACCCACTGTCTATCACCCACAAAAATTATGTTCTTTGGCATGGAGTGTTGTTTGAGCAATCAAGGATTGATTTTTCACTTTCCACATTTCCTTGGGTCTCTTATATTTCCTTTTCTTTTATTTATCAATGACTTGTGAACCTTTGTTCTCATTAAGAGACTTGTCTTTCTTTATATTGTATATTTTTGACATTGCAAAGTTAGTCCTACAATGCCTAGCTATGTGACCAAAATTATTGCAATTGTAGCACATTGTACTTGAATCTATCAAAGGAGCAAATGAGTTCTACTTACAAAATTAGTTCTCATAGGTACAACTCTACATTCAATAGCCCTATGACCAAACTGATTACAGTTGTAACAATAACCATAAAAGGATGAATAATACCTGGTCACAACACTTTTTGGTGCAGTATATTGAACTTTCATATGCTTTTGTTTCTTCAAGTCTGCCACTTTAGTATATCCTTCTACATCTTTTATTTTTGTCTTATTCCTTTCAATAGACTTCTTTTCAGAATTTATTCTTCTCACCTTATCTTTGTTTGGATCATTCTTAGTGTCCTTGCCGACCTTCTCTTTCTTTTCTTTGGCTTCTCCTCCTATCTTGAAATTATCATATAGGTTAGTTGACATACTAGTTGAGGAACCTTTTCCTTTCTCATATCCAAGCCCTGATTTTTCATTTGAGGGCTTTTGAGCGTTGATTAGTTCATTAAGAATGTATGATCCTTTTGCCAACTTTAGACTTTTATCTAATTGGCCTTTTGTATTCTTAAGTTCTTTCATCAATGCTACTATTTTTGCCTCAAGCTTCATGTATTCTTCGGATTTGGACTATAGTTCCATCTTGACTACTTCTATTCTTTTAGCCTCCTCTAATTGAGTTTTTAGAATCACTATCATTTGATCGGATTTATCAAGTTCCTTTTGCTCAAGCTTCTTCTGTTTTGAATTCTCTTTTCTTAGTTTCTCAATCTCTTCTAGGGCACAAACAAGTTCACCTTCTAGATCAATTTCACCTTCCTCTTCTTCATCTTAATCTTCATCTTCGTCTTGTTCTTGATTTATGGAAGTGGATTCTTCTGCCATGAACAGGAATTCATTTCTCTTAACTACAAAAGCACAATCATGATCATCATCCGAACTATCACTATCACTATCTTTCACTGAGTCACTATCTTCTTTTGTCTATAAACTTTTCTTACTCTTGAAGAAGTTCTTCCTTTTTGCATTGTGGGGTTTTACCTTTTTGTTGTTCTCCACTTGCTCAGAATTGTCCCTTTTATTATAAGGACATTTGGCAGCAAAGTGTCCTACCTGACCACAGTTAAAGCATTTCAATGGTAGCTTGCCTTTATATTTTCCTGATCCTGTCCTTAGTTTACTAACAAAGTTACCTTCTTCTCCATCAGTTTCCTCAGATTCAGATGTAGATGTTTCTTCTTTTACTTGCTTTGCTACTTTGAATGCAGCGTCTCTTTGAAAAGTGTCAGTGTCTCCCATTCTCATCTCATAGGCTATGCATGTTCCATGCAACTCATCAACAGTGAGTTTGTCCAAATCTCTGCTCCCTCTATTGCAGAGAATTTTGAATCATATCTTGATGGCAAAGATCTTAAGATCTTGACTATGGTTAACTCTTCCATTTCTTCACCAAGACCTCTAATTGCATTCACTATTTCATCTACCCTAAGGAGGTAGTCGGCAATCTTTTCCTTTTCATTCATCTTAAGACTCTCAAATTGCCCTTTGTAAGTTTGTAGCTTGGCTTGTTTCACCTTGTCATCTCCTTCATAGATGCTCTTTAACTTGTTCCAGATGTCTTTTGCACTCTGACAGTGCATAACTTTCACGAATTCTGAATTTGATAGTCCACAAAGAATAGCATTCTTTCTCTTGGCATTTTTCGCATATGCCTTCTTGACATCCATACATCGAATCTTAATGAGGATAGATATGTTTCCATTCGTATACTCTAGAAAGCATAGTTGGATCCATCAAAGAGAGGTGCTTTGCTTGAGGAAGATCCTTCTTGACTAGCCATTGTGTTCACTAACCAAGATTCCCTGAGCCGATTAAGTTTCTCTTAAAGAACCTGCTCTGATACCAATTGTTGAACACAACTATCTACTGAGAGGGGGGGTGAATCAGTAGATAAGCTAAAAGTTAGTTCTTTAATGCAAATATTAAAGTATATGCAATACAGAAAACAAATGTTGAGATCATTCACACACACAAGAGCTCATTACACATGATTTTTAGGTGGAAACCCAAAAGGAAAAAAAAACCACGGTGAAAAACGCTGCTAGAATCTACTGTTCTAATCCAACCTCGCAGTTAAAAATACCTCACTGGCAAACCTCACTAGTTACATTCAAGAGCACCCACTCTAAGGAAGCACCCACTCCCTAACTGAGCAGCAACTCAGTCTATCTAATGGCACCAACCAACCAGAATTAAGAAGCTACAACTTCAGGATACAACGAAATCAAACTCCATATCTTTGTTACAAGTCTTGTTTGTAACTGCTCACACTACGCACCTTATCTCTAAGTGCCTCTCTTCAAATCTGCCTCTATCTCACTTTGTGTCTGTCTATATGTATATCTATTTGACACGCTTTATCTTGCTTTCTGCACTCTCATCAGTGTCTCTATGTTGTCTTAGTCTATGTCTGCATCTTCTATTTGATACCCTTCATATTGCACTGATGCTTGCCTTCAACAATAGTAATAGCAAATGCAATAGTGACAGCGTTACACTTACCTTTTTCGTGAAGTTAATATATGACAAAGCTTTTTCTTTAGGGTTAGCCACCACATAGTGTTCACACTCAGACTACACTTTTCTGGTTCCAGTTCTAGATTCTTATTTAATGCGACTTGACATGTATGCTTTCTGCGTCTCGATTCAAGGGAACCTGCCGCTCTTTCTTATTTACTATGGTAATCGTCGTTGCCAAATCTTAAATGTGCATGTCTTCTAATCACAGATTGATCGGCTGGATCGATCAATCTTGGTTTTTGTGTCAACACATCAAGCTAACCGTTTATTTGGTCATGTCTTTAAGCGAGGATCATTGATCTTGTCTTTGGCGCCATCCACAATTTATCGTGCTCCATCAAATCTTTTGTAGCATTAGTTCAACTTTTGAAACGCATCCGTCGATTTCTTTATCCAAGCTCTTGCAAGTCGTTGGATATCCAAAATAGCGTTCATTTTACCTCGATCTTTCACTAACCGTCGAGCTCCTTTTTGCATCTCGTTATCTCCTATATAATTGGGTTGCTTTCGCTCCTTTCGATTATCTCAGATATGCTCGATCTTTAGCTCTCTATTGTACCATTAACTATAGATCACTTTACTCCACTTCGCTTCGTTGGATTTTTTTAATCAAGCTTCTGCATGTCATCCGATTTCAAAAGCTGCATGATCTTTATCATGTCTTGATCGTTATTCTTCGATATGTTGACTTCATCTCGTTTTTTTTGGTGTTTATGTATTGCTTTCGCGTCGTTGATCTCTTCAGACTTGCTCGACTTTTATCTTGCATTGATACTTCAACACTTGTGAAAGTGCCCTGTGTCCTTCGAAACTATCCTTTGGGGACTTTGAAATGGTCCTTGATCCATCCAAACTTACCCTTCTGCACTTGTGAGAGTGCCCTTCAAATCTCCCACAACTAACCTTCAAGATTGTGTTTGGGGCACATAACCTTCGGAGCATATCCTTTGGAACAATTGTTGCGGAACAATTGTTGTGGACTTTGTGTTAGGGGGACTTTAGAAAGAATTCGTCGGACCTATTTCCTTTGGAAACTTTGTTGCAGACATTTTGTCCAACAAAGTCCAGACCATTTTTCCGAAAGAATTCCCAAGCTTGCAATATCGATAAAGTGAGACCAAACATTTTTCGAAGCACTCTTTCCGAATACATGCAAATTTGTAAAAAATGACTAAGCCCTACTTCACACCTACATAAATTTTGCTTCTCTCATCCGCAAGACATGAAACTTGGACCGCCAAGACTAGGCACAAACCTGAGTGGCCTAGTGTGATTGTTTCCTCTAGATGTTGCCAAGTACGCAAAAGCTGTCACAAACAAACTGTGTACTCAACCATATCCAAACAAAATAGAAAAGGCATTTATATGACTGTTCATGGAATTCAAGGTACACACACAACTCCATGAGGTCTCGGAACTTGACCATTCAGCTTCAACACCTTTGTCATTAATGCATAATAGCACATGTTGCCTTTGACATCAATGACTATTTCCAACACTCCTAGTCCAGTTGATACAAACTGCACTTTGTTCGACCAAGAAGAAAATTCAATTCTTCATGAGACTGCCACACCCCTTGAAGAGGTCCCAGATGACTTGATGAATGGGGCACACATTATGAGTGTGATCCGTACAACAATGCAGAGGAAACAATACTAGGCACATATTGCATTCTCAAGGAGGATGTCTTGTTGCCTAACCTTGTAAAGGCACAGGATGACCTCGAAGGCAATATGGCAGTTATACTTTGTTGGCTCCTGAAGCAAAAATAGCACAAGAGCTGGTGTTGTGATGGTCTCCCCTCAAAAGGAGAAATATTTCCATGAGTTCAAATTGCAATTTGGTTGCACAAACAATGTTGTCGAGTATGAGGCGTTGATCCAAGGTCTCCAATTGGTGCACAAGAAAGAAATCAAGGTGTTGCAAGCTTTCGAAGAGAATGAGTTGGTCGTAAACCAAGTCAAAGCGAGGAACATGTCCAAAAACAATTTGCTAAGAGCTTACAAACATAGGGCATGGGACATGATCAAAGTGTTCGATGCTTTCAATATCCATTCCATATCAAGGGCGCAGAATGATGACGTGGGCAAGCTCAAACCATGGGTGTGCAGTATGACCTCCCACGCAGTATAAAGAATGAGTCTGAGCAGCTCGTAAGACTCGTAGTTAGACCAACAGTCCTGGACAATGCAAGCAATTGGCAGGTGTTCGAGAGCGATGAACAAATTGTCAACTTCCTACAAGACGAAGTTGAGTTCTGTGCCAACAATCAACCTCGATTCCAAGCTCAATATGAAGGGCAGATCATTCAACTAAAGGGAAACAAGCTGCCTAGGGGGCTAGTCACGTTGGAAAGCATCTTCAATTCTTATGACCAGCTAAAAGGTAAGCGGAGAAACATGACGGTGGAGGAAATCTTCAAGCCGGTGGCCATCTCTAATGACAAGCTATTGAAAGTCGGTAATGTATGCTCCCCATCTGAAGTCAAAGAATTCATTTAGCTAAGCAGAAGGTATGATGATATCTTCGCATGGAGCTATAAAGACCTCAGAGGTTTTGATCCAGGCTTAGCCCAGCATATGATTGAACTTGACCCCAATACAAGACTAGTCAGGGAGAAGCAAAGGCCAGTTAATTCGAAGCTTGAGCCCTTAATGAGGAAGGAACTCTCAAAGCTCATTGAGGCCAACATAATATTTCCAATCAAACATTTCACATGGGTGGCCTATTTGGTCCTAGTGTGCAAAAAGAATGGAGAGATCCGCTTGTGCATAGATTTCAAGGATCTGAACAAAGCCTCCCTCAAATACCACTAACCCCTTCCGCCAATGGAGCAAATTATACAAACAATCACAAGCGTGGATTGGATGGTTATTCGAGTTATAACCAGGAGCTTGTGCAAGAATGCGATTGATTCAAAACTGCATTCACCACTAAGTGGGGTGCCTTCGCATACCAAAAAATGCCCTTCGGTTTGGCAAACGCAAGAGCTACCTTCTAGAGGGCCATGGATATGGCGTTCAAGGGACTCCTCAACAACATCATCTTGGTTTACCTCGATGAAATAATTTTTTTCTCAGAGCGCACAGCGGAGCATTTAGGTCACCTAGAGCAAGTCTTTGAAAAATATCAAGAGTTCGGGATCTCTTTGAATCCAAGCAAGTGCATATTTGTAGTGCATGAAAGCAAGCTTTTGGGACACATCAACTCCACGGCGGGACTTGCCATTGACCCCAAACGAGTCAAGGCCATTCTATCACTCCCTCTCCGAGGTCACAAGAAGGGTCTCCAAAGCTTCTTGGGAAAAATAAACTTCGTTAGAAGAGTTGTGCCGAGTTTCGCAACTCTGGTCAAGCCCCCCACAACGATGCTTAAGAAGAGTGTTGCATTCAGCTAAGGCCAAGAAGGCCAAAGCAGTTTCAAGGCCATCAAGCATGCCATTGCAAAAGCTCCCACGTTGATAAACCCAGATTGCAATAAGGATTTCATCTTTTATGCATTTGGCAAAGCTGAAGGCATCCCGACCATTCTTGCACAACAAAACAATGACCAACTGGAACAACCTATCACTTTCTTTAGCCAGACGCACAAGGATTATAAGTTGCGCTCCAGCGTTGTAGAGAAGCATACCCTCATGGTAATAAGAGCGCTCAATAAATTTAGGCACACGCTCTCCAATAACAAGATCCAACTTATGGTCTCGCACTCAAGCATAAAGGAGTTCTTACTAAGCAAGGACATGAGTGAGAAGAGAGACGGTTGGGTCACAAAACTGATGGAATACGAAATCGACATCCAGAACGCCAAGATGGTGCGAGGCAAACGACTATGCGAGCAGCTAGCAGTAGATGTTAAGAATGAAGACTGCACAATTCTTGCATTGCGTGAGAGCCAATCAGAAGACCAAGGCACCCCAACAAGCAAGATTGAATGCATGAGGATCTTCCTTCAAACCGGCACGTATCTGTAGGGACTGAATAAGGCCAAGCACAGGCATTTTAGATTACAAGCCATTCCTTATGTGCTTGTCAGTGGTGCACTTTTCAAAAGAGATCAATGGAATTCTCTTGCGATACATAGAGCAGAATTAGGTGAACAGGATCCTAGAAGAGTTCCATGATGGATCATCAGGAGGCCATTATTCGTCGAAGGCCACTGCAATGAAAATCATGCGAGTTGGCTATTATTGCCCAACTCTACTCAAAGACATGCACGCATGGGTGCGATGCTATAAGTGCACCTTCTTTGTAGGCAAGCAGAAATTGGCAACCCTACCCTTGCACCAAATACAAGCCAATTAGTGCTTTGCTCAGTAGGTCCTGGACTTCATCGACATGATAAAACCGCCATCAAGCATTGGACACAAATGCATCCTCACAGCAATCGACTACTTCACAAGGTGGATAGAGGCAATAGCGCTCAAAGAAGCTAATGAGGTCTCCATCCTGGACTTCTATGAAAGCATTATCGCAAGATTTGGTGTCCCGACCACTATTATCTTAGACAATGCACTGGGTTTCCTCGGAGCCAAGATCAATGAATGGGCAATCAAACATAGAACCCATCTGAACACCTCCTAGAACTATTACCCCCAAGGTAATGGTTTCGCCAAATCAACTAACAAGAACTTGATTCACATCATCAAGCGAACCATGGAAGATAATCAGCAATCCTAGCATACCAAGCTCAAGACAGCCCTCTAGGCAAATCGAATAACGCCAAAAAGGATGCTGGGGAATTCACCCTTCATGATAGTCTATGGATCAGGAAGCAAGGTTGCCCACATCTCTTGAATTGCCTTCACTGGAGCTAGCTCATCAATTGGAAGTGCACAGAAGTGACCCCATGATAGTAAGATTAGCTGAGATAATGGATCTCGAAGAACTCACGGTGTAGGCCATGCGTATGATGGAGCTTGATCAAGCACAGACCAAGAGAACATTCGACAAAGGGATGCTGACAAAAGCTTTAATGAAGGAGACTTGGTAATCAAATGGGAAACGGATAGAACAAAGGCCAGGAAGCATACAAAGTTCGACGTTGTATTTAGAGGCCCATACACCATAATTAGTTGCATGCAAGCTAATGCCTACCAACTTGCAAGACCAAATGGAGAAGTGTTACATATCCCCGACCACATGATTCACCTCAAGCACTATCTCTAATGATCATGAACACCCTTGTAAATAGTAGTTTAGATGTTTTACTTTCCCTAAGTGTTGCGCACACATGTTTATAATAGTTTCATTTCCTCCAAGCGCTTGTGTGCAGTTCTGTTAGTTTAGTTTTTTTCATTCCTCTAAGCGTCATTTGGCGCAGTTATTTGCTTTGTTTGACCTTGTGGAAGGTACCTCTTTTCCCTCTAAGGTCAAGTGGGCTTATCGCACCTAATCGCAATCAAGAAAAAGAAGAGTAACGGATTATAGGTGACTCTATGCCCAATGGATTGCTTCAAGGCTACTAGATTCCCGCTTAGCAGGTAAGCGGCCCGCAGAGGTCACCAAAAATTTTGACTCTCCAAGTCACCCCAGCCTACGCAAAGTTCATAAGATGTTGGGCAAAAGGTTTTCATGCCTACGCAATGTCGAGTGCTCTAAAAGCAAGTCTGCACATAGACACTTCCCATCTGCACCCGCACTCAACAATCAACTCGAGTTCGCACATCAACTAAGTGTTGATCCGTGCCTATAAGGAGTTCCTAATGCACACCCCATGCAAAGATCCTGCATCAACACGACACACAAATCAGAGAGCACAGGTCTCCCCGAATTCGAGCAATAAAAGAGAGAAGTGTGCAGGGAGTAGTTTCAAAAAGGAAGAACACGCTCCATATCTTCAATCTTCTTGCACGCTCTCATTCAAAGACTTCCTCGCACTCAAATGATGAAATCCTGTGCCAAATCATAGAGTTTCACATCTGCACCCTTGTAAAATGTAGACTACAATATCTGCTTCATAGCGTTCTCTTCGCAAACCGGCACAAGCTCCAAATGAAGGCACAGACTACGAAGACCATTAGAAGAGACTAAGCGCAGAAAGAGAATAGGCCATTGTGCATTTACGCAAAATATCTCCCCCAACACCCTTCACAAGCTCGTAGTCGCACTACGTAGCCAGCGCTCTGCGCAATCTTTAGTGCGCACCCTTTATGCAGAATGGACTTAGCTATCTATGCACAGCGACACGCGAGACTTTGCAAACAAGGGAGCATGCTTGGACTAGTGTGCATATGGTCCCAAAATGGTACACGTGCAACAATGCTAGTGCCTACGCAAGATGATGAGGCAAAACCTAAAGATACACCTACGTAGTCCCATGTCAACAAACTAGTCTAGGTGATTGGTAGGTGACCGCCGTAAATGTGGATGGTAGTTGAGCTCGATAGATATCAAAGAGACCGAATCAGGATAGAATTAAATGCAGGGCGACTGTCAGAGTGTTAGAACATGATCACATGCCATGATCGCATGCCACCTTGGCTGCCTAGACGTCCATCTCAGATGCACACATGGATCCATGAGTGACCTCCCAAATACTTGCATGATCAAATTGTTAGATCCAAGTTGAATAAGCATGGCTTATGGCAGTTATTGCGAAGATCTTGATGCTCTTAATTAACCTCGAGCTTTGGACGCCACTTCTAAATTCAAGTTCCTGCCTACCACCGCCAATGGCGAATTGATCATGCAGGGCCTTGGCCCACACTATAAAAACCCTGATTTTTATTGTAAAAGGGTCAACATATCTAGGCACCGTAACGCTGCTGAAATTGTCCTCCAAAAGCCCTCCCCTGATATAACAAAGCTCTAACCATTCGAGTTGTAATATTGCCTTAGACCTTGGGATTAATAGGAGTTGATTTACTTTCCTTCACGTTCTGTGTTCTATGTGCATTCATGGTTGTTGACCTTTGTTTTTGGATGTTCATCCCTCTCATTGTCGTCCTCCCTTCGCACCTCTACACAAAACCAAAAGTCTCGGCAGGTCTTATGTTGTGTATACACAGCGTTGTGTAGGCATTATCTATGGACCGTTTGTCATCCCTCCTAACATTGTGTTGTGTTCCCTTACCTCTATGCGAAACACTTATTCAGTGCGCTTGGTTTGAAGATCTGGTAACCAGTCTGTTAGTTCTATTGGGTCGTTAAGCGGGCTAGGGACTCGCTCTATTCTTGGTGCATCACGTTTTACATTCCAGCAACCTCTTACCTTTTCCCTCCCATTTCCCCTTCGTTGAGTTTAGGTTTAATACTAGTTGTTTATTTCATTCTGCTCTTTGTAGGTCTGGATGCTAGTCTTAAACCAAGAGCATCTAGAATAGAAGGAAGTCGGCCTACTCCAGAGGTTTGTCCCAAGGAGTGCAAGAGTCCCACACCTTGGCGGATGATCCCATTGTTACAGCGAGACACCGAATAGCTCTCTAGCGCGCAAGTCCAAGGCGCTAGGCATGGAAGATCCGTGCTCAATCAAGCAGGAGAGCCATTCGCACCCGGGTGCATGTTTCGAGTGATAACACTTGCATTGTGCATACAACATGGAATTGACCTAAAGAGATGCTGCAGCATCTTCAAAATTTGGTGCAGTGTTATGATTCTTGATATAGCTCTACTGCACACTATAGGGCATTTTGTCATTATGTAGAAGAAATAGTGTCTCTAGCTAAGCTCAACTAGTGACACAAGCATTATGAACATGATACGTCGTACCGCATCTATTTAGAGCTTGTAATTCTTAGAAACTGTAATTTGGGCACTTTGCAGTAGTTTGCGATAGGATCAGTATCAAATTTGGGGTTCACAATAATCTAGTATGTTTGCAAGAGGTCCGAGTACTTGTCCAATGAAACCACATAATTAAAAGCTTAACTAACAGCTTGAAGAAGGATCAGTTTCAACTACTTAACCGTTCCCTATTGGTATGGATGACATTGGAAATAGCAAAGCTAGTATACATCACATGGTGATGTGTTATAGGTCATTGGGACTGTATTGTGCATTTAATGGTATTATGAGCATTTAATGATTGTGGCATCAATGGGTAGTTGAAGGTTGAAAGCATTAATGTAAGTAGATGGATCATGTATTTATATAAACAAGCCCCTACACTAGAAGGAAAGCTCAATAGGTAGTTAGATCAACCCATGCTATAGCTAGCAAGCAAGAGTGGGATAAATTAGATCAGTTCAAGAAAAGATTTGTGTTAGTCATAGATCTGAGATAGTTCAGTTCTAAAAACTTGCAAAGTTAAGTATTGTCTATCTCGACTAACAGTTTAGCATCTATGACCAGGAGATAACAATGACTGAAGCATTTACAATCTTCTAGAAACCAATTCACATACAATATTACCATTGGGCCTCGAAATGATTAAAACTCCAAACAGTTTTTTTCACGTGTCATCAGCTGAGCTAGCTTATGTTCTGAACATTTCATTCTTGATATCGAATAATTACACACAAATAAAATGAAATGACTACTAAACATAAAAAGACACAAATCCTACAAATTCTTAAACTTGTGTTTTTTTTTTTCTTTTTGAAAATTCATTTGCTATTCTACCAAAGAAGACGAGAGTTGCAGACTCTGAGCAATAGAATTACATGCAAAATCTCACCCTATAAGGCTAGAAAAGATATCATTTGTGCCTTTACCCCAAGAGACATTGAATCTACATCTTAGATTATATGCAAGGGAAGTTCTGCTCAAAGTATTGTTTTCCTTGATTGCATTACTGTAATGATGTTTTATTGCACTGCAATAATTGAATGGTGACAAATTTATTCTCTTATTTCAATGCCCTTAAATATATTTTTGATAAAAACTAGTCATAGAAATCAGCCAACTGATAAACTTGAAGAACAAAATACCGATTAAAGTAAGAAAGAAACACCAACTAAACACGAGTGACATCAAAACAGAAATAGTCTACAGCGAAAAATTTCTCATAAAGAATAGGAAATAATTTTATTTACCTCATCAATATTCAAGCCACCAATTTGAGAGACACTTCCACAAAACGCTATATCAACAACCTCTTTGCCTAATCCATATATCTCAAAAATTTGTGCTCCACAATAACTGATAATAATTCACAAGAAACTCTCCATAAGTTTAAGAAAAGTTGTCATTCTGCTACATTAACTCCTACGAACACTAGAACAAAATTTTATTTCAAAAGCCACCAGATGCAAAAAATGAAAATAAGGAGGTCCCGAGGTAAGCTAACCTAGAAAGCAAAGAGATGCCCATCTTTGAAAGTATCTTCAAAAGGCCTGCCTCCACGGCCTGGAAGATATATAAAATGTAATATAAATTTTCCATTCAGCAGGAAAAAGACTTTATTTTGTGGGATATGAGATCGTCTAATTTTTATAGTAAAAGCAAATCCATTCGAGCTCCAAAAACTTATGAATCAGACTCACAGAGATTACACAAAATGAAAATACATTTAAATTGAGTCAATTACTTCATGATCCTAACATATACTAATCATTACATAAACTTTAGACTTTCCACCTAAACCATCTGTTTTCTTAACAAATTTTGAGAATTACTCCAATCCCCTCCATGAAACGAAGAACAGTTACCATTTCAAAGTCTGAAATCTCTCAAGTTTGGGGATAGCTTCAATCCTGGCAATTACATGACTATTATAAATGGAAAAACGTTTTCCACACTTTATGCCACCGTGTTATATATGCAGCTTTCTGAGCACTTGGAGAAAAGTAATTTTAGAGAAAGAGGGAAGGCCAGTTTCAGGAGAGAATACTAGACCATCGACCACATCTTTACACTCCAAGCTATTTATAAGGAGGCTCGTCATCGATCTTCCAAACTTTTTTGTTGATTTGTAGACTTCAAAAAGACCTTTGACTTGATTCCAAAACATCCACTTTTCCAGAAAGTTGCGCAATATTGGCATTCCAGATTCTCTCATTATTGCCACCTGGAGGCTCTCTGAGCCAGTTGTTGGACAATTTCATACTTCTCAAAAACTTTATAGAAGTGTAATGAGTACCATTGCAGTCAAATATGGATGCCCTTTCAGCATTTACATTGATCCTTTTAGATCCTTGATGCCTTCCAAAATTGTTTTGAGGAGCACTTCAATGAATGCATGTGAATCATCCACATTGTACATCATGTCTTCTATGTCTTTCTTGTTATAGCCCATATAAGTTGTCTCCTCTTTGTCCAAAACTCTTTCAAATACCCATCAAATCTTCTATTGATTTTGGTCGCCATACCTACTCAAATTTTCTTGCACCGTCATTTGGGTTGTGAAAACTCTCATCATCTTTTCCTGATAGCACATCTTGATTGTTTTTTTGCCCTAGGGCAGTCCCTAACCAAATACCCTAACTCGTGGCATTTCATAATCCAAGGACTCAACATTGCATTTTTCAGAATAAAGTGTGATTGGTGTTGGTAGGGACTTGTAAAGATCCATTTGTACACATATATAGGCATATACTAAGAGTATTTGAATTTCAGTTGCCCTGGGTGTGCTAATAAATTCTCAAAGGGTATTCCCCACTATCTAGAAGACATACAACTACCTCAGTTCTTAGGGAAGACCAATTATCCTTATCCAAACACGTCTTCTGATGAGGGTTTCATTATTTGGATCAAAACCCTTTGTCCAATATCTTAAATACACTCCACATTTCCTGCAAACCATGGCTTCTCTAAGACAATATCCTCTAGGTCCTCCGGTCAATCAAAGATAACTAAAAGTAACCTTGAGGCAATAACCTGAGTTCTTAGCTGGCTTTGGTTTTCCATTCCACAATATCTAGTGATGGAGATCTGCTTCCCTAAGCCAAATCCCTATCTGTTAAATCAATTTGATTTTGAAACAAACCTGATTCCTGATATTCCTCATTCAATTCAACTCCTATCATATCCTCCTTTTCCAACTCCTCGACATCTTCCAGAATTGTTTCAAGGACCACTTCAATGAATGCATGTGAATCATCTTTAGCAACAAGTATACTGCAAAGAGGAACAAGGTCCCGAAAATGGTAAATCCATTTGGAAGCCCCTCGCTTATTTAACTAGGAGATGAAATGCATTTTTCACATTTTTCTTCTTCCCTCCTTCCAATATGCTCTCACTTTCAAGGTGGAAGACCTAAACAGTTAGGGTTTCATAAATTTATCCTTCTTGCTGATTATCCACCATGATTTATATGTCTCTCTTGCTTCTATCACCCATATCCGCCACCTCCTCAGTCTCATGGATGTTAGTATTTATTTTTTTCTAATAAGCTCCATTGAATCTTCTATTGATTCTGATCGCCATACCAACTTAGCTTTTCTTGCAGCTTTTTGTGTCATGGATGTTAGTATTTATATTTTTTTTAATAAACTCCATTGAATCTTCTATTGATTCTGGTCGCCATACCAACTTAGCTTTTCTTGCAGCTTTTTTGGTTTTTGAAAACCTTCATCTTCTTCATCCACTGACACATGCTGACCATTATTTCCTGTCCTATGGCGGTCCTTCTCCAAGTGCCCTAACTCATGGCAAGTTCCACATTTGAATGTGATGTTTTCACAATCCAAGGCCTTGACCCTCCTTGTTTCAGATCTGAGCTTGATAACCTTTGGTAGGGACTAGTACAGATCCATTCGGACACAAATATGGGCATATACTGAAAGTGTTTGAACTTTAGTTTTCCTGGTTGTGCTAATAAATTTTCCAAGGATGGTCTCCACCATCTAGAACACTTTCTCCTCCCAAAATTCTTGAATAATACCATTAAGCCTCACCCAGAAAGGTACTTTGGCGAGAGGTTCATAATTTGGATCAAAACCCTGCATCCAATATCTCGAATACAATCCAGCCCTCCCATAAAACGATGGCCCTTGAGAAAAACTCCTGTCGATCCCCGTCTATCAAAGGTAACTACAAACCAACCTTAAGGCAATAAACTGTGTTACTATCCAGCTTCGGTTTTCCATTTTGTCAATATCCAGTGATGAAGATCTGCTCCTCTAGGCCAAATCCCACTAAATATTCCAATCAGCCCCAGTTCCCTTAAAATTTAGTTTTGCTGCTGCAGCTTCCAACATAAGATCCCCTCACCTCACTACCGGGTCCATTGTTGCAGCAGGCAAAATTATTCGTGGGATCATGTATTTTGGTTTGCATGATTAATTCTGCATCTATCTGCTCCAAAACCCTCATTCTGTTGATTGCTGTTCCTTCCATTTATTATGGCTCTTTTGTCATTGTCCCTGTAATCATGTCGTTTGCCTCCATCAACACTGCTATTGTTCTTCAATCCTTGCTCTTGCACTTTTTACTTTATTTTTTTTAAACTGAGCCTAAAGAGAAAAAAAATCGGATTAAGCTTCTGTGTTGCTTGAAACAAGTTCCAGCCAGGGCTCAAATTTTTATCTGTTCTCTCTCTTGAAATGTTGGATGATGGAAAAAGCAGAATGGATCACAGACAGGGCCTCAATGGTTAAGAAATTGTGTTATCTATTAGTGCTTCCTTATCCCCAAATCTATACGAACAATGGGATAGATATGGTAAGGAAATGAGAAAAAAGAATTCTTGAAATTTACCTCAATACTCCTGTAAGAGATGAAATTGCAAATGAAGAATGTTACTTCCTCTTTCCACTTCTCACAACGTGTCTCCTTAACATTAAAAAGATCACTATGAATTGATAGAGAAGTTGGTTTTAAACTAAGGTATCAGTCTCCAGGATTTTATTTGTTTCTTTCAAAGCTTGTGGATCTGAAAAGTGACATTATGAGTTCCTCAAGCCCATAGTAGCCAAAATTGTGGGAACGAGGATGAAAAGAGAAAAAAATGACGTTATAAATTACCCATATTCCTCTTTTTCAGTTTTCATAATCTAATGTTTTCAGAAACTATTCTAAGACCTAACACTAACAATAGCAATCTGTCTTCTTGTGCCACCGGTCCTCTTACAGGTAATCGTCCTGAAATTATACATCTTGCCAAATAGCATAATAAAGTTAACTGCAAGCTTGCAAATCTAGCTGAATAGCCATTCCTCAATAGAATGAATAATAAATGCAACAGACAGACCAATGTGGTTAAGTTTAGCCTTCCCTAACGACTGATGAGACAGCTTCATGCCAAGGAACTCTTTTGCACATCAGTGGTATTTAGAAAACAGAGTATTGACGCAATTCTTACTTATGTAAGGGTTGATTTCTATACTCTCATGGTCAGTCTACATATAAATCAAGTCTGTTTGTTCTCTAGTCATTTCATGTGGTTTCCATATCCTATCTTTTAGTTGTTATTGTAAGTCAAATTGAAGCAGTAGGTGGCACTAGGAAAGAAAAGATTGTGTACCTTACAGAAATTGTTCTGGGCTTGCTCAATAGTAACTGTTGGCATCTTCCCGTTTCTCATCATATTTACAGTTTTAGTGCTCAATCGCCATTGACGAGATGTCTCCAAAGCCAAATAAGGACAAACAGCACTGTATATACAGTTGAAATAAATTAGTACCATGAATCATGTTTATCTTTTCAATTGAGGTAATATAATAACCAAAGCTTGCATGAATCATTGGACTCATCCTTAGTGAACAATTCAAGCAATGCTAAGATTCAGATCGGCATCAAAAGTACTCTTCAAATTACAAGATTCCAACAATGCAGTGTAAAAATTAAAAACAAGAACCCCAAAAAAAAAACTTTACTTAATAATACATTTTTTTGAAGGACTCCAAAATTGGGTCAATCCTAAGAATTCAGTTTGACATACAGGACAAACAAATTCAAAATCCTTGTTAGTCACTGTTCACATATTTGCTTTTGCAAAAGTTACATGATAAATACAGACAAAACCAAAATAGTTAAAATGCTTGAAAGATTATCAAGGGTTCTTTGGTTCAAGATGAACTAAGTTCAATAAATTTACCATTCGCCAACAAAGAAAAAATTATTCAAATTACAAATTGGTGTCAACTAATTAAAGTTTCAATCAACTTAAATCTTTTTCAATAATAATAATGATAAGGGTTTACAAAGTTCATGTTACAGATTCTTTATGTAGACTTTCAGGTAGGGAGGAAACCGTTGATCATATCTTTTATAAATTCTGTTCTCTTGAGAACTTTTGGGCTTGCTTTCAAGCAGAATATAATCATTTACTTACTACCCCTCTGCCTTGGCAAGAGCCTCTCCTTGGGGACACTTGGATAATTAGGGGAAGCTGCAAACTTTTATGGCACACAGTTCAGCTGACAGCTATTTCATTCTCATAGAGGTCAAGGTGCAAGGCCACAACTCATTCGGACCCCTCATTTCTCAGCTTAGGGGAGCTAAGCAATTTTATGCAAGAGCAGAATTTAAGTTACATTTAAATGTTTTTGCAAAAATGTTGTATTTGTCTCTTGGGTTTAGGCTCCGAATTTATCTTTTTTGGCTTGCTTAGGAAGAGACTTTCCTTGTCACCCTGTTGTCTTTTGGTTCACTAAAAATAGTAATTACGTTATTTTTCCACTATTAAGTAACAATGGCAATCTTGTCTGTCAGTGTTTCTTCGCAGTGAATCAAATTGTAAGTGTCTTTTGGGTACAACTACATAGAGTTTGAATTTTCCAGCACTTCAGGTCTCACTACTGGACCCATCATCAGAGATAAAATATTTGAAGCCAACTGCTTTCTGCCGAAAAAAAAAAAAGAAAAACTAGTTGACATAGTAAATGCAAATCAGTACTAACCTGGCACCATATCCAATTAGACAGGCAAAATGATGTGTGCTAAAGCATTGAGCTGAATCAGCAACTATAGAAGCTAACATGCGCAGGCCATTTTGTATCAGATGTTGGTGAACAGCTCCAACTGCCAGAAGTAAAGGAATTGCAGGCCTAGTGGGCTCCTGCCAAATCAATACATTTCTTTAAAGACACTCATAATAAAATTGGTGGTTTTACTCCTTTTTAGCATAGCAGTTAGCTACTTATAAGAAATTATATTCACTATAAAACCTGTGATTTACATTATAATTACAGCTCAGAGCATGAACACACGGGCAACAAACTACAATGGTCCATTGATCAAGAGTCGCAAATGACATAATCAAATCACAAACATACAAATTTATGCACTTATTTGTCTGACGATTGAGTAATATGCATGTAATGTTGCAACCTATTAAATAATAGAACTAATAAAATCCAATCAAGACACAGATAATACCATACAAAACTGACATGATTTAAATATTTCAAAAAGTTCTGAAAGACAGATTAATTCTACTAATGAAAGAACTGATAAGCACAATTCTACTAATGAAAGAACTGATAAGCGCAAACACTGCACAGTAACATGTTGAGTCTGTAAGCCATTTCAGTAAAAGTGTTGGCTAAGAAAGAAAAGCTTTATCTGAAAATAACACTTAGCATCCATTCATATTTTACCAGAAATGTCCAAAGACTTTATAAGATGTTGCAGGACGAGAAAGGTTATGAAGATCAGAAGAAATAAATCAATACCTAATGACATGAATGTTGTTTCAAGCACGAAAATAGGAATTTAAAAATAGATATAAACTATGTTACCAATATGAATAAGGGTATGAGAATCGGATAGGGTATACAGGGATTGTTTTTGGGGGGATTTGGATACGTTTGGATACAGTCGTACAAAAAAAAAAAAAAAAAAAAAAATATATATATATATATATATATATATATATATATATATATATATAATTAAAAATATAAAAATATAGCCATATAATCAAAATTAACCACATAATATGCATAAAGGAAACAAAATAAGTTAAACAAAAACTTCAATGTGACGTCCATAGCTGTATTTTGAAGTCCAAGAGTGAGCAAGAGTGAACAAATGTGCAATGTGTTAGGAGGTGAAATGAATATCCAGACCTCCAACAACTGTAATGGTGTGACGTCTGTAATCCCCTTGGCAATATTATTTGTGGTAGGACAAGCCATGTGGCATGAGAGAGGTTGCAGGGGGGGGTTGTTTAAGCCCCCCCCTCCCAAGGGTAGGGGGGCAGTGCCCTCAAAAAAAATTTCACGCAGATTTTGATAAAATGAGTGTGAATGCTGCTTTTAGGGTTGGGAATCCACTTTATTTTATTTTTGATTGTATTTTGAAGTCCATGTTTGACTTTTCATTGGGCTAAATTGAAAAAAAAAATTAAAAAAATATATATTTGGCACCTAGGAGTGCACGGAAATGCCTAGGGAGCATGCCTGGGCTGCAGATATGCCTAGGTACGTCACCCAAACGTACCTGGGCGTATCCTCAGCCCAGGCACACTCCCTATGCATCTCCCCCACGCTCCTGTATCCTGGGGCATATCCCCCATGCTCCCCAGGCCGGGGGGCATATCCAGTAACGTAAGATATAAACGCATGTTTATAAGAGACTGCATAGAATTTGAATATAAGATTATTCACATATGCACCATATTAAGCAAGATTGCATTAAATTCAAATTGAAAATGACAACCCATAAAAGATTAGTTGTACAAAATATCTTACCAACTTATAATTAGGAATGCCAACCTCCATATAAGAGACAAGCTTCCCCCCTTGAATACACATGTCAATCATCTAAAAACAAAGTTATTTGACTTCCAACAAGATAAATCCCCTCCTAACTTACAAGCGCTAAAAATACATTCAGCGCAAAGAAAAAAACTGACCAAACAAAGATCAAGGTTAGCATTGTAAAACAGTAGAAAGAGTTGTTTTCTAGTGAGACTATCTTTGCCAAACAATACGGATTTTCCTGTAAGTGGAAACAACTTCGTCAAGCTGAAGACAAAAGAGCAGAAGTTGAGTAAGGTTATTCACCTATTGTAAAGTCTTGTATTGTCAAACACACAACATTTAAAAGCAAAATAAATTTAAAGAGATACTATAGAAGAAAAAAGTGGGAATCGAGAAAGGTGATATGTTGTTCATGCAGGCAAGGTGGGTAGACAACGAACCAACCAGTGTGGTTCACCCATAGTGATCCCAGTATTGAATGTGCTCTTGTATGTACTTATTTCTGGTTCCATACCCAAAACCAAACAAGCCATAACTTTCTCATTTTTTCCATAACTGCGGATTAATTCCTGGATAATAAAAATACTGAAGACCTTTGCCCATGGTTTTTTTCCTGATGATTTGCCAGGTTTTCCACATTAAATCTGTGTATGTGTCTCGAATCTGTTTTTCTTTATTTTCTTTCACTGTGATTATTTCTCTCTGCATGCTGTTATTTTCCAACAGTAAGTGCATGCCAGGATACACAAAATACCAAACAAGATTCCCAAGGAGTCTATGATACCAGAGTACATATCGACAAAAAATTCTTGAACTTTTTGGACCGTTAGTACAAAGAAAAAAGTGTACTGGTACTTAGAGCACTAGATTTCCTACTCTTTAGCAAAGCAATCATATAATCTATCTTGCTATCATATTTGCAATTCAGCTAAAAACTAGTCCATATGACGTAGCTAGTCATATTTTGGATCATATTGAATGAGATAAAAACTGATGTCCACCATCCTGAGATGCCACAGTCTGGTGGGGGTGGGTGTGGGGTGCGGGTGCGGGTGCGGGTGAGTGGTTGGGGGGTTGGAGGGGGGGGGTTGTCTGTTCCTGACTAAGCCAGTTATGTTAAGCTGACATTCAGACTTCAGGGGTGTAGGTGGGAACCTGTGAATCAATATCTTATGCCTGTGAGCTGCTGTAGCTAGCTCCATGATCTGTCTTTTATTTTGCATCACAGCTCATCTTCTCTTTCCTGGATAACCTCAATGATCAGAGCTTTGATGGAACATTCAAAAGAATATTTTCAATATGGAGGCTTATCTGCTGGAATCCACTAACAGTTTTCACCTGAATGATGTGCTCTTTGAGCTGTTTTGTCAAATCAGTAAGATGAACAACCCATTCTCCCGAAATTGAGCCCCGTTTCCCAGTTTGTTTCCTAGCTCATCTATTTTAGCTGACAGAGAATGGATGCCATCAACCAAAGCCACATAGATCTTTGCAACCTCAGGGAGAGAGAGAAGACCTGGATTAGGGGCCTGGGAATCTTGAGGGTCATTATGTGGGGCATAAGTATCCGCATTTTTATTGGTCAGGGGATTTGTAGAACCATACTGCTCATGGCTCGTGGGAGCTGTATTGTTTCTCTTCCTCCTCTGATACTTTGAAAAGTTTAGTAATGTACCTTGGGGGAAAGGAGTAGTGTTTCTCTTCCCTGTTTCCTTAAAGAATGCTCAATGTGATATCACAGCCATTTAATTTTTGCCGCTACTGCAAAAATGCCAAGGGGTCTTTATCAAAGAAACCAGTCGAATTTTATGACCAGGGAAGAATTGAAGGGAAGCGAGCTAAAGTATTTGGGAAAAATACCAAAGGATCCAGATCCAAAGTCCTCGGTCCATAGAAATACACTTTCTGAGGAAGATGAAGAGGACGTCAACTCTCACAGAGACCCATATCCTGCCGCTCCAAATGAATATGAGATGGAAGAAGGTTCTCAACACCCTGTTTTAATCTACAGATGAAGATCCCATAGTACGAATTGAAAAAGAGACCCACCTATGGTGGATCAAGATCATGTAAGCCATCAACGTGCAGTACATTTACGACCCTGAATAGAATTTAGATGTTGACTTGCAGCACCTGGATGGGGCAGCCCATACAAGGGGAAATAGATGGCTCTCTCGAAATCCTAGGCAAAGCTTTAGATAGTTTGCTGATGCATTAACTCAAAGAGAGGATCAGAACTGAAATGAACTATACCATGTCCAACTATTTACCTGTTCCAAAAAACATGATGGGAAAAAAAAGCTAAAAAATTCCAAGTTTTAGAGTCAAAGGCCAAACTTTTGGAAAAAAATATTTCTAAGGTTTTGAGTTTTGGTAAAAGGGGCTGTCAATTGATAATAAGGTTGAGGAAGTGATAAATGTTGAATCTTCACAATCTATAAACACTGACCATTAGTCACTCACAAACCCTAATCCATCAGACAAAAAAATGTCTTGTAAGTGCTCCTAGCCATGGAGCAAGGGTCATTCTTGTAACCCAAAAAGGATGTCCATGGCTAAAGATGGGTGTCCATCTGAATCAAAGTCAAAACCTGAAAATGATAATGCTCCTAAGCGACTTGATGTTGAGCATCAACCAAAAGACAGAACCCTGCCTACAATAGAAACACAGTAGCAATCTCTATCCTTTGTTAAAATGATAGGGTTGGAACATCTTGATGCCTTCAAAAAAAATTTGCATATCAAAATGACTAAGATTTTCATTATGGAAGATCTCAACAACACACTAAATTTTTAGACAAGCAGCATACAAACTAGGTCTCCATGTAGATACCTTCGAAAACATCCCTATAGAGTCTCAAGCCACCAAATATGCAATGCTTAGCTGTGGTGCATAAGCTGGCACTTAAAGTGATTGGCCATACCCTTATAGACAAGTTATTTGTTGTAGACGTCGGAGAAGTGCAAGTTGTGCTACCTAGAGAGGTACTCCAAAAACCATCAAGAGAGATTCCTTTCGGTCAAGCAAGGGGGTCATGAGCATACTATTAAGTCCTTACCCAATAAGGACATCAAGGCTTTTGATTCTATCCAAATAAACAAAATCTTGAAGCAAGGGTCTCATCTGATCAACATGCCAAAATTTAAAGGATACCAAATTTGCTCCAAAATAATCTGGAGGTTTCTCAGGGGTTTATCATGCACAATAGCTAACCGGACTCCCTATAGTCTTTTACAACTAGGTCATTCATTTCACCCAAAATGCTATCCACTCCTAAATGTCACCAAGTGGCAACCTCCCTACGCAAAACAAGATCTTGATTAAAGGCAATTTTGATTTTATGGCCTACCCATATTGCATGGATGTATTCTCATCTGATCAACAAGCCCAAATTCTAAGGATCCCTAATTTCCTCTAGAATAATTAGGAGATTTCTCAAGATTTTATCATGCACAGTAATTAATCAGACTCCATCCCTGGAGTCCCTTACATCTAGGTCATTCGTTTCACCCAAAAATGCTATCCACTCCTCTAATTGTCTTCTAGAGGCAAACTCCCTAAGCTTAACCCACCTCCAAGCCACAAGTACTACCAAAATCCTCTAGACATCCTCTATTATGATTACCCTCTCTCCTCCTTCCTAGGTAAATCTTAACCTATTGGTGTCACCATCCCAATATGTCGAAATATCACAAAAGATCCTACTAACCAATGAAATTGAATTCATTCTAGCTATCATGTATCAACTTTTGTACATTCCCCACAATAAATTGATCCAATACCCAACCAAGCCAATCTTTTTCTGAAGCCTAGATCCATCTAACAAACTTATGTCCCTACATGCAAGGTAAAAATAAAAATTCTAAGTTCAAACTGGTCTTTCTTTTTGCTTCAAATGACAAAAACCTTCAGTATTAGTAGAAAACCACCTGTTTTTCCATGCAAGGAAGGAAAAAGTCAGAAGTTTGCGTCGGTTCAAATTGGTCGTCTCTCCTTTTAGATGACAAAACCTTCATTGTTCAATAGAGAACCACCAATTATTAAAAAAAGGTTATTTTGTCCTACAAAGTGGTTGTTTTGTCATTGTCAAACGAAAAAGAAAAAAATCTTTAAAAATGACCAAATGTTGATCTTAAAGAGAAAATTGACTACCACACACCTAATGTTTTAACCCTAAGAATGTTTATATGGGTAATTTTTGAATATCACAAGTGAATTTTTAAGATTTATTCTTTTTGTCAAAGCGAACGGTTTTGACCAAATAAATAAGAGTTTGTGAATCCTACCTAATCTAGAGTTGTCGGTGCGGCAAGTAAGCCTTCTATCATGATTTGTTCAAGTCAACTCGATCAAATTGTATTAGATTAGTTAGAGCTCCTATTTGCATAATGTGGAAGTGAAATAACTAGGTGTGAAATATTTTGAGCCAATTGTTTTCAAATTTTCAATTACAATCAGTAGCGCAATACACAGTCGTTAGGGTTAGCCTTAAACTAAAACGATACTGAAGCAACTCTAACCAGAATGTACACCAGGATTCCGAGGAGGGCAAGGTGTGAGCATTGGTCAGAGGATCTGAATGCAGAAACAGAGCTGGAAGGAACTCTAACCAAGAATGGCACCGATGAAGGCGAGCATATGGTCAGAGGATCTTCTACTACTACAAGTACTGAAAAGAAACTCAACACCAAGTATGTGCTACCCAATCCAGTATGGAGTTGAGGCGACCATATGGCGGAGTGTTATGAATTACAATGCTAAAGAAACTCAACACCAAGTATGTGCTACCCAATCTAGTATGGAGTTGAGGCGACCATACGGCGGAGTGCTACGAATTACAATGCTATGAAGGGAAATAAGCAAGAATGTTGAAATACTCGACGTCAAGAATGTGCTTTCCAACCCGAGACGGAATGGGAGCTACCATATGACAAAGATATATAGTATTACAATGCAGTTTCAGAATATAAGATAAGCATTACAAATCATGATTAAGCAAGATTAAAGAACTGTTGTCAGTACTACTGTCAACTTACAATATGATAGAGAATACGCCTGTCAAGAGCATAGAGTTAGAACAATTCAACGAGCATTTAAATAAAGAATTCTCCTTGCTTAATGGAAATACCGAGACTACTTTCTTCTCTCAAAAAAACAGATTCAAGATTCTGATCTGTTCTGATCTGCACCATTAAATGTAAAACCAGCAACCTGAGATCACACTAAAATGGACATATCTCTCACACAATTCATCCAATTGACGTGAAACGAAAAGCAAAAGACCCTAATGATGAAGGCGCCCAAGATTGGAACACGAAACAGACCCAAAAGTTTCTATTTAATTTATGCACAAATCCCAATGCAAACACAGATGGTACGGCCCAACAAGAGGGGTGATTTGCCTTTAAAAATCACAGCCTTCATTAAAAATTCTGCAACTTACAAAAAAGGTTCACCCGTCACATACAAAGAGATATAGACAATACCCATAATGAATTTTTTTGTCTTTTTTGACTTATGAATAAATACACAATCTGCTATGAGGAATATGAATTCTTGAATTTCTCTAATATGTATAAATTGATCTATAAAACCACACACTGACTACAATGCACAAATCCCACTACAAAACAATCAAACTACACTATCTCACCACTAGTCGCTATCTTTCAAGCGAGAAGCAATGCCAAGCTAGGAGGCTTTCATTCCTCGAAGCAATCCCAAAGCCAATCTGGCATCATAACATTCCTGTGCTAAAAGATGGTCCAAATGAGGACCAATGGCTTTCTTTTATAATTTCCGATTGACCCTTCTAGAAACCCTAATCCTCCAATAGATGGCGTCCCACTTTCCCAAGCAAAATCTTGACTTTATATTATAAACTTTATTTCCTCCTTGAAGTTGGCACCCAACTTAAGCTTGAATTAAATCTTTAATAAGAATTATAATTAATTCCTTCAATGAGGCGCCCACCCCATAAAGAACATCTTTTAAAACAACTTAAAGTGAAGTAGATAGGCCAAGGGGAAAGTCAATGTTAAAATATAACATTAAAACATGACTTAATTAAAATAATTCGACTTATCTCTTCATTTGTGCCCCAAAGCCCAAAAATGAGTAAGCCAACTGATCAGACTGAAATGGAAAGCCAACCATGCCGAAACCAACAGGACCACTGCCAGAAATAGAATTTACTAAAAATAGTAAATTCCTGAAGATGCTCAGAATGCCAAGAAGAACATATCACTGCAAAGCTCTCTGAAAACTCAGAAAGAATCCGCCATTGAATTAACCAACCTCAAGCAAGAGCATCCTTCAAAACAAAAAACCCTAATTTTACCTTCCGAGTAGCCTACGGGTCTCAGGAATAGGCCAACGGTCACTGAAAAGATCATGCTCGAGAAGGGGACATTACAAGGTGAAAAGTAACTATTGGCTTTTATATGTCAACTTTTACCCTCTTATTTTTCTCTTGCACTCTTTTTCACTTTCTCATCCTTGGCCATTGGTCTTATCCCATCATACTTACGTGACCTATCGATTTGAGGGTTTATGGATCTTACGGATCCAATGATTTGGTTAGTTTTCAATTTCAGTGATATCCAAGGAGGTTTACCCTTGAACCCCTCTAAAATTTTATAATTTTGACACTTGCATGGTGAGTATGCTTACACAATCCAAACATGGTTTCCCATTTAACTTGTCGTTTAATCATACTGACACCCCTTTTCATGCCTATTGCAGATGATACATTGTCTGAATCCAACACTACTTATCAATTATGCACTTTTAGCAAGTCAAAGAAAGCTTTTTACCCCTTCATAATAGGTAGGATCTATGCCTTTCTAAACCAAATAACTTGCCTTGTTCCATGACGAGTTCCCTATCATGAGGAGGCTATATTTATGAGAGTTTCATCACCCTAAATCATCTCTTGACAAATTTTTATTGTCAACCTTTGCACACAGATGACATCTTCACCCTATTTATAATCTAATGAGCTGCTTTGACCTATTCGATTGTTGACTTGAACATCTTGAGACCATATTTGCTCTCCTCAAGGTATTTATTTTTATAGTATGGGTGAAAGAACAACCATTAGCAATTTCAAACCTCTAGTGGTGGTTATATTTGCAGAGTGGTGTTTTATGTACGCAGGGTAAGAATGGACAACAACATAAGGATCCTCTACTATAGGAAAAGCTAGAAAATCATACTAGATCCAACACACACAACACGTCGGTCCAAAAAATGATCTAAGGCTCTAAACAAGGGTCATGTGCAAAGGAGGTTGTAAGGGGTCTAATAGGAGAATCTACACATATAGTAGCAATTGTAGGCCTAACTAGATCCAAGATGTCATTAGAGCATAATTATCTGTGTCTTGGGGATGGTCGGGATGGCAAAATATTTTCTAGTTTTTCAAGACTACGGAAGGGTGGATATTAAAATAAAAAAAGGTGGGTAAGCCCCCCTCCAAGTCCCTAAAATGTCCAGGACACTACCAAAATTTAGGTGATGTGTCCTCGTATAACACTGCATTAAACATTAACCAAGAGGTATAAACAAAGGTAATCAAAGGAAATACAATGCCATTTGGCAGTAAACATGAGGTATCTAAACTATGGGTTGTAAGTGTGTCATTAGACAGTAACCGTGAGGAGTAAACAAAGAAACAAAGCGTGTAAAAGTAACAATATACTAACAAGAATAAGCTAATATGAGCATGGAAGACATAAACATACCAATATAATGTAACCACCAAAGTAATTAAAGAAAGAGTATAGGGTTAGGATACTTACCTCGGGTTGACTTGTCGGTGCATTAATCTCCCCTCTAGGCTCACGTGGCACTTTGTGAGAGATTGTTTTAAATGAAGTCAAGATGGAAAGAAGAAGGCCTAAGTATTCTTAGTTGGCAACTCTAAAGACTAGGTGTATTTTTTTGGTTCAACTTCTCTTCTTGGTATCTTCAAGTCATTGTCCAAACTAGTCTTCCTCAAGTGTAAACTCCTTAGCCATAATTCCTTTTCTTCTTACTAAGGTGGATTTGTGTGTGCAAGCAAAGTGGATTGAATGCCCTGCTTCAAGAAATGAGAATAAATATGACTCATAAAACCTATAACTCACAACTCAAACTTGGTCGACGTCATCGACCAAGCAAATGGTATTTAAAAATGCCCAGATAACATTGAAGGTTGATGAATTCAGCCAAGAGGGAGGCACTAGAAAACATCATCAGCCAAGCCGATGACATTGGAAAGAGGCACGCAAATAGGAAAAAGAGGAGTTGAAATGGAGAACGGAGAATGGGAACCATCAGAGGACAAGCAAGCTAATGTCATGGCAAGAATAAGGAAGGCGATAATAGCAAATTATCATGATAGGGAAACTCTCACAAAGCTACTCGAATGAGCCTTGTGAACAAAAAACATTAATAATTGAAAATAAGGTATATAGTTTTGCCTAAAGTTGAAGATTTTCTCACTTGAACTGAACAACAAAATGTAAGGACGGGAAGAGGAAATGAAAGGTCATAGGGCAATCTAGATCTTTTATGCTCAATTTCCCTTCAAGATTGTTTCAGTTAATCAATCGCTCTCCCTAGGTCTATAAATATGTTCATTTTAGTTAAGTTAGGGTCTAAAACAATTGCTTGCAACCCATACCTGTACACACCTAATTTTGAAAGAAAGCTTATTACTGCAATGTTTTTGGCATGGTTTTGTGCATATGGATTTTTGGTTCAAATTAGGTGCTTATTAGCACATTTTCATGTGATTATGCCTTTTTTCTTCTGTGTGGTTCCATGCTTCTCTCTTTCCTCTCTTTTCTCTCTCCTTTGTGTTTCATCTATACCTCAAGGCCTCCCCCTATCTTTTCCTCTATGTTTCTGTACTGACCATATTTGTGGGTCCCCAAAAATTAGTCAACCATATTCATGGGGGGCCCTTTGGCCGCTTTTCCTCTTTTCTTGATGTTTTCCATGTTTTTCAGTTTTCTCTCTTTTCTTGGGTCAACTTGTGCACCAATAGGTCCATAGTTCAAATTTGAGAAGCCAATGTATTGTCTCCTAAATAATTTCAATAACAAGTATCAATGCATTCCACAAGTCTTAGCTGCATTATCAAGATTATATTATGTTCTTCAAGACTTTCAAGTGATTTCAAAGTGTTATATTTCTACATACTTGTACCAAAAAAATCTTAAGCAAAGTTCATGTAGTTGCATTTCATTATGCAGGGAAAGAAGGTGAAACCCCATCTTTCACTTGCTTTGTGAACATTCAAAAGCACACGTATTCACCACATTGTGGAATGTAGCTACAACCCTCAAGAGGGCCCTATCTACTTGATTACACATTTCTTTGGTCTTTGCATGTGTTGTTAGGTGATTGTGTTGGATCCAGGTTCCTTCAAGAAGAGAGATGATTATTGCAATCACTCGCAACAATTCACCAATTTGAAGCAAGGAACACATTCATCAACCTCTGCCAAAGCATCCCTCAAAGTTGAAAATCCAAAAAAGCCAAATTGCCACATTCATAGCAGGAAACAACATTCGTACCTATGCAAAAACTTGACCCTTAAAATAAATTTCTTTTGGACCTCCATGCATCTCCAGTGGGCGAGTATTTTGGCTTCTTAAAGACTTATCATAGAATCAAGAAGGATTTCTTTTAAGAAGGGCTCAAAAGGAATGTTCAAAAATTTGTTGTAGAATGCATGGTGTATCAGCAACACAAGGGTGAGACAATTAAAACCCCAGGCCTTCTACAACCTCTATCGATTCCTTGCTAGAGGTGGGATGACGTTTCTATGGATTTCATCATAGGATTGACTGAATCTGAAGGGAAAAATGTAATCATGGTCGTTGTGGACAGACTCACCAAATATGCCCATTTTGTGCCTTGTTGCATTCGTTCATAGCAAGTATAGCAGCAACAACATTTATGGGTACAATTTAGAAGTTGCACAGGACACCAAAGATTATAGTAAGTGATCATGATCCTATATTTACTAGTAATTTTTGGATGGATTTATTTTCATGTTTGGGTACTCAACTAGCTCATAGCTCATCATATCATCCCCAATCTGATGGACAAACTAAGGACGTAAACAACTGTTTGGAGGGTTATCTCCATTGCTTTGCTTCAAATAAACAAGAGATATGAGTTCAATGGTTGTCACTAGCAAAATAAACAACACTTCATTTCATAACTCATCCAAAATGTCTCCATTTTTGGCACTATATGGGAACCATCCATCACTTCAATCTTGAGGGTCCAGCCAGAGGTTGGAGAAGTTGAAGAATGCACTCAACACCAACAGGAGGTGCTTTCTAGTCTCACAGAGAACTTCGCAATGGCACAAAACCACACGAAGCAGCAAGCTGACCAGCACCGTACTGAAATGCACCTCATTAGGTACATGAACTAATATATGAACCTGGTGACAAAATGTGTGTGTGAATGTTTATAGTCATCATATCATTGAATAACTTGAATTGAGCTGATAGAATTAAGAATTGGGTATTGGTGCGATTACAGCCATATAAGCAAATGTCCTTAAAACAACAAAAGAAGGATAACAAGCTTTCATCAAGTGTTGCAAAAGATTGGCAATGTAGCATACAAACTGGAGTTACCTCAGTCGGCAAAAATATATCTAGTCTTCCATGTTTTCTACTTGAAGAAGGTCGTTGGATAGAAGGTTTCCACCCAGACAGAGTTACTAGAGCTTGATGAGGAGGGTAGAGTAATTTTGGACCCTGAAGATTGTTGATGGGCCTAAATGTGTCCGTGAGGCTAGGCACATTGAGGTCAACATATGGGGTTTTCACCTTCTCGTTTTAGGACCACAAAGATAGCCCAGGGCACAAGTTGCAAGTATTCGATTTTATAAAAACTACTTGGTGCAATAATAGCTGAAGGAACGTGTTGGGTTGTTACAAGGTTGCTACAAGGAGGCTTTATTCTAGAGACTGGCCAACTATTCTAAAGACAAGGGACGAATTATGCACAATGGGATTACACTAAGGTGATGAATCAAATTGAAAAAATGTAAAAGAGAGGGAAAAGGCAGAGTAGAAAAGAAGGATATCATATACCTGCAAGAACAAAATCATTCAAGCACATCGATTTGGTCAAGTGAATCATGCTATTAAAACCAATATCTACCCTAGTTTCTTATGACTCAAATCATAGTAAATAGTCAAGAGTCTAAGGAAAACGATTGCAAGAATCCTGTAGCATAGACCTAAACGATGTTAATTCTTGATAAATTGCTCGGTAGCACAATCAATCAAAAATTAAGATGATAATGAGATCACTGCTTATAGAACAGCTAGAATAGCCATTGGCTATATCTAACTATCACAAATTATAAACATAAAACACATTCAAAGATTGATTAACTCAATTGTAACTATCCATGTACAATATAAAACAAGGGAAAGAAAACAAATAAACAAAGCCCATAGACTTTCTCTTGAATTCTTGAAGTTCGCATAAGCATTATTAAAATCTCCTTCGTGGCAGTTGATCAACAAATCAGAGCAACTAGCAACCTACTGTTGGAAATATTGTCATTGATGTCAACGGTCTAGCATTATTGGTGATAAAGGGCCCATTGCATTTAATGGTGTTTTTAATATTCATATCTTGGCTAATATGTGTTAATATTTATTTAATATTAATGAATATATTTTTGGTTGCATATAAGTCAAAAGAGGGCCCATGAAAAAGTCAAAGAGTCACGAGATGAAAGACGAAAGAGGAATGGGACACATTTTCTCATGAAGAGTCATCTTAAGGAATTCCAAGAGTCACCATGTGAAGACAAAAGAGAGTATGGCGCATTTTTCCATGAAGGGACACTTTGAGGAATACGAAAAGTCACCAAGATAAAGACAAAAGAGGAAAGGACATTTTTGCTTATGAAAGGTCACCATATGACTTTTCAAATGCAAGGATACGAAGGGTCATGCAAGTTTGGCGCCATTTTCCATGAGGATTGAAGGGTCATAAAGGGTGAATGCCAAAGGTCATTTGAAAAGCTATAAATAAAGGCTTGAGAAGCCATTTGTAATATGCAAGAGAGTGCATGGTTTGTATTTGTTTTCGAAGAGAGAAAAGCAAGAGATATTGTACAGTTCTATCATTTGTTGAGTAAGCAACATTGAAAGATAGTTGTGTTTTATACACAAGAGGGGTTGGAGCTCCTGTGGGTTGGTGCTCACAAATAGTTGTGTTGGTGCTTGGCAAAGGGGTTGGTGCTCTTGCAAGTTGGTGCTTGCGAACTTTGTAATTTGAGTTGGTGCTCATTCATATACTTGAGATTGTTCTCCGTGGTTTTTTTCACTTTGGGTTTCCACGTAAAAATATGGTGTCTCTCTCTCTTGTGTGGTTCATATTATTCTTTCAGTTTTATTGCATATCTTGAATGTGTGGTTAGGTAATTAAAGAAAAGGAATTTGATTAAGAAATAAGATATATAATATACTGATTCACCCCCCCCTCTCAGTATCTTTCGTGCTTAACACCTACTTCGGTCCAAAAGCCAAAGAGTCAACCCTTTTCAATATTTACAACAGATCAATTTATAGGGCAGGGGGCCTACCCATTGATAGTCACGTGGGCCAAGTTTGTTACAACTATAAGCATGCTCAGAAAATCAAGGAACAAGAGAGGGTACGCAAGCTCAGAATCAAATATTCCTCTTCGTTGGAGCCATTAGGGCATATGATGATTCTATTAGGACTTGTTGTGGGACCACCACAAAACCGTTTAGCTTCTTGCTTTGGCCAAGGCTTGGGCGATCAATTTGGCTCTAGATGCATTTAGAATCCACTCTTCGCAATGATCGTGCCATTCTCATGCTTTAATTATCCTTCACAAGCCCACCTTTTCTAATTTTTTGATGTTGGATGAATTCCCATTTTGATCTATGTGGGGGGGAGGGGGGTTGACAGTTCGACGGCCAGAGACAGCCGTCACATTTGATCTCGTGCTCATATGCATGAAATGGCCATTAAATTGGCAAGTTCGGCTTGGTATGATAGCTGGGTACCTTCGATATTATTGAGCGTTGTCGGGATGCATACTCAGCCCCCTCTTCTTTATGTATTTGCCATGCAACGGCCTTCCATGCAATCGGCCTTGGCTTTGGGCTTGCGAACGCAAACCTCACCTTCCTTTGCGAAGGCTTGTGGTTATGACAAGTGAAACCTTGTGTACCCTTCACTTATGATCCATGCCATGTCACATCTTGCAAAGTCATGGATTTGTCTTTGCCTCTTTTGTGCCAAGACCTTGTCTCTCACGAGCAGCCACAATGACGACAAGTGGCAGCTCCTCAAATACTCGCAAGCTCACAAATGTTCAAAACATTCCTTATAAATACTTTGTGCTAAAATATGCGAAGATACAAGAAGTTGGCACGTCGACCCCTCTTCACAACTCAGCTCCATCTAAAGTGTTGATGTGAATTGCACGAAATTGCAAATGCGTTGAGGCTGACAAGTGGCAAATTGCAATTGGCTCACAATCTCGTAAATATTTGGGGCAATCAAATTACTTTTGAAGGTTGCAAAGACACAAGTGAGCGAAAACGTGCCACATGGAACCAGAGAACCAAGTCCATGCCTTAGAAAAAGTTGTGATGGTTGCGAATGACTGTGAAATGCCACCAACGTCTAAGTCCACACCTCGCAAAATCAAAATAGAGCCATTAAGTTCATTTGCCTAATTATTTGCAAATCAAACAAAATTAGACTTCAACAAATAACTTTTTGCAAATCGACATTAATTCAAAAAATATTTAACCATGAAATAACAAAATTTATAAATGACTAAGTCCAAAGAACTTTAGTATTTTATAAAATCGAATCCTTTGGGTCAATTGCGCACAACCCTACTCATAAAACACTTGGAAACATTGTCAGAGGGCACAGTAAAATGCATATAAAATACTTAGAAATGTTGTCAAAAATCTTAGCAAAAGGTAGAGGCTTGTAAATAACTTGACTTTTAAACTCAATTCCTAAGCTAAGGATATATCACATGCCTAGATCAAGGTTATCAAATATGCAATTTGCTTCCTTCAAAGGAATGTGTCCAAACAAACGGGGGGAGGGATATCCATTTCAAAATAAATGGGGAATGTGATGGTGACAATAAATATATCATTCAAACACACATTAAGAGGTTGAGGACAAGGGTAACTACTGAGTATCTGATCAATTGGAAGAATCTGGATAGTGAAGATGCAACATTGAGAAATGACGAGTTTGTGCAACAGCATCCAAAGATTGTCAACGTTGAGGACAACGTTGGTTTGAAGAGGAGGGGCATGCTACGCCCTTAACCTTTAGCGTGTATAGAGTTATGTGTGGACGATTTGTTGCTAGCATATGATCATTTCTATACCTTCATTATTGGTAGTGGAGTCGGCGTAGGTTGTGCCATAACATATTCAGGGTATATATAGGAGGTAGTGGTTAGTATTTGTTCATCATATTATGAATTATGTTCTTATTGCTAGGTTGTGGAGGTTGCCTCCTCAAAGTGGTTGTCATTTATTCATATATATTGCTCTATTTCAATCATATTGTGATCTATTGTTGTTATTCTATATTATTTGTGAAGTAATTTCATTACATCTTCCCACACAATTCTGTCAACGTACCCCATACTGTTTGTGGAGTAGGAAAGTCTCTCACATGGAACCAAATTTTCTGAAATGGACATGTAGATTACACCTTGTGCTTCATCATTTGTTGAACCGTTTTTCCTGCAAATGATATTTCTCTATAATGTTTGTTCACATATTGTCACCCATAAAGCCCTCTATTGCAAAGAAAGTTTGTCATACCTGACCTCCACGAATCATATTTGTGATTGGTGAGAAGAGACACCTTGCCTTCAGCCATGGTTCATAAAACTGTGTGATACAATGTGCAACTAAAGAGTATAATGAAATTACAATGCTGACATAGATAGTTGTTTTTCAAAAAAAATAAGTAATTGAAAAAACAAGTATTGAAGGAAACTAAATGCACTCAAACACAATCTGCAATGTGCCTGTTATTGTGCACATGAAAAAAATTAAGCACTCTCAAATAGTGACAGATGTCCCCTCTAGTATGTGATAACGAAAAAAAAAAGGCCAAAAATTATCGCCCTAAATGCCTAAATTTGAAACTGGCTTCTCAACAATAAGGACATCGTGTGCATTGAAATGTAAATGTTTGTTTTCAGTTTTGAAATTGATCATGGCTATTGTTAAAATTTCATGTAAATCATGTGACGCTATGAAAAATCTTTAAATCAATATGCTCATTTGTGAAGGATAAGACATTGAATGACATATTCGTCTTATTAGTTTTGTAAAACTTGGCCCCTCTTGTCTTCTAGAAGGAATAAAATGTAATGAAATTGTCACTAAATCTAGCATGTCGCAAGGTGATTAAAGGCGTATATAGTGTCTTTCTTCTCTTCTTATTTGCTAAGTTGTAATTTTTTTAAACATCTTGCCTTAGTGTGTAAATATCTCAGTGCCTTTAGACTATTCAAACCATGCCTCCTCATTGTTGCATAGAGGGTGATGCTCTTATAAGGAGGGTACGACGTCATGCCATCAGCTTAGTTTAATCCCTTCCATTTGATTCAAGTGATGAATCAATTATTGTCTTGACTAGTGGTGTTTGCATTGTTAATCGCATGGAGGATGAAACTCCGTCATAACTCATATGGAGTTATGTAAGCTCACTAAATGGTGTTGAATTTTGAGTATTAAAAACCCTAAAATAAACCAAGAGTTCAAAATAATAGTAGTTGGGAAAATTGATAGTCATGTTAATAATGTTTGACAGTGAAGTTTTACATAACATTTTTATAGTTCAAGTTCTTTCTACTTTGCGAATTACTACCTCATTTTGGATGGGAGATTCTTGCACTGGCAAAAAGATGCATGGAAAATAGTAGAAAAAAATTATAACCTTAAAAGGCCATTTGGTTTGGAAAATAAGAGAAGTGTATGGCTGACCAAATTCTTACTCATTTGATAATATATGTTTTTAGTATATTGTTTATTGCCAAAACATTTAGTTTCTAGTATTAGATTGAAGTCATCTAAACATGGTTTTGATTGTAGACAACTAGGCATAACCTATCCCAATCTTCTTGACATCTTTCCATAAAACTTTGCTAATGTTTACGAGTTGGTTCATAAATTGTTTTCCTATTTTCTTTTAAAAGGGAATCACTGTGACTTCACCATGAGGAACTGTGTTATTATAATTTAGTTGGCACGAGTTGAAAACTTTGGACTAAAGTTTAGTAGGCATCCTCAGGAAAGGTTTCAAACTCTCACAATTATGTAATTGTGTCTTGTTTGTTCACATAGTAGCAGAACGTGCAATTTAAACGCAATTAATCATTGTACTTGGCCCAAAACACTTTTTTTAGAAAATCAATCTGCAAAGCCTCATATGATGCAGCGATTTGAAATGTGGTTTACAGTTTAGAAAAAGCATAAATACACCCAAAACTTAAAAAAACCTAAACCTAACAGCTAACCCTAACTCTCCTCTGTGATAAAGGTTACATTTGACATTCATTTGAACATAATTAATATTTTTAACTGTGAAATATGGTGGAAATAATTCTCATTATAACTTTATAATAATCTACCCTTGGATCAATACCTCATGGGCCAAACACAGGTAGAGAAAACAATCATGGCTTTTTCAACCCTCGCACTACACATGGAGCACAAACCATGCTAGACAATACAAGTTGGAAAAATATTATTCACGAGCAAGCAAAGAAAGCAATCTCCAGCTTTTGGTACTATAACTCGTTTAATGTGCCCAAATCTCCATACTGGCAAAGTATGGTCGATGCAATTGTTGTTGCAGGGTTTGGGTTCATTGCCCCATCACATGAGGCTTTGCAAACTAATTTGTTGAAGAATGTTGTATAGGATTTAAGCGATATTCTTGCCAAACATAACAAAGAATGACAAAAATCAGGATGCACTATCATATCAGATGGATGGACAAATGGAGCCACACACTCATCAACTTCCTTGTGTCATGTGACATTGGCATAGTTTTTTTTTAGAGTGTCAATGCATCTGACATGATCAAATCGGACAAAACACTTTCATATATTTGATGAGGTTGTGATTGAGGTGGGGCCACAAAATGTGGTCCAATTCATTACAGATAATGTTGTTGATTGTGTGGCCGCTGAGAGGCTTCTGGTGGACAAATATGAAACTATGTTTTGCTCCATGTGTGGTATGTTGTCTAGATTTGACCTTGGATGACATAGGCAAAATTTCACTGGTGAAAGAGGTTTTGTAAAAGGCCCGCACAATCATCAAGTTCATATCCAATCACACAATGATGCTCGGTATAATGCACCCATTCATAGATGTCAAGGAACTTTTTCAGCCAGGGGTGACAAGGTTTACAACCCACTTCCTTGCGTGTAAACTCTTTGCCAACAATAAATGAATTTTCTGCAAATGTTCGTTTCAACTGAGTGGGTGGAGTCTTCCTTTGTGAAACATATGGAGGGCAAATGGTGGCTAACTATGTTTTCTCACCCTCTATTTGGGAAGAGGTACGAAAAATTGTGTTATTTTCTGAGCCTCTAGTTCAAGTTTTGAGACTCGTTGATAGAGATAAATTCCACATGGATCATCTATATAAGACAATTGATAGGGCCAAAGACGATCTTAGGAGCAAATTGAAGAATAACAAGGCCAAGCCCATGCCATTATGGGATATAATTGATAAAACATGGGATCGACAAATGCATTCTCCCCTACATACAATTGAATATTTCTTGAATCCAACGTTGTTCTTTAGCGGCTCATTTTGAGATGATGTAGAGGTCACAGAAAGCCTATTTAAGAGCATGGAGAGAATGTTTCTTAGGGATCTTTTGAGGCAACTATGAGAAAGATTTTGATGTACAAGTAGGCAAGGGGTTTCTTCTCTAGTAAAGAAACCATGACAAGAAATAAGACCTTCAAACCTGGTCGACAATTTTCCTACATACATACGGTGAAAGTGTTAAATTTTGGCTCAATTGTGCATGTTACAATGTTGACAAAATTTGTTCATGCAGGACAATGGTGGTATTTCTTTGAAAAAGAAACCAAACACCTTCAATGGATGTCAATACACATTTTGAGCTAGCCATGCAATTTACCCACTTGCGAACGTAGTTGGAGTGTGTTCAAGCATATACATTCCAAAAAATGCAATCAACCCACTCAAGAACAAATAAATGATTTGGTGTTTGTCCACCACAATCTCAACTTGAAGATGAAGAAAGCTCAAGGTTAAGAAATGTTGCATTTCTAATTCTCTATTCACATAGAAAGTTGATTTATATTCTTATAAAGTGTTATTCATCAAAATAACATATACATTCTATTTGATAATGTTAAGTACCGTTGAGGAAGGTCAACGGATTGATCTTGACATATGCATTATATTTGATAATGTTAAGTACCGTTGAAGAAGGTCAACGGATTGATCTTGATGAAATCGATCTAGAATCTAAATGGCTCGAAAATAATGATGAGCTAGAATCTAAATGGCTCGAAAATAATAATAAGCCTATTTATGACGAAATTGACTTCAACTTGTTAGAGAAGGCTGGGTACAATACCAAGGTCGTCTCATAAATCAAGAGGGGCTCTAATCCTAGAGCTTCAACATCTAGACATGTTGATCCCTTAGTCTACCTCATTGCTATTGGCTCCCTCCCCTTTTTTGTTCATTTGTAAAAAACAATAGTATGCATTTTGAAATGCAAATAAATGAAATTTGAAAAGTATGGAAATTAATGAAAGAAAACAGTTGACTGATTTTGATGGCATACAATCTCATTTATCTTCTCATAGTTTGTATCTATTCTCTATGCAATTGAAATGCTTAATATGTATCTATATGCAATGGAAATGCCTTTAAATTTTAAAAAACAATTTTTTCTTTTTTTTCCACATTTTTTTGGCGGTTTTATGTTTTTCCAACTTTTCCCCGATTAATCGTGATTTTTTGGAAAACACTTGCACTTTTGAAAAACATTTTTTTTTCCATACGATTTGTGCTACTACGGTTTGTCATATAAAGAGATGAACATTAACTCGTTAATAAAGCATATTTACGTCACTATGGGAATTTACAAGTAGAAAAACATTCAAAGAATTGATCTTTGGACTTTGCTTAGATACCTATGTTAGGATATTGTAATTTTCTGTCCTTGAGCGAAAAATACTAATTTCTATAACTGAAAGATTCACTTAGGAAATATATGCATTTATAGGAAAATTGACTTAGCATTTTCTTATGGACAAAAAAATAAAAAAATAAAAAAAATTATGTATATTTAATTTTCTGAAAATTAAAATACATCAAATTGAGTGCAATGATATTTCTTCAACTCTGTATTCTTTATTTCTAACTACAAATGGAGAACAATGCGATGAATGGAGCTTCCACAGGTTTTTTCTTTTACTAAGACTTTTTTTATTACTTAATGAAAGATTGTATATGTATATACTAACAATTTCCCCTAAGGTGCAAATTATGCCGAGAGGCAAGAGATTGTTTACATCACAAGTTTATTAAAAATAAAACTTTATTATTCAATGAATGTAGAATTAGTTGTGATGCTATATCTAGTCATGATGCAATATGATTGTTCCATCACTTAATCATTGATCTTTCTAGTTCTCTAAAACCGAATTATTAGACACAAATAATGTGCCCATAAACAGCAACTTGGATAGGGGGCGATGAGCAAATTGATTGTTTACATGTACTGGAAAGGAATAAATGTAGGAAGATGAACAATTTTAATGGACACCTACTCCATCTCTTGGTGGGGATTCAGACCATGTGTTTTCCATTTGAGAGATCAGACAAAAGATCAGGTTCTATGAATGTTGGAGGGTGGTCCACAGCCTGTTAAAAAGACTCACTTTAATGTGCAGGCAGGAGGTTGGAAGAAATTTTTTTGGGAGTCAACCTATGTAGAGCCCTAGCTCATACTTGAGCTAAAACTTTTCTTTGCACCCTGGGATTTTGAGAGCTTTGTTGTTTGGTGAGGTGTTGGTGGAGGATGGCTTGAAAAAAGTTCCAGAGGAATTTTTTTTTTGAGAAAAAACAGGCTTACAAGGTTCAGGATACAGATTAAAGACGAGTGCATGGCATGATACTCATTCAGAAAATAGGTATGCATATCTTTCTATTAATTCCTTTGAAATCCTGGCTTTTGGAATGGTAATATACATTGTTTTTTTTTTTTTCAAGTTTCAAGCGCGAGTATCAATTTTGTATATAGAAGATTGTTTTTGCAGTATAATTTTTATATGGCAAATAATTGGAATTTATTTGCATATTTATTCAATGACCCTGTCTAATGCCAAGCCCAACCGGTCTGACAAAATCAAAGACTCTCTCTCTTGATATCTAAGTGGAATGGTTGTAAATTAGGATTTGTATTTTATAGAAGCTATATGAAAAATCTTGTTTGTTACGCCTTATATCATTGCTTATACTGTATGGAAGGTAACATATTTTTCAATCGAGTATTAAAAGGCAGGTTAGCATACTTTAAGTAGTTGAAGAAGGAACAACATCAATTTATTTAAGGGAGAAGGCCGTTTGATTACTGGTATATGAAAAAGCCTTCCGGAAATTAAATCATCTTTCACCAATCTTTGGCATAATCCCAGTGGAGGGCGCCACCTATTATTTTTTTTCCATAGAACTTTTCAACTTCCTTTAACTTACCAAACTTTCCATGATCCCTATTGAAAAACATTGAGCCTGTTGATCCTTGCCATCAATAAACAGATAAGTCTGTGACGTTCTAGGTAAAAGCATTAATTGTTGGTACAAAGTATTTATTAATCCCTTTTGAGGGCTGCACGTTAGCTATCCAGGAAACTTTTAATGAAGAAATGTATGCATGCAAATCCTTCTGAAATAGAATTTACAATGTTTACCTGTGAGAACCAGCTAGCCCTTAGGAATCCAATAGACTGCTGCCTCTGACATAGATATGGTAAAATTTATAAGGAGATTATTTATCGGGCTAACTGCCACAGTGTTTTCCCTTCATCAACAGGTTGCCAGCAAATTTATCCCCAAACCTGGTACAATGTTTTACTTGTTAAATTTAATATTATTAGTTTTTCTAGCCTAATGTGAGGGCACAACAAGTAATCTGGAATTTTTCGTCCTCTTAAACGTCCTTCAACGTGAGACTACAAATTCCATTGGTGTGAATGCTTTGGTATTTAGATACAGACATTTTGGTCACATTGGTAAAGCATATCTCAGTGTATCTTTTCGAAACCATCAAATCAATATTTAATTCTTTAACATGACACCTCGATCCACATCTACCTCTTTCTTTTGTAGCAAAGATGGCAATTCGGCCATTTGGAATCTCCCAAGCAATATTATAATTGACCAAGCTTTGCTTCAAGATGATTCAATTACTTTGTATCCTACTTCCATACTTACATATTGTTGATAAATATTACCCTCAAGTTGTTTCCTTGTGATGACTGTTAATCATATTTTCATTGCTTTGGCATATATATATATAGTCTTTGCGTATGTATAAGAGACAACCTCCAGCGATGTTTGAGGAGTTGTACTTTTATTTCAATTGCTTTAAACTAAATATCTCATATAATTTCTTCACTTGGTTATTTTGAAGCAATAAAGATAATTGTTTTCCCTACAAAAATGCTGATGGTATTTGAATGCTAGAGTGGGACCCTTGTGATTTTTAACAAAATACATGGGGGAAAATGTCATCAGGGTTATGACTAGATGATCTAAGTACACAGGAATAAAATACAAAAAACTAAATAAATAAATATTTTAGGCACTATTTCATAAATAGTTGAGAAAGAAAGAAAGAAATTATATTACATCCATAGATGACCAAATGTAAGTCAATGAGACTCGAGGATACAACAATTAAGAATAGAAAGTTCTAGGAAGCTATACAAAGAGAATCCTAGAAGCCAAATAAAGGAATAAAAGTACATAAAACAAAGTAGAGCAATGTGTCACTAACGAAGGTGGCAATGTAGCCAATACAAATAGTAACGAAGGGCAAACAATAACCCCCAAAAACATGTGCTGATGAAATCTAGAAGACTTCACCGAGTATCTTTGTTTGTCCCTGTAGCGGAGGAGCCGTTATCGACTAGTGTGAAAATATCTAATAGTTGAGTAAAAATAGGTGAGCCAGTGTTAAGAGTCGTCAAGAAACGTACAGAAAATATTGGCACTTCCTTTAAAGGTTAATCCCATATGTGAAAAAAATTGTATTGTAATTAAATGGGTGACAATTAAACATGGGTAAAATAAATTCCTTATGATATGAATGTCAATATTCCATTCAATAAATAGAAGACATGGCGAACATAAATGAAGATTTGAATATTGTGTAGAATTGGAGATACGAGACTCCGACATAGAAAAAACCTAGGTAGATCCCTTGGCTTAGGAGGTTGCAAATAACATTTTTTTCTAAAGGAGTTAATTACGAATAATGTTCCTAGGAAAGATTAACCATCATGAATTGGACCTTCTTGGGAACTTTTAAGTTCAAGTACCACAACTAAAATTGGTATAGATGAAAATTATGTTTGATGGGCTCCTTATCAATGAACATAGTCATAAAGATTGCCTAACTCTATCAACTAAAATGTATATATATGTGGGCGCCTATGCATAAATCTACGGAGATAGTGGTCAACCCTATGAGATCTTGAATGTTTTATGGATTTGTGGATGTACATTAGTATCCAATATGATATCATACAAACAAGCCCTATAAAGAAGACTCTGGGCTTATAACAAAATGGGAATGGAAAAATTGTACTAGTAGAAGGAATTTTCACCATGCTAACTTCTTTAGGAAGACAAATGAATCTTTTGGAAAAGGCCATCAATCAAAGAATAGAGCTAGAGCTAGAGATCGATATCATAATGTGAATAAATTATTTAAGCCCGTGGGGGAGTCAGTAATTCTTGGGAAAGACGAGTCATTTCGAAGATTATTGTAAAAAACTTGAATGGCTAATGGAAAGTGAGGTTCTAGTGAGAACCTATAGAATCTCCTCATATCACGTAATTGTAACCAATGTCCAGAGGCTATGCCTATCACCTAAATGAAGTATCAAACGTTAGAACTACATTACACCCTGATCTAAGAATTGTTGTGTAGGCGACATAGCAGAATGAGCCTGAGTCATGGGAATAGGTCTTTTGGGTTTCTTCATTCAAGTAAATCCTCTTGTAGGCTCGTAAACCCTTCTTAGCATGTTGGACCGTGCAAGAGATGTACACCATAAATGAGTTTTTCATTGTCTTCACATTATGTTTTCCATAACCAACATAACTTTGTGTAATAAAGAAAATTGTGTAATGTATATTATAACATCTTGCTTTCTAAATGAATCCTTTCGAAACAATTAATAATTAGTTTTAATAGTGCATTCTCCTAGACATATATGAATGTGATTTTTTAATCCCATAAACTTAATTGTATCAATTGTTTTGCTAAAGGATCAAGTTAGTTTGGTGTAATGTTCTACCTTGACTCATGCTATCTGTTTAAACCAAAAAAAAACATGTTTTTGCTTAGATTTTTTGGTTTCTATTTAGGGCACGACAACAGTGTTGTTCTAATTTAGAAATCAAGTACATTGACAAAATTACATATTGTATAATTTGACGTCTATTAGATAAAAATACTATTCACACATACCACATCAAATGCAACTTCATCCATTTGAAAGAAAATAATTCATAAGAGCTCAACATGGAAAAAGTACACTAAATAGATCACAACGGTTCTTACTGCTCAACAAAAAAATGTCTGCAATGAAGCATGATATGCAAAAAGGATGCATCACATTTTCTTTCTAAAGAAACAAGCCTTAACAATAGTTTAGAAGCAACAAGCCTTAACAACAATTTAAAAAGAAATACAAGTATTACCAGTCGATCAGCACGATCGCTGAGGATTAGCATCTGTGAACCATCACGAACAGCCTCGTCTGCAGCTTCACAAATTCTATTTATTGCCTTTTGCAGTGATCCATCAACACCTTTGCCGATATCAAAAAATATCGGTAATGTGCAAGGCTTCAAGTGTGAATCTTTCTTCAATAAATCTAGCTCTCCCTCATTCAACAAAGGGCTTGGCAAAGTTACCTTTGCATACCGCACATTTTATAATGAGTTGAAATCAAAATAAAATATAATTGGCCTAGCCTTAATGTCTTTAAAAAGATATCATTGGAAAGGCCGAAAATTATTTTGCCTACATCTAATAAACACTAGTTATTATCATATGTTAGGAATATGAAATCAAAAAATAACTCAAAACGTCATATACAAACCTGAGCAGCATTCTTTGGTCCAACCTCCAAAATATTTTCTCGTTTCCCAAGATTAACCTCAAGAGACATAACTAAGCCTTCCCTCAAAGGATCGATCGCAGGATTTGTAACCTGTAAAACTTCATGTGTAAGCATCAATGTACAAACCAAATTTATCATTCCAAGAAAAACAATTGTACAACAGAATTTATGATATTACAAGCTTATATTACCTCAAAAATGAAAATCTTAAAATTATCATGTGCAATTATAAGCAATACAGCTTTGAAAACATTACAAGTTCTGCATCCAGATAAATCCTCTTCACATTGACCACCTAGCAGTTGACTATGATTCTAGCTTGAGTTATTTTCTAAAGAAAATTTCTTCATTAATAAAACCTGTATAATCAAAATCAAACCCCACCTTTGGAGATACCAAAAACATTTTAAGCCTAAAGAACATGCACTAGAGGAACAACATCCAAAGACAGATGCAATAAGTGTTAAGAGTCATATCATCATGCAGGGCACATTCAGATGATGCAGTACCTATCAAATGCCTATCAAAGTTCACCTATCTCATTTCACGAAGGGCTCACAAGTCACAAATACACTCCTCAATATGCTGGCCTTACTGAGGAGATATACCATAAGTACCAATATCTCAGAACACGAAGGAAACAATATCTCAAAACCATCAAGAGTAGAAAAAAAATGTGTTGTATGTTTAATCGATTAGTGAATTCATAGAAAGTGTGAGGCCCCATTTCTCACAGTGCCCTCCACTCTATATAGCTCTCGTCGGTGCCCTCTATAGTGGTAGTTCCATTGGACCTTTTTAATATTATGCGCATCTTTTTGTGATGTGCTCCTTATATTATTTGAGACATGAGACATTTGATGTTATGTTGTTATATGTTTATTGTATTACTACTGAGACAGTGGGTTAGGTACTCAATATTTTAAACTTTTGCTTACACAAGTAGGATTCAGATGCTAGTGATAGTTGATTTCACTTTGATTATTGTGATGCATCCTACATTGGTGTATTAGTTGAGCTACTATTGTTTTCTCATGTGATTTGAGATTACGAATCTATGGATGTTAATATGTTGAGATTATATTAATCTGGTATTTCTTTGAAGTATAAAATGTGTGTTTGTATATGTTACTTGAGATTGTTTCAAGTTCAGTTGCTTTGGCTATCCTAGGATAGATCAATTTTATGTGCACACTGATGTGCAAGATTATAGGTGGTCAAGCGACTACGGTGATCACGGATTTTACCATTCACTAGATGTGTTTTGTCCTTGGCTAACACCTAACACTTTCATTTTTGTAAATGTGTTCTAGTCACTTGTTTTAATTTTGCAAATTCTAGACTAAATAACATTATTTGTGCCCTCTTTACCCATACCTTGGATATTTATTGAACCCTTTATTAGAGGGTCATAAGGTTGAAAAGGTAGCCAACATGATGTCATCACTTCTAAAACTCGAATGGAATTGAAAAGCCAACATTGGAGGATCACATAAAGTGATTTTTTGATATTAAAGTGTTCAAATTAGAGCCATTCGACCAATAGGGATGTCTGGGAGTCTTTCTAGGAGCCCAAAAATAATTTTAGTACTACCCATGTGATCATTAATGGCATTGTAATACGGAAAGCATTTATTGAGTATGGGTGAGCCATATTTACCTTTATGTCATGTAAGAAGCATAGGTTTTGGAAGAGAGTAAAATCCTTAAGACTTTTGTGAGAGATAAAAGCATCAAAAGGAACAAGTGTCACCTTTCCATGGGCAAGGATTGAGGGCTTTCTCTATAATTAAGAGGTAAGCCATTCTTGTGGATAGCTTTTTGCCCATTTTGAAAATGGAGTTGGAATTTAAGCATGGAGGAACTAGGAGGAGACCTTGGCAAATGGAAGCTAGTTGGGAGCTATGTCTTAGAGGAATGGTATGTGATAAACAATGGATAGCTTGAGGTAGGAGGTCTTTTAAAGCCTTCTTATTTAATTTTTTTTCTTAATCAATCCCTTGTTACCTCCTTGAAATGCTTTAAATTTTTTATGGATTGACAAGGCCTTTTGGCTTGTAATCCTTCTCTTGCTTTAGGTGTAGTTTGGGCCTAAGCCCATGTATTTTGTTGAACCTATAAGGGTTGCTTGGGGAGGTTTTTCTCTCATTTTTTCTTGTTTTGAATGTCAATTTTTGAGTTTTAAATAAGTAGAGTTATCCTGCATGCATGGGTTTAAATTGCTATGGTAGGATGGGCAAGGGCACATGATTTTCCCCAAGCCATCCTCCTTTGATTCCTTGGAAGTTGTTGTGAAAACTTGTCCTAGAGGATTATATGTATCCTTTGAAATATATTTGAGTATGTCCCATTGGATGTGTTTTTCCTTTGGAAAGATGTGTGTTAAAACAAACCGAGGAGGTGTTTCCTAGTTCATTGGATAAGGCACAAAACTAGAGGTAATGCCTAGCATACCCCTACTTTCAAAACGAACCACATCCTTATTTTGTAACTTAGAAAACTTGAATGGTAATCTACATGATCAGAGTTAGGAGTCCTTGGCTCAAGGGTGTCTAAGGCAGTCCCCTGATAATGGCAATAAGATGGGAGGCAAGACCCTCACTGCCTTGGACTTGCGATGACACTTGGGAGCTTGCTTGGAATTTACTTTTATCTTTTTGGCTTTGAAAATGTAAATGATTAAAAAAGGATAAATGGTTGGTTTTTAAGTCATTTTTATGTACTATTCCATTTTTATGTAATATCCTATTTTAATAAATGTGAACTAGGAGGGGAAAATATGATGCAATGAGTAGAAGCTTTCACACAAGTTTTCTATCAAGTCTTAGTTAAAAGAAGAAAGAGTTAATGTAATGAAAGATTATTTTTATGTTTTGAATCAATTGTAAAATTCGTATGAACAATATCATTCTTTGTTTTTCAAGGTTTATCAGATTCCAATAAACAAAAATATATTCCAATTCTTCCCAATTTCAATTTTAACGAAAAATATGACTAATCAAGATTCCCCTGCATTTTTCGGTTTAATTTTAGGATATAAGGTTTAATTTTTATGAATTTTTAAAGTTAAACTACTGAAATTGCCTAGTTTCCTTTGTAATTTGCATACATTTCGTTCAATTTTTGTACATGTTAAATGAGGCAAAAAAAAGTGACCGAACTAATTTTATATGAAAGCTTGCAAATATTGGGACCTCTTGCTTTTCATTTTGAGAATTTAGAGCTTACAGTTTATTTGTAATGAAATTTTGAATTTTGGGTCCTTGTAGGATATTTTGTGGTTAAACAAGGCCCTTGGAAGGGCACAAACCCTTTGTGTGTAAGGCAATCAGAAGGTAGGTCAGTGGTCATCTATAAGACAGCACGGCAAGGGGTCTAGGGCCCTATGAGCCGGCAAGTTAGTATTAAGGCCTTAACCACCAAAGTTATGATTGGTAGTGCCATGTGAGCACTGCCACCTTTAAACTTGTGGTTGCAAAGACCGCGTGGCTCAACACCCCCCAACCGCCCATTCCTTTAAAGGGAGCGGTCAACTAACAATACTTGATCGCCACCCACCTTAACCTCAAAACCATGTCATTAGATAATATAAATTCATATTAAATTAAATATTAATTTTTTTAAAGTTCTGAAATTGTGTATTTTTATTTTAGACTTGAACTAATCATCTAGACATGAACTATTTTGTGTAGATGTTTACGGCAACCTGCAGACCCGAAGGTGGGGTAACCTGAAAAGGACCCCCCCCCCCCCCTCAATTTTTCATCCTCTTCTGCATGGAAGAATTTTTAAGGCCTGGAACTGCATATTTATCATTATATTGTTCTTTTGTCTAGAGAGGTCATCTTTTACCTTTTGACGTTTGCATGCTCCTGGAAGCCCCAAGACAGGTCAACCCTAAAGGGAATGCCCCTTAATTTTCTCTCCCCTTCCGCATGAACTTAAAATCAAAACCTACAACTGAAAATGAAAAGTACTTTCTTCTTTAACCTTGCTAGTGCCCATTAATGGCTATAGTGGAGCTTGAAGCTCCTAAAGGTCTTTTTGGAAATTGTAGGAGCCTAGAACCAACGGAAGACTTTCCGAATATATGGATACCTGCAAAACCAACCCAAGCATGCATGTATTGAAATGAATTTTCAAAATGAAATAAAATGGAAAAAGGCTAAAAATTTGGAGACTCCATTAATGGTAATCATCCAAGGTTTGAAAGATGAAGAGGGATAATTGTGGACAAGTTATCCTCCAAAGCCACCTTCCTCTCTTCCAAAATCTCATATTGAAACATGAAGAGTGAATCAAAAAGTTTATTGTCCTCCTTAAGGATTTCTACAGTTTCCTCATTATTGACTAAATCCGATGGTTGAGATCCAAAAGACCCAACGACTGAGATGGAGTGCTCCATCCTCAAGGATCTAAGCAAGGACACTTTAGACCGCTTTTGAGATCATATGAAGAGAATGTATCTTCTTTGCTAAGTACTTTTCTTAGAAGGTGAGTCAGCTTGAAAATAGAGTCAAGTTGTAACTTCAGTTACAAACCAAGCCCTATCATTGGTCGAAATCACTCAGGATCCTCTTTGAACCCCATTGAGAGTTTGGGCAAATCGTTCTAGCCAATGGTTTCTCGAACCCACCTCGTTTTAGTTGAGCATCCATTGTAGAGCTTGGGGTTGTGGGGTCCACTAAGTGCGCTTATAGAGTTGTAGGCTTATTTGAGAACCTATAGATGGATTAGAGCAAGTACGGCCGACATAGTTGCATAACGACTGTACAACCACGTGCGCATTGTCGTCCATGTCATTTAGGCATGCAATTTTGTTTTGATGCATTGCAGGCCTCATGCCATGAAGATGGCTAGCCAATGGGCAATATAGTTGAGTGGAATGTTCATTGTACATTCTAAAAAAAAAATGCATGGTTTTTGTGGTTTCAGTCATGTGAAATTTTGGTCATAACATTTTGGTATCAAAACTCGATTTAAACATCAGGAGCTCTAGGAATTATTGTTCGGTACTGCTTCTTCCGTAGTGAATTGATGCATATTCTTGTTGGGTGATACGCCTCGTTGAAGAGGTAGGCATAGTACAAGTGAAGAGTTCCTTGGACCATGGACTCTTCAGCCAAATAGCAGATGCTTGGCTTCTTGATTTGGTCTTCGTGCTTGAGAGACCCATGGTCGGCCTTGTTGGACATCCAACCATCTAGTTGAGGAGGTGAGGTTTGATAAGTCTTGGAACAAAGGTTCCAACTAGGTGTTAAGAAGTCAGTTGGTTGTGAGGGCCATGTGACCATTAGTTTGCAAGCAAGTTGTTGTGTGCTAGGCCAATAGGACATTCCCATCACATTAGACATACACATTTTAACTTGGAGGACTTCATAGATAAGTTCTTCGGATAGTGTGATCTTGGTCAGAGTGTCATGTGGACCTAGGGTCGAGATGGACCTTTCTATGTTCAATGACCACCCCTTCAAGCAAACATTGCCTTGCCACTAGTAGTTCCAAGAAGAGGGTCACTTGATGCTTCTCTCACCTTGAGTGATGAAGCTGAAGTGTGCTAGAGGATCACTTGATGCTTCTCTCACCTTGAGTGATGAAGCTGGGAATGAATCAGGATGCATGTTAATGAAGCCATCCCATTTTCCTTAGTTGCTAACTCTTGCATTGCGAGTAGTTCCAAGAAGAGTTTGGGCATAGTCCCTCCTTAAGTCGAAAGGCTCATGTTGGTAGACCTCAAAAGGTTACAAAGACCTTAGGAACATGCTTGCTCCACGCAAGGGACCAAGAGCCTCCTTGTGTTACGCATGCGCTTCCACTTGAAACCTATCCACGTACATACAAAAGTTGTTAGATATTGTCTTCACCTTGTGTGATAGACCGGCGATACCACATGGATGGCCTTGTTAGGGAGCCTTGTGTGGATCGCTTTGTTTTCACCTATCTGTGGCGAATGACTCTAGTCTCCTTTTCGTAGTGAGCTATGCCTTGGTTGTAGCCACACGATGGAGTGACTTTCCTTTGGAGTTGGACATCAATGATGGTTGGAGAGGAACACGCGGGCCTAATTTGGCATCTTGACACCAAGTTGGTGCAATCATCGACTTAATCAAGTGATGACTATGTTAGAGTGGTATCATTGCCTTTTGTTGCATGTTTGCTTGACACCCAAGGCATATGAATCCAGTTTGGATGTTGGTATCCAAATGTTGTGGTTAGCAACCCCTTGGTGGTTATGACCCCTCTTTCTCGGAGTATTTGTGTAGAAAACACCGTTGTGTTGAACCAATGGTGGTTCGAAGGTGACTTTGTTGATAGGAATCCTTGAGAGGAACTTGATTTGTTTTTCCTTGTTACTAAGAAGGTTTGAATGTATCTTCCCACTTGTGGACCATCTTGAATCTAACAATGTATCCATGATAGTTATACTTCTTTGATAATAATGAGATAATTTCCTCATAGAGAAGTTATGTTTCCCATGGTGGTGATAACCAGTTGAGTGGGTTGCCTTTCAGTGTTGATATCAATGATGAAAGAGAAGTTTTTGTCGGAGCAAGAGGTAGCATTAACCTTGACTGGGTGCACCTCTTTATTTGTTTAACATGTTCACGATAAGAGTATGCTTTTACTTTTGTAGCTTGTAGGCTAGTTGCCTATAGCATGTAGTTTAGCATGCATTGTGACATTCGATCTTTTGTGGGTGTCGAACTTTTAATGTGACCCTTCTCTCTTTGTGTTGACCATTGCATCCTTTTGATAGTGTGTTGTACAAGCATATGCAGAATCTAGTGGCATGTGATACCATATTGGATGCTTGTGTTGGTTCTTGGGGCTTACAGTGCCTCGTTTATGGAACCATGCCACACTCTTGTATGAATTGTGAGGTTGGGGCCATCCTTGTGTATGGCTTGATGAGGAGTGCATGTGTTGCACACAAATAATTCTTGGGAATTTATTGCCTAAGAGGATATATTCTACAGTGGAGTTATTTTCATAATCATCTAGGAGTGCTACTTATACTTTGACTCCTTATATGATGTCTTTGTTTTCCTTCTTCGCAAGTTTGTCGTCGATTGTTGTACGAGTTGCCTAGAATGCCTGTGAGAGTGAGATTTTAGATTGGATCTATAGGGGCTGAGTTTCATGGAACCGTAACGGATATGCCACGAGCCTTGGAAGTTGGGATGCTTTTTGAGGACCCTTTTTAGAAGGGGGCTTATGATACAAGAATGTGTCTTTAGGGGGCATATGTACCTTTCTCAGAGTTAGTAGTTATTCCTTTGACTGAGATCTATGAGTACCTAATGTGTACCATGTTGGGAAGGTGAGTACTTGGCGTAGTTCATGAGTTTCATGAACAAGAGGTCATATAACCTCCTTGGTAACCTTAGATCGAGCATCCTTGGCGATGGTTAGCCCTTCTTCTTTACAAAAAAAATCACTAAGGGCCACTTGTGTTATGTGTAGTGGGTGTTGTGCAAGCATGACATGCTCCTCACTGAAGCAAGTGTACACCTGTTGATGGTTTTTGTGCCTTGAGAACATCAATTCTAGGGGAGGGGATCTCAAAATACCCCTTGAGATTGCATCCAAAGTCCTCTGAATGGATTAAGGATATAGGGTTTGGGTAAACGTGATATCAATCCCAAGTCTTATTGTACCATAGTGAAGGATTGAGCAACGATGATAATGTAACTTCACAAAGTCCTCCTTATGTGATTCCATTGACTGGAAAGAAGTACTTCTTGATCATCTAATGGGTTAAGGATCTCTTATACCAAAATGATCTTATGTGGCTAACCTTGTGGGCTCCATGTGCTTAAATCGTTTTCTCTTCATATTTGGCATAGTAGGAATGGGATAAGAGGGAATTAAAATGTTCTTGGTCCCCTAAGATAAAATGAATTTAAATAAAATAACATAAAACAAATCCTTACCTTATATTGAACATGACACTTGACACATTGCAATAAATACTCTAAATTTAAGTAACAACTGATTAGAACTAAATCATCTTTAATTATGTGTTACCATAAGTCGAAAACCAAATACTAATTAAGAACACTTCTAATTATGCCTTGAAGCTTGACTCACCCTATGGTGGAGTTGGCTTACTTTTGGCCATGGATATTTTAGTGTACTGCATTGCACTTCGCGATCTGTTAGTAGAGATTTGAGATCAATTACATAAAAGACAGCTGACTAGAGTTGGTAGGACTCCTCGAGATTGTTATAACATCGTTAAAACTAGACTTCAGACTTTTAGTGACTTCCAAGATGAAGTCTACATAAGGGGAGGGGGATGTGAGGCCCCATTTATCACAGTGGCAGTTCAATTGGACCATTTTGTTACTATACACATCTCTAGTTGTGACATACTCCTTATATTATTTGAGACATGAGACACTTGATGTTGTGTTGTTATATGTTTATTACATTACAACTGAGATAGTGGGTTAGGTACTCGATGTTTTTAACTTTTGCTTACACGATTATGATTCAGATGCTAGTGATAGTTGATTTCACTTTGATTATTGAGATGTATACTACATTAACGTATTAGTTGAGCTGCCACTACTTTGTCATGTCATTTGAGATTACAAAAATATGGATGTTAGTATGTTGAACTAATATTATTCTTGTAATTCTTCTATGTATACAATATGTGTTTGTATATGTTACTCGAGATTGTTTCAAATTCAGTTGCTTCGGCAATCCTTGGATCGAGCAATTTTATGTGCACAATGATGTGTAGGATTACAAGTGGCCAAGTGATTGATCTTGGACTATGTTGATGATTGATTTTACCATTCACTAGATGTGGTGTCCCTAGTTGCCACCTAGATTTTTCTTTTTTGTAAATGTGTTATAGTCACTTGTTTTAATTTCGGAAATTCTAGACTAAATAACACTATCCGTGCCCTCTTTACCCAGACCTTAAATATTTATTGAATTCTCTAGAAGATCAAAAGGTTGAAAACGGAGCCAACATGATGTCACCACTTGTAAAACTCAAATGGAATAGAAAAGCCAACATTGGAGGATCACATAAGAGGATCACATAAAGTGATTTTGTGATATTTTATGAGTCATTTGACCAATAGAGATCTATGGAAGTCTTTCTAGGAGCCCAAAAAACTTTTAGTATTGCCCATGTGATCACTAATGGCATTGAAATAAGGGGAGCATTCGTAATATCCCCAAACCGGAATATTATATGATAATTTGTATTCCTCAAAATTCCTTTTGAGATAATATTTTATAAATATAGATTTGCACTTAAAAATAATAATTTAAATAATAAAATATTAGTGACTAATGGTTTACTTCAAAGTTTTAGATTTAAAATAATGGAATGTAAATCCTCAAGGGGTTTCGTCCTTGATTAGAGAGATGCCAAGGATTTCCATCCTTGAAATCCGATTTTACAATTAAAGGGTTTCATCTTTAAAAGTAATGTAAAGTTGTTGCTTGTACATGGTTATATAATTGAATACATTATTTTATGCTTCTCTTCCTACCATTTGTTGATTATTAATACCTGCATAGCCTTCCATCAAAAAATGTCTCCTCCAAATGTCTTTTCCCAAGGGGTATCTCTTCCCAAGGGTGGCGTCCCTTGATACTTCCATTTAATGAATGTTGTTTTATTACTTAATTAACTAAACATTGACTTCCTTCTAGTGTAGCGCTCCTTTAATAATTAATAAATGTTGTTTGTGGCACTCCTCTTTATAGGCAATTTCCTTAATACTGTGATTTTCAATGATTTGATTGAGGATATTATAGACCTCCCTTCCTTAAATTGCTTGTCCTCAAGCAATTGTAAATGGGGATGTTCAAGAATTACTGCTCCTTCCCCGTAAAATCGAGGCGTTTTCACACGGCCATAGGTGTTGTTGATTGCCATCACAACTTGAGATCGAGGCACAGATCCTGATGTGATGCAATCACCTAGAATAACATAATTCGAAGGAGCGCGAGGTCTCCAGATAGCAATATGTTGATTAGAACCATTTCTTCTTTTATTCACCCATATTCTATCAAAATGACTGCAACATGATATGACATTTTCACTTCCAAATTGTAATCCTGACACAACCTCATCTTGCAACCGAAGCAATGGGCATAAAATACTGAAGGAAAGATGAATGTAAATATCTGTTGTAATGACTGAAATAGTAATCTTATTCTGAACACAAGAATATTCGCCCGATATATCCACTGGATCAAGCATGCCAAGATCCGAACCATTTCCAATATTAAGCCCTTTGACAAGTCCACAAACCCACCTATCATTTACCTTTATAGCATACATTAAATTAAAATCCATTTGAGTACAGAGCAACTTCTCTCCTATCACGATATCCTCTGAAGACCATTTCGTGTTATCATAGAAGGTAAGTTCCAGAGCTACGGGCTGAATTTCAATAATGAAGTTGTTTATTCCAATGGAATCACTTCCTTGTTTCTTTGAAACAAGTGAGGAACATTGAATTTCATCCTTTGTACCATCATAACCAGAATAGTTTCCTTCTTGGGTATCTTTGTTGTGAACATCAAGTAGAACACCTTCTGTTGAGGCACAATAACTGCTATTGCTACTCAAATATATACACTTTCCCAGTTGTAAGCCATTCTTAATTCTTATGTTCTTCAAACGAAGCTTTTTCCCATATCCAACTATGATGAAGGGACGGAAGTTTGAACAAGAATTTCCTTTCAAATCATCATTTTCAATCAAGCAAATTGTTTTCCCATAGCCATCATACGTAAACTCATCCACATCATAGGCATCTACAATGAGTTGTCAATCTGGAGATAGAAATACAGTGTCTTCTTTCTGCTCATAGAGAGATGAATTAAGATAAATATGATCACACATGGTGACTAGATCATTTTGCATATATGTTGCTTCCTCCCTTCTAGTGATAGCACCCAGTGATGGCACAAAATATTCACCTACTGCAAGTAAAAAATCCAAAACTACAAGTAGATGTGGTTGTTGCATCCGAACCACCAAGGCTTGTGAATCAAGCTTAACTCTCCAGTCCATTACTAGCATGGTCAATTTAGGGATGTCAGACTCTGTTGGTCCCCAAAAATCGTTATGGAGTTCATTCCTCTAAACATCTGTCTTTGATCCAAGCATTAGGCACATCTTTGGCTTTGTACTTGGCTGCAGATCCATGACTAACAATTTTGGAAGTATGACATAAAGATCTATTTCTAAAATTGAGCTTGTCCTGTAAGCAACCCAAAGTCCTTGAAGATCCATGCAAGCAAGAGGAGACTCTTGATTAATGCCATCATATAACTTCATTGAAGCATTTTGGATTTCCACTATCACTAGTAATAGTGTATGGGATAAACTATCATGGCTTCTCTCCTAATCTTCGTGAAGTACAATGCTTTGATTTAGTTCAACTTGAGCACTAGGTTTTCCCACTTGTTGTAAACATGATTTCCCTTCTAGAATTTCTTACATTAGATGGAAGATTTTCCTCTTCAGATATATTAGAAGAATCACAGTCTATTATAACCATGTACTCCTTATTAGACATTATTCCACACAACAAGTCAACCTGTATGCTAACATCCACCTCTGGAACCTTTCTAAAAACATCCTACAAGGAGCAACATTTTAATATGCAATCTAGAATCTTTTTGTATCATAGAGTTACCCAATTTCCCATCAATCCCAACAACCTTATAAATGCCTGATATCTCAACTTGAATGACATCAAGATGTACAGCAGAGGAATCTCTATCCCTGCAACCGTGCCATTCAAACTTGTTCGATACTTGAGGATGACCTAGATCAAGTTGCATGAAATCTTTGCTCATGGAATTGTGTGGTATAATAATAATAGGGGTGTCCAATGACACCTCCTATTTCACTACAGGCAACCCTTCCATTTCAAAGTGTTGAATAAACCACTCAATTCCAACTTTATCTACAACTCGACTTGCTTTTTGAGCTTGTGGAGTTGCCAATCCCATGAAATAGGATGTTACCTCCTGAATGAATCTAAGACTTATAAAGTCAAACACATCTTTTTCTTCCTCTTGCTCTTCTCCTAGGGCTAAAGCCTTATTGGAAAGATCATATTTGGGATTCATGATTGGGGTTCCAAAGTCACATAAGGAATCCCTTGGGGTAACATATAAAGAACTAAAGTTGCTTGCCAAGATAGAAGGGCTATCATAAGAGCTACTGAATCTGACAATGCATCTTTAAAATAATCTTTATCATCTAACATTTGTGTTGTTGATGTTGGGTAATGTTTATTTGTACCATCAAATAGTAATAGTGAAGGTCCAACTTGAGAAGCAAGATTTGGTTTCTTTCTCCTTGCATTTTTAGCTTCCTTGGGCCTTGCAAATGCCTTTTTGGGGCTTGCTTCAGCTGCAGCCATTTTTTGCTTTTTCTCCACATGCTCTATTAGCATATTTTTATATTGTTCTTCTATTATTACACAGTCTAGGGGCCTTTCAAAATTACTGTCATTTTTTCCTGCATTTGTTGTTGTAGTTGAGTTGTAAGGTGGCTGATATGCTTCAAACTGCTCCCTCTTTTTTGCAGCCAAAGATAAATCTGATTCAGATGGCTTCCTACCAATAGCCTTTATGTCACCACCTTCTCTTTCACCATTGTTCTTACCTTGGCTCTTTGATTTTTTCGTTTTCCTTTCTTCTACCCATGTCCTTAGCTCCTTTGAATGTTATTGCATAGTTTGCAACAACTCTAACATGGATTCTTCTATTGTCCTCATTATTCACACACTGACGAGATCACAACTTTGATACCACTGTAATATCCCTAACCAAAATATTATATGATAATTTGGATTCCTCGAAATTCCTTTTGAGATAATACTTTATAAATATAGATTTGCACTTAAAAATAATAATTAAATAATAAAATGTAATTGACTAATGGTTTACTTCAGAGTTTCAGATTTAAAATAATGGAACGTAAATCCTCAAGGGGTTTCATCCTTGATTAGAGAGATGACAAGGGTTTCCATCCTTGAAATCCGATTCTACAATTAAGGGGTTTCATCCTTAAAAGTAATGTAAAGTTGTTGCTTGTACATGGTTATATATTTGAATACATTATTTTATGCTTCTCTTGCTACCATTTGTTGATTATTAATACGTACATAGCCTTCCATCAAAAGATGTCTCCTCCAAATGTCTTTTCCCAAGGGGTATGTCTTCCCAAGGGTGGCGTCCCTTGATACTTCCGTTTAATGAATGTCGTTTTATTACTTAACTAAACATTGACTTCCTTCTAGTGCGGCGCTCCTTTGTTTGAGGCACTCCTCTTTATGGGCGATTTCCTTAATGCTGTGATTTCCAGTGATTTATTGAAAATGGGTGAGTCACACTTGCCCTACGTCATGTAAAGAGCATGGGTATTGGAAGAGGAAGTAAAATCCAGAAGAAGACTTTTGTGAGAGACAAAGGCATGGAAAAGGACAAGTGTCACCTTCCCATTGGCCAAGGATTCAGTGTTTACTCTATAATTAAGAGGAAATCCACTCTTGTGGATAACGTTTTGATCATTTTGAAAATAGAGTTGGAGTGTAAGCATGATGGAACTAGGAGGAGACCTTGGGAGATGGAGGCTAGTAGGGAGCTATGTCTTAGAGGAATGTTATGTGATAAACAACATAAAAACTTGAGGTAGGAGGTCCTTTGAAACTTTCTTATGTAAAGTTTTTTTTTTTAAACAGTCTCTTGTCACCTCCTTAAAATGTTGAAAACTTGTTATAGATTGATAAGGTCTTTTGACTTGCAGTCCTTCTGTTGATTTGTATATGGTTTGGGCCTAAGGCCATGTATTTTGTTAAACTTACAAGGATTGCTTAGAAAGGTTATTCTCCCATTTTAGCTTGCTGTTTTGAATGTAATTTTTGAGTTTTAAAAAGTGGAGTTATGCTGCCCACATGGGCTTGAATTGGCATGGTAGGATGGGCAAGAATGAGTGATTTTCTCCAAGCCATCATCTTTTCATTCATTAAGGTTTGTTGTGAAAACTTGTCCAACAAAGTTATATGTATCTTTTGAAATTAATTCGAGTATGTCTCATTCGGAATTTGTTTCCTATGTAAAGATGTATGTTTTTGGATAAATGTATGAGGTGTTTCCTAGTTCGTAGGATGAGGCACAAAACTAGATGTAATTCCTAGTATACCCTTCATTTCAAAACAAACCAGATCTTTCTTTTGCAACTTAGAAAACTTTAATAGTAATCTACATGATCAGGGTTAGGAGTCCTTAGCACGGGTGTCTAGGGAAAGCCCTTGATGATAGCAATTGGATGGGAGGCGAGCCCCTCCTTGCCTTGGCCTTGCGATTACACCAGAGAGATTGCTTGGAGTCTACTTCTATCTTTTTGGCTTTGCAAATCTAAATGAAAAGAAAAAGATTATTGGCTGGTTTTTAGGTCATTTGTATGTAATATTATATTTTAATAAGTGTGAAATACGAGGAGAGAAATATATGATGTAATGAGTGGGAATTTCATACATTATTTTTTTATTAAGTGTCAATTGAAAGAAGAAAGAGTAAATGTAATGAAAGATTATTTTTATGCTTTGAATCAGTTGTAAAAATTTGTATGAAGAATGTCATTCTCTATTTTTCACAGTTTATCAAAAATAAAATTAAAATCTTGTTTCAATAGGGGGAATCTGTTAAGCCAAAGAAGGGCTAGGTTCATACAAATAAATTTTAAGACTTTTAAAATTCCAACTTTTCCTAATTTCAATTTTAAAGAAAAATATGATTAATCAAGGTTATATTACATGTTACGGTTTAATTTTAAGATATACGGTTTAATTATTACAAATTTTTAAAGTTAAACTACTGAAATTGCCAAGTTTCCTTTGTAATTTAGTTACACTTCGTGCAATTTTTGTACACATCAAACAAAGCAGAAAAGTGTCCAAATTAATTTTGGATGAAAGCTTGCAAATTTTAGGACCTGTTCACCTGTTGCATTTCGCTTTGCATATTTAGTGCTTACGGTATTTTTGATATGAAATTTAGAATTTCAGGTGCCTATAGGGTATTTTGTGGTTACACAAGGCCCTTGGAAGGGTACAAACCCTTTGTTGGTAGGGCAACTAGAAAGTATGTTGGTGGTCATCCCTATGACCACACGGTGTGGGGTTTAGGGTTCTACCGGATTTCGGGTTAATATTAAGGCCGTAACTATCAAAGTTATGTTTGGCAATGCCATGGGAACACTCCCACCTTTAAACCTGTGGTTGGGGATACTGTGTGGCTTTAAGCCACGCAGTCAACACCCAACACTGCCCATACCTTTGAAGGGGGCAGTCAACAATAGTTGACCACCAACCACCTTAATCTCAAAACCATGTAATTAGAGAATATAAATTCATTTTACATTAAATATTAATTTTTTTAAAATAAACTTTACATATTTTTAATTTTTGAAACTATTTTCTTTTTTAAGAATTGAACTAATCACCTACGCATGAACTATTTTTTGTGCAGTCGTTTAGGGCAACTCGGAGGTGGGGTAGTCTAAAAGGTAACCCCCTCAATTTCTCCCTCTTCCACACGGAAGAACTTTTAGGGCCTGGAACTACATATTTATCAAGATATGTCTCTTTTGTCCTAGAAAGGTCATTTTTACTTTTTTGACATTTGCGGGCTCTTGGAAGCCCCATGATGGGCTGAACCAAAAGGTAACTCCCTTAATTTTCTCTCCCCTTCCGCGTGAACTTAAAATCAAAGCCTAAAACTGAAAAATGAAAAGTACTTTCTTTTGTAACCTTGTTGGTGACCATTAATAACTGTGGTGTAGCTTGAAGCTCCCAGCGGTCTTTTGAAAAATTGTAGGAGCCTGGAACCAGCTAGAGACATTCTAAGAAGATCAGTACTTGCAAAACCAACCCAAATATGCATGTATCAAAATAGATTTGCAAAATGAAATAAAATGAAAAAAGGCTAAAAGCTTGGAAACTCCATTAATGGCAGTCATCCAAGGCTGAGAAAGGAGAAGAATGACTATGGACAAATCTTAGATTGAAACAAAAAGAGTGAATTGAAACCTATTTGTCCTCCTTAAGAATTTCTAGGGTTTCCTCACCACTAACCAAAGCCGACAGTCAATATCCAAAGAACCCAATGGCTAAGATGGAGTGCTCCATCCTCAAGAACTGAAGCAAAGACATTTTAGACACTTTTTGAGGCCATATGAAGAGAATGCATCTTTTTTGATAAACACTTTTCTCAAAAAATAAATCAATGAAAGGATTTATGCCAAGAACAATTATCAATAACATTAAACGGGCAGAAATGAAAACAAGAAAGAAACTAAAATACATGTGAAGGTGCAAACCACAAATTGAGACAAGATTTTAAAGTGGAAAACCGAAAGTATCGAAGAAAAATTCACGTGATCTTATTATAGGGCTTGCAACCAAAATCTCTATAAGTACAAGGTTGAATCAAGAGCAAAAGAGAAAAAGAGCAAGAGCTACAAGATTCTAGTGAAAAAAAGAGGAGAGGAAGGGCTCTTTTATAGAGCTAGAAGAGAAAAATGGGAGTTATGTAGAATCTCATTATGACCTTACAAGCCCCATATGTGTGTGCCACTTGTGGCCTAGTCCCTTACAAAGAGAGGGAAGTGTATCCCATGTGGAGAAAGGAGAATTACATGCAAGTAACTATAAATCTAACATGTGGATTAGGGAAGTGCACGACACTTCATAAAGGTAGGAATAAAATGTATTTACAAATATAATAAATGCACACATAATTAAGACTTATGATAAACTTAAAAACCTATGAAAAAAACCCAAATAAAGGTTAATTCTCTAACACTCCCCCTTAAGCTTAATTTGGGGTTACAAACGTGGAGAACATCTTTTACAAACAAAGAAAGGAGTTGAAATTACATAATACTCCCCCTTAATAGAAACTTCCTTCAAGAAGAATTACAAAAGATTAGAGAAGAAAGAAGAGAAAGTGTCGTCAAAAATCGCAAAGAAGAAAATGTTATCACCAAAAATCCTCTTCAAACAATGTGTTTGATCTGCAATAGAATAAAGACCAACAAAAAGAAAAGTAATCCACAAACCTTCAAAACAAGTAAGCTAACACCAATCTTTCAAGTTAAGTAACCATGATGCCAAAAATACAATCTACATACATAATGTAATAAAAATAGATGTCCAAAAAAAACAAATGGAGTAAAGACAACTTCTATCACAAAGTGCATAAACCTGCACGAAAAGAAGTTATTCACAAAAGTTCTAAATAAAGCATTTATCATTTGCAACAAAAAAAAAGGAATGCATAAAAAATTGATTTTAATCAAAATGGAGACAAAGAAGATGTGTCACTTGCAAAAAATATTCTGCGTGAAGCATTAGAAGAATTATCGCAAAAAGACATATCAAAGTCTCTAAAAAATTCATTTTCTTTACGAATCCAAATAGTTTTACCCTTAGAAGTAGGAGATTTAACCATTTTCCAACAATGGAATGTGTCATACATGGATTTACCACAAGATTTGCATGGATATAACTTCCAACATTTAGATAGATGATGCCCATGTTTTCCACAATGTGCACAAGGTTTAACAGATTTAACCAAAGCATGAACATTAGAAGCAGTATAATCAAAATAAGTTGCATTATAAGTCATTCAACGTGGAAGACAATAAGATGTCAAATTTTCATTAGAAGCATTTGAAGTATTATAGCCAAGACCTTTAGATTTTGCATTTGATTTAGGCAAAAGAGGTTCACAAATACATGTTTCGTTTTTGCCAAACCCACCACCAATATACCCCATAGATTGCATAATTTTTAAACCGGGGTTAGAACCTTCATGCAATAGAGTACTATGCTCTTTAAAAGGCGAAGATGCAACATTGCATGTTTGCGTATTGTTAAAAGATGTTAATTGAGCGGTAAGAGAGTCAACAAGTGTTTGCATTTCGCTTAATTTGTCATTGTGAGAATTTTGCAAAATAAGAATGATTTGATTTTGACATTCAAGTTGACATTTAAGTGTAACAATTTCATTGTCTCTTTCCACAATTTGTTGCTTCATTGAATTAATCACAACATCATTTGATTGGCAGAGCCACATTATTACATAAAACAGTTTTGATAAAACAAGTTTCAATATAAAATTGAAAAGACGTTTTAATAAATAATCTATCTCAATAAAAAATTAAATTATGCCAAATTTAATTACCAGAAGAGATAGAAAAAATTAAAATGCTAATTTAACAATATATATTAAAAAAAATTAAAATTAAAATTAAAACATTAAAAACATATTACACCATAAATGTATATGGTGGCAAACAAAATACAAATATTCTTCCACGTGGGATTAGAAAAAAATGATATTAAAAAAGCAAAGATAAATTGCTCACATAACATTTGTCATTTGATTAAAAGACATTTCAAAATTCATTTTTTGAGAATTGAATGACAAATCATTAAAAAATAAGAACTTTTGTTTTTTTCTCACTTTTTGATTTTGTCTTTTGGTTTTTTGATTTAAAGACTCAATAAAACTTGAGATATATACAAATTGTTTAAAAAACGCCATGATTCAAAACATGTGCCACATGTCACTATGAAGGTTTGCTTTTTTTTTTTGAGATTTTGAATGAGAAATAATTAATGCGCCGTATGTCACATAAACAACTTAAAAGATTGTTTTTTTTTTAAAGATTGAAGGTAATGTGCATGCTAATATAGAAAGACCAAACGGAAAAAAACATTTTAATAGCTCATGATAAGAGCAGGTAGAAAGAAGATAATGGAAATTAAAATTCAAATGCCAAGCATGAAACACAACACTGCGCAAAATCCAAAACACCAACAAAAAAAATCAGACAAAAGCAGGGTGACATAGTGAGTAGCAATATAGAAGTTGAATATGGGTGTCGTACGAATAGAGGGGCGTTAAAGAGCAGGGGAAAAAACAGAGATAATAGGAATGAGAAAAATAAATAAATAAAACCATGCTAAACCACTGCACAAGAGCCAAAGAAAAAAGGCAACCAAAAAGGAAAGGTGAGACACCAGAATGCAAACGGTTAAGAGAAGAAATGAAGCGTTGCACAAGGCAAGTCATATGGCTTTGTTTAGGTGTCATACACCTACAAGGAGCAGGCAAGATAAACAGGGGAAAAAACATGAAAATCTAAAGACAAGTTATTTAATTTAAAAAGAGCAAGAATAAATAGTTATTTTGCCTTTTGTTAATAATATTACTCATAAGTTAAACCACTGAGATAAAACAGAGGTATAATTCCCTAAATCAAAATACAATAACCAGAATAGAGAAAATGAGATTTTTTTTTTAAGAACAGAACAGAAATTAAATGAAACTCTGATTTTTGCTTTTGATTTGTTGTTTAAAAAAAACTTACTTGGAGGGCTTGACTAATGAAGAGAAAAGGTGGAAAATACTCCTTATGAGCAGCCTACAACCAGTAATTAGAGTAATAATGATAGCAAAAAGAGAGAGAAATGGGTTAAATGAATGGCAAAGATGGAACACTTGGAAAAAAATCCATAAAATCTCCCAAACAAAATTCTGCACATTTTCAAAGAAAATGTCAAAAGATAAACTTAGCTCTGATACCATGAAAGGATTTATGCCAAGAACGATTATCAATAACATTGAAAATGCAAAAATGAAAACAAGAAAGAAGCTAAGTCACCTGTCAAGGTGCAAACCACAAGTTGAGACAAGATTTTAAAGTAGAAAACCGAACGTATCAAAGAAAAATCTGCGTGATCTTATTAAAAGGCTTACAACCAAAATCTCTACAAGTACAAAATTGAATCAAGAGCACAAGAGAAGAAAAACAAGAGCTACAATATTCTAGTGAGGAAAAGAGGAGAGGAAGGGCTCTTTTATAGAGCTAGAAGAGGAAAATAGAAGTTATGTAGAATCTCATTATGACCTTACAAGCCCCCTATGTGTGTGCCACTTGTGGCCTAATCCCTTACATAGAGAGAGAAGTGTGTGCCATGTGAGGAAAGGAGTTATATGCAAGTAACTGTAAATCTAACAAGTGGATTAGGGAGGTGAGTGATACCTCATAAAGATAGGAATAAAATGCATTTACAAATATAATAAATGCACACATAATTAAGACTTAGGATAAACCTAAAAACCTATAGAAAGAACCCAAATTAAAGTTAATTTGCCAACAGTCAACTTGAAAATAGAATTATGTTGTAACTTCAGGTACGAGCTAAGCCCTATGATTCATTGGAATCGCTCAGGGCCCTCCTTGAACCCTGTTACGAGTTTGAACGAATCATTCAAGCCAGTGATTGCTCAAACCTACCTCATTTTAGTTGAGCATCCATTGTAGACCTTGGGGTTGTGGGGCCCACTATGTTCACTTTGAGAGTTGTAAGCTTGTTTGAGACCCTGTAATCCGATTAGAGTAAGGCCGACATAGTTGCGTAGCACCGTTGCGGCTACTTGTGCATTTCCATCCATATCATTTAAGCGTGCAATTTGTTTAGACGCATTGCTCGTCTCATGCCATGAAGATGGCTAGCCAATGGACATTGTAGTTGTGTAGAATGTGCATTGCATATTCTCACCAAAAAAAAAACTATTTTTGTGTGGTTTCAGTCAATCTAAATTTTAGCCATGACAGAAGGTGCTAATGGAAGTCCCCTAAAAAAACAAATCACCAAAATAAATCATAAGTATCAATGTTTTCTACTAGTATGTAAGGTATTCGACATGACTGTCAAATAACAATCAAGGAAAAAAATTTACATTAAACAACTAAGGAGCTCCAGCTGTAGACTTGTTTCAATTTAATTCTACTAGATAATGCAACATCACTGATTATGAATGACATACTAAAAATTCAAAAAGACGTATTATTAAAGATGTTAAGCATCTTTAAAACAATCAACATTACAACTTCCAAATATATTCTAAAGCACCGAGAAGAAAATTGGGAATCATTTGAAAGAAAGAAAATTCACAGAGTGAAATTCAAGTATTTTGCCTCACTACATATCAGTTACCCTATTTCTATATTTGTATAACATATTTAAAGATAAAACAGTTGGACGTTGGAATAATGTAGCAAAATGCTATGGTGATCCCTAGAACACAATACTTCCAATACACTGTTATCACTCTGGAGTGCATCCCGCTTGAAGGTATGCAAGCACACCCTCACTCCAGCTGATACAATTGGAACTTCTCAGAGTGACTCTTTGATGAGAAGAACCTCCAAAGAGGGTTGGTTCCCTTTAGATGTTTCAATAAACTTGACTACTGTGATTTTTGGGGTGAAAAGGGAGAGGAAAATTGAAAAAAAAATCATATCTAATGAGGTGATGCACCTGAATTGATCAAACCCTCTGAAGTTACTGAAATCAATGCACACATATAATCAAATGAAATCTATAATTCTGCCCTTAAGCATAAATATTTCAGATGAAGGGTTGTAAACCTCTTCAAAAGACCTGCAAAAGGGTGAGAAAGAGAAAGATAGGTGAGGAAGGGACCTACAAAAGGAGAAAAATCTCACTTATACGCTGATGTACAATCAAATTACACACTATCTTCTATCAAAACTCAAATTCAAAACAAAAACTCCTTTATTGATGAATTGTCCAGCGTACAATTTCCTCCTTCAAACTTCAAGGATCCTCTAAATGGCTTGATTAAACCCCAATAAATAAGCTTTTCCAAACCCTGAAATAGCCCATGTGGAGTTTCTAAAAATGGAAAGGGTTAGTCTTGGTTAATTAACTCAAGACTTAACCTCTTTTACAATGTTTAGAAAATAAAATCTTTCGATTACAAAATCTGCATGCATCTCCAAACTTTGGTGTAGAAAATAAGTGGTGGAGCCAAGTTTGAAAGATTAATTCTTAAAATAAACAATACACTCTCCAAGAAATCTTCAAACATGCATGAATCCAAGGTTGGCGTAGAATAATGAATGATGGGCCCATTGAAAGTCAAACTCCTCCTTTGCATGGAAAACTAAGCCAAATTTCTAAATAAGGAACTCCATTTGATTCGTTTGAAAGCTGAGCTAGAGGAAGAGATATTCATGTTTGCATGAAAAACAAGGAAGATGTGTAACAAGCTTGTCTAGTCAACTCCAACTCAGGACTAGTCAACCTCTAATGAACTTCACTTGCATGAAAAGCTATGCCACATCTTGAATGGAGAACTCTGTTGAAACTGCCTGAAACGTTGAAAGCTTTGGATTGCATAAAAACCAAAGAAAAGCATAATTTCGGTAAACAGTCAACAAAAGTTTTGACTAGTCCACTAAAAATAGCACATGCTTGCATGGATAGGGATCTTGATAAGTGGGAGATATATTTAGACTAAAGCGTTTGCTATTTGTCCGGCATTCTGTTCTCGGTTCCCTTGGTTCTGTGCATGCATTTCCCTCGGCCTTATCTATTTATGGCCTTTTTTAGTTTCTATTTGCTCCTTTGATTTACTCAGACAAATTGTCCGCAACTTTCACGTGTCAATTCCTCTTGGTTTGTTTTCCATGTGGACTTTTCCTTGGCAACTTTCCCTTTCCAATGTTGAAACGGGCATTTATTCGGGCATTTGTTCAATCAATTTCCCGCAAACAAAATGTCTACGGGAATTGTTTATAGCTTTTCCTTTGGACATTTATTGCCTCTTAGACTTTTATTCTTTCCACTTTCCTGCGGACATTTCTTTTATTCTTTCCACTTTCCTGCGGACAACATGTTCGCGGGAATTGTCTAAGGCTTGTCTTGTGCTTATGTTATTTCCCATAGGATCTCTTCCCTCATGTGCATTCTTTCGAACTTTCCCGCGGACAGAAGGAATTCCTTTAGACTTTTTGTCCGAGTCCTTTGTCATTTTCCCGAGGACAAAAAGTCTGCGAGAATTATTTTCCTTTCTTTGCTAGAGACCTTCCTTTGGATCTTCCTCTCGGACTTTCCCTCGGACAAAAAGTCCAAAGAAAATGTCCCTTAGCCTTCCAAAAATAGCCCTTCAGACTTTCTGTCTTGGTACACACCCTTCGGCTTTCCTATCAAGTGACTCTCCCGAAGGGCACATACCCTTCGGGATTCTTGCAAACATCCCTTGAAATGTTGAAATGAACCTTCCTGAAGGGCAAGTACCCTTCAGGATTCTTGCAAATGACCTTTTCGAAGGGTACATGCCCTTCGGGTTTTCTGAAAGTGTACTTTCCCAAAGGGCACATACCCTTCGGGAAAAATGTAATGGACCATTCCTTTCAAAAGAAGCCCCTCGGATTTTTTGAACTTGTCCTTTCTGCCTTTCGAAAAACTTGGAAAGTCCTTTCGGCCTCTCGAAGTGACCCTCCGGATTTTATCCCTTGAATTTTCCCGAAAGGTACCTACCCTTCGAGATTTTGTAAATGGTCTCCTTCACTTGAAACTGTCCCTTCAAATTTCCGTTTTGAGTTTTACCCTTCGGGATTTTTGAAATGATCCCTCCCGAAGGGCACATACCCTTCAGGTTTCTTGTAAGAGTCCTTTTCTTCGCCAAAGAACTGCCCCTTTGTAATTCTTTCGGACTTATTGTAAAGTCCTTGAAATCTCCTTTTCCTCAGACTTTTTCCCTCGAATAAAAAGTCCGAGGAAATTGCTTCCACATTTAGCCTGAAAGAAATATGAGAGGACAACACTTGAGGAAGAAAACACTAGTGAAAGAGTCCACTTAGGAAAAAGTCCAAAAAAATATAACCCTGTATTCTGCTTCTGATTCCTTGTAAGTGAAATTACAGGCTTGTAGGTTAACATTATAACTGTATGTGACGTTTTGAAGGAGAAATGCTTTTCGATCTTGCTGTAGGTGTCCAGCCCTCGAACGGACTGTAGCTCGTCAATGACCCCAAAGAAGGCTCAAAAAACAGATTTGTTCTTCATTCTTCTATATGATTGCTTGATCAGTGCATTTGCAAACATGAACCATATGAAAAACCTCACTGTCACCTTAAACTTCATCTTCATGCCTGTATTCTCCTCATAATCATAAGCACTTGTCACTAAATCTTGATAAAGACATTTCTTACTTGATTGTGTAACATTGTTGTAGGTCCTCATCATGACTGTATTTGATACTTGACTGTCTACATTTTCCCTTTGTTCATGACTTTAAACTATAATTCACCAGTTTGGGCAGCTGTATAAAGGATTTGAACATTCTGGGGAAAGTTTCGGATAGTAGGGTTAGTAATTTGGCCTTGACAGGCCAAATTACTAGCATACACACAAGGCTTGCAACATCCCCTGCTACTTTCTAGCAGGAATATGATTGATGAAGAAGCATATATCAATCCCCGTGATGTATAAGAGTTAAATATGGTACAACTCTAGCTTCCAATGTATAGGACATTGCATGAAAAAAGCACTATTTATATGGTAAAACTCTAGTTATATATCATGCTTCATTCTCCAGAGATCATGTGAAACAAGCACCAGCAACTCGTATATAGACAGATGCATGAAACAAATTGGACCTTTTCATGTTGTAGGGAAAAAAGCATGTTGCCCTCAATATATTATGTATAATTCTATGTTTTTTCGTGAGTTTACAAAACAGTATTGAAGGAACAAAGGCTAATTAAAAGAAATGCTAAGTGCAGAGGCTATTGATGCTAAAAAGTGTACTTGTGCAAAACGTTGCTTGAAGTAGTCATAAAGCATGTGTGATTTCTGAGACAACACAGCTAGTGGAATGTCATCTCCCATACAAAAAGTAGGCTCCTTCCCTTGAGAAGCCATGTTTTCAATGACCATCTGAACATCTTCACTTGAATAACCATATGCCCTGTATCAACCAACAAACAAGCTAGTCAATGTCAGAAGTAGCCCATCTCAATCAAGATTAAAGAATCTATGCTGATTTACTTGACTATCCAGACATATGCACTTGAGAGAAAATGAGACCTGGATTAACCAACAATATACATTGGTCAAGGGCAGAAAGGATTCATCTCATTCCCACTTTCATGTATAACATTAGAAACAATGTCCATTTACTATAAGACGTTTTATAATATATAGTTTAGGTTTATAATATTTTCTTTATATTAATTAAATATAACTTATAATTTAGAATGTATTAACAATTGTTTTAATCCATGCTTTACATCCCCGCAAGATGGAAGGTACACAAACAAATAAGGTAGGAACAATAGGAGAAGGGACTAGGGCAATGGCAGGCATATGGAAGACAGGTTTAAAGATCAGGAGGATCTTGCCAAGGTGTTGGGTAATTTTGATGGCCAATTGAAAGGAGGCCAAGACCTTTGTATACAGGTCAAAAAAATTACAATTTGGGTAGCAAGTGAGGATCCGTCTGTATCACAAATTCACTTTGGGATTCAAATATCAGGATCTTGTTGGAGAGGACCCTAATTTGCAAGTTTGTTGATGAGAGTAGCGGACTCAAAGAAATAGAAGGGGATTTGGTGGCAAAGAAATAAAGCTTTCAACCAACTTTTTATATCAAAAATAGTAAGCACAAAAGCCTAGTCTTATGTGAAGCATATAAGGAAACTAGATGACTCTCATTTATAAAGATAATAAAAAACAGAGGCTTTGAAAATAACTTATTTCTCATATATTGCAATTGGAATGACAATGTATGAATTGGAACTGTTCTATATTTTTTCTGCAATGCAATTCATAGAATGAGCTAGAAGAATATGATTAACACATATGACTTAAAAAAGATAAGAGAATTAAACGAGCATCAACCACAGTTCATGCATAAGGAAATGAGTATTGAAAGTATATTACATTGCAGACATAGGAAACAAGCACTTCAATCATTCATAAACTATCAATTTGCTCATACAGAATACTAGATTTCAACATTGTCTGTTTACCACTTGGATCAGCTAGCTCAGACATTTGGATACAAAGCAAAAACACTAGACAGATTCAGAGTAATACATCAAGCATTCCAACCACACGAGAAAATGAAACCAATATTTTCAAGAGACAAGGGAATCACGATAACAACTCTCTTGCAATTGACAAGACATGGCAGTTATCATAAAGATGAGGTCCAACATAAATCTGAGAAATTCACAGAATCTTTATATGGTTTGCAGGGAAGCAAGTGAGCTCTATATAAAAAGGTATACTATATGCAAGTTGCAACTCTGATAAAATATCAGTAGAAACAGATTATTAATTCATAGCTGTGACTGCAGCACGGGTTCATACCATGTCATTAGACGTTTGTGTAAAGATGTGATCTGAGGCACTGCCTAGGATCTGATTAACAGTCCTTGCCTTTTTCTTAGGCCTATGACTAGTACAGCTATCTTAAGTACATCTATCTGAAATACACTGAGAAATATTACGATTTTTCGATTGACTTCGCCAAGCAAAAAGAAAAAACTTCCAAGTGACAGTCAAATGGACGTCAAATTGAATTTCAAAATTTCCCTATGACGATCAAATAGACGTCAAATTTAAGGTCAAACATAATTGTAAACAACTCACTACATCACACTCGACCCCTCGCTGCCATTGTAGAATGCCTCTCAGTGTGATCAGCATGCGTAAGAAATCATCCCATATTCATTGCAGGAGACAATATAGCAAATAGGTAATATATATAATTATTGTTTTAAGTTCAATTTTATCAGCTGTAGCTACAAGATAAATCAAAGGATACGTTTGAGGCACTTAGATAACATTTTATTGTTCAAATGTGAGTGTAGTTCTTCTACTTTCGATTGGTAAAGTTTCAAAGAAAATTTCAATTCCAAACGAGTCTCCAAAATGAAAAGCATTTTTACATATGCTAACCATCTACATCATATAACAAGGCCTCAATTATATACTTACTGCTGGTGCCGTAATACCATTTCTCCATCCATCAATGTGGATGCAAAGAATGTAGAAGGTTTAATAAATCTACTATTTTCATCTAACCACTGCCGGTATGGGTTTCCCATGGCAACGCGTTTCTTAACCTCTGTATTCTCATACACCTGTAAATCCAATACAGTCTTAGTTAGACATCCACTTTGCATAGTTTCAACTTAAGAGCATAACAAAAGCAGACAAATGTAAACAGTAATAGATTCCATTTAATTTCCAACAAAAGAAAAAATGGCCAACAAACAATCAAAAGAACACAGACCCATTTCCTGGGACTAACGTAAATACAATAAACTAGAAATCAACAATTTCAGCTAAGAGAAGTAGTAATCTTCTTTTTGTGAATAGCAACATACATCATATATTACATAGACTCCCTTTCCCCACATTTTTCCTAAATATGCCCACTCAAGCTAAATTTCTGCTTTTATCTCAGTTTTAAAAGCTGACAAACTCAATGTTAGGAAACATGGTCATAAGCTTTGAGATGTTTATGGTCTGTAGTTATATATTTTTATGGTATATTTTATGCCATACAGTTTCTTATTGTAATCATGTAATTTAGGATAAATAAATTGTCAAACTAGTTTTATGCCATAAAGGACATTTTAAGTGACATACAGGAAAATAGTGGGTAACAATGTGGCAAAAGAAACTATTGCATGTAGAGGTACATGAAATAAAAGGAATCTTGCATCTACAATTACCTGTCATTCTTAGAATCTCTCTTTTGTGTTATGAATGCTTCACATATGAATGGAATTCGCAATGTGAGTTTTCAAGTTGGAACCTTGCCACTTTTTATGCACTTGCACATTATCATTTTTGTTTGCTTTCTTTCATGTTTTGAAGATGTAGGTTATGCTCTAAAGCTTTTCAATATATCAGACCATATCAGTTTCGCACAAATACTATAGCAGCTTTGGTTTGACAGAACAATGTCTGTGATGATATGGTGGTTGTCATATGGTTGAGGATTCCACGTTGCTCTCAATGTAGTAACTAGCAACATTTTTCTTGCGAAAATGTGAAGCGGTATTGCTTCCCAATTGGTTGGTGTGACTTTATATCCCTATGGTGTGACTTTATATCCCCACAGTTGCTTCATTATTATCTGCAAAAAAATCTTAGTTCTTCTGTAAAAGGGTTGTGTCCACACATTTCCTTTGCTGAAGAATGGTTGCATCTTGATGCATTCATAATTTGAAATTTTTTCATCGGTTTTCTTGGTAGAGGGATGATTGCAAGTTGATGCACATACATTTATGAACATTGTTCATCAATGGTGCATCTTAATACATTCATGAGTTTGAATCTTGTACATTCATTTCTTGCTAAAATAATAGCTGCATATCGATGCATGAACATTTATGAGCTTTGTTCATAAGTGTTCTTGCCAAAAGAATATTTATATGTTGATGAACACACTTTTTTTACAGTTGCATGGCAGTTTCTTTTATGACTGCATGTTGAATATATTATGGTAAATACTCAAAGGGCACCCGCACAAGAATGTTAGAAGTATGTTTGTTGTCCGTTGTAATTGTTATACCTTCATTGGCACCGCACTCATGGTGAACAGGTGCGGAAAAGAGCACAAAGGAAACGAGCTGCTAAGAAAACAACTATCTGCCACATCAGAGAAGTTAAACAAGCTCTTGCTCATAGAAATTTCTTATAATTTGGGAAAAGTTCAAAGGTGTAAAAATCAATTAGAGCAACTCCTCAAACAAACAACTCCAAAAAAGGTAAAGACGTGTGTTTTAGGAGCTCTTTGTTTTTACTGAATCTCTAACCAATCTTGTAAAAAGACTTCCCATGAGCACAAGGAAAAAAAAACTTTGCTTGCGGTGTAGAGATTTTGTGGGAGAAAATAATTTAGACAGAGGGAAGGAAACTAGTGCAATATCTCTAGTTGCACAATTGGGGAGTGATGGTTTCTTGCATTTGTTGGTTAATTGTCTCCTATTTCACACCATAGGTGATGGAAAACTTGCAAAGTATTATAGTGCCAAATTCAAACGAATCAAATAGGTCTAAATTTTGGTGTGGAAGCAGAAAATGACATTCATCTTGGTCAATAGAGGCCTTTGGAATTTGGTCAATATTGAGCTTAGTGAGGGCAAGACTTTGTAAATAGAAAATGAAATCATTACACATATTGAAAATGTGGAAAATACATATGCAGCATGGACCACATTTCACATTTAAGAGACGTGTGACACAGCCAGTGATTTTAGAGTTTTGTATCTAAAGAATTGTCTTTGTTTTCTGAAGATGCAGGAAGGGGATTTCAATGTGGATCTTGCCACAAAGTTATAAAAATAAAGGAGCAATTGCATAGAATGGGGATAAATTCTTCCCAAAACATAGCTAGAATTGCTTACTCTTTGATGTTTTCCAAAGTCATATAGCATCTCTATGACTACAATGCATATTACACAAGCAAGATGCACAATCAGATGATATGTTTATGCGTTTATTTTTGCAGGAGGAACAAATATGCAAGCGATTTAATGGAGAGTCATCAGGCAAGGCAATCAATGCTAAAAAAAGCTCAAGAATGTGAACAAGTCAAAGCAAGAAAATAATACTCAAAGCAAGCAAGGTGAAATTCATATAAGGAGGCCAAAGTTTGCTTCTATTGTGGAAAAGCAAGTTACTTCAACCAAAACTGCCCACAAAGAAGGTATGATAGGGCTCAAAACAAGAACTCACAAGCTGGGCATGTTCTGACATAATATTTTGTACTTGTATCTGTTCAACAAACACCTAATGAAGTTATGGTCTCGGGAAGTTATCATTGCCAAGATAGCATACTCTCTACTTCAACCAAGTGTTGCCTAGGCAATACCTTACCCAAAGTGAAATCTGATGGTATTCCTCTTTAAAATTATATGATTTCAAAAAAAAAAGCTCAATTCCAAGTCCACATAACAAAGTTATGGCCTTTGCAAGTCTGATGTCTTTGACCAAAAACTGATCCCCTAGGCATCTCAAGATGATTTCAACCATGATGGCCTTGAACATGTAGGATCGCGTTCCTTTCCAAGGATGCTCCTGCATCAGACTCCCCTAGAATTTTGATTGTGAGCATGGTGCTCATAATTGAAGCTCTGGAACTACTAAGCTCGGTCGACCGATTTGGCCAAGTTCTACCTTTCAAATCAACGAATCCTCCTATGTTCCCTTGTTTTTCCAAAGAACTAAGTACTACTTGTACTCTTGCTGCCTTGTCTTCTTCCCAACTCGTTCTTCCAAAATCTCCACAATCTTTTCTCACTCCTTTGGTACCTAAGTTCTCCAATTTGCGATTTGTTCTTCCCCTTCTTCGACACTATTATCCGTTTAAGAAGGATATGAGTCTGCAATATTGAAAATGGGTGAAATGTTAAACCTTTCAGGCAGCTCCATCTCATATGCATTATCAGGCAATTTTTTGCATAATCTTACAAGCACCAACATTCTTGTATTTCAACTTGTCATATGCTCCTCTTGGGAACCTCTCCTTCGTTAAGTGCACTAGCAATAAATCTCCATCAAATGATTGTTCCCTCCTCTTTGCATCTTCTTTATCCTTATGCTTTGGGCTAATTTTTTGTAGCTTCTTGCTCACTTCATGCATCTTGTGCATATGCTCTACAAAACTCTTTGCATCTATAATTTTCTTTTATGTTGTCACTCATAATAGATTTGTCACTCCCTTGCATGATCTCCCATACACAATCTGGAATGGGGTCGATCCCACTAGCCTATTCGCTGAAATATTATAGGCAAATTTCACTTGAGCCAACATCATATCCCATTGTGTTAGCTTACATCCAACTAGACACCTCAGTGGATACCCTAAACTTATGTTCACAACCTCTATTTGTCCATTTGTTTGTGGGTGGTCGTTAAACCATACCGCAACTTGGTTCCTAAATTCTTCCACAATGTCCTTCAAACATGGGGTCTCTATTTGAACAACTATTCCTTGGCAATCCATGCAATTTAACCACTTCTTTCAAAAACAAATGTGCAACATTTGAAGAATTACTGATCTTCTTACAAGGAATAAAATGTCATCTTTGAAAATTTATCAACCACGACAAATATGGAGCCGTTACCTCTTTGGGTCATGGGCAATTCAAGAACAAATAACATTGTTATATCTTCCCATGGTCCTCTTGGTGTTAGCAATGGTTTATAAAAACCTGCATTCCTACTTCTTCCTTTAGCCAACTAAGAAATTCTGCACCTCAACATATTTGCTAACATTCTTAGCCAGACCTGACCAAAAGTATCTCTCCTCTAGAAATGCTAGGTTATTTTCTTTTCCAAAGTGACCTCTTAATTTGCGACTATGCAACTCCTTAATGAGCTTCTTCTTCATTGATCTTCTAGTTATACACAACAATTGTTTCTTAAACAAAAATATTTCCTGGATTATATAATCCACGTATGGGCTTCTACTCCAAACCCATGGCTCTTTACAAGCTTTCAAAACTTCTATGAAGTCTACATCTACTTTATACAATTCCTTCAGATTATCTAACCCAATCACTTCTATTGACATAGTGTTCAACAACAAAACTCTCCTACTTAAGGCATCAACAACCTTATTTGACTGACCTGGTTAATGCTTGAGCACAAATGTGAATAACTCTGCAAGTAGTCAACCTACTTCATATGTGTTTGGTTCAACGTAGTTTGACTGTTGATGAACTTCAAGTCTTGATGGTCTATATGCAATACAAACTCCTTAGACAGCAAATAGTGCCTCCACTTCTTCAATACTTGAATTATATCACAATGCTTTGCCTTATTCATTTTCTCACTAAAATAAGTAATTGGCCTTCCTTCTTGACTCAACATTGTGCCAGTTGTTATTCCACTTGTATCACAATCAACTTGGAACACTTTATCAAAATCAAATATGGCTGACACAAGCTTCTTTGTGACCTTCAATTGCACAAAGTTATTTGCATCTTGGGATGTCCAACAGAACAATCCTTTCTTCATGCATACAGTCAATGACACACGCCCCTAAAATTTCTTTAAAACTTCTTATAAAAACTTGTTAAACTGTGAGAACCTCTTTGCTAAACTTTGCTAGACCATTCCAATAATGCTTTCACCTTGTCATGGTCTATCTTCAATCCTTCTTGTGAAATCATAGAGCCTTAATATATAAGCTCTTCTTCTTCAAGTTTGTCAACACCTTCTCTTGCTTTAGCTTTTCTAAGCCCTGCTTTAGGTGCATCAAATGCTCTTAATTTTGTTTTACTAAAAATCAGTAAGTCGTCTAGATACATGACCACAAATTTTCCAAGAAATGGCTTTAGCACTTCATTCATCAATCTCATAAATATACTAGGAAATGGCATTACTAACCATTCATACAATCCTTCCTTGGTCCTGAACACAACCTTCCACTCATCTCCTCATATATTCTGATATAATGGTAACCACCCTTCAAAGCGATCTCGGTGAAGTACTTAGCTCCACTCAAATAATCTAACAAGTCATTCATCCTTGGAAATGAAAATCAATACTCGATGATAATCTTGTTGATAGCTCTTGAATTTGTACACATCCTCCATTCTCCATAATTCTTTGTTATATGTATTGACATACTACACAAGGACTCAAACTTCATCTTATCAATCCTTTATCCAGCAAATATTGAACTTGCATGTTCAATTCTTCACTCATAGGTGGAATCATTCTATGGGAGGCCTTATTGGGTAAACTTGCTCCATGCATCAAATCCATGTGATGATAAGTCTTTTCCATAGGCAGCAAATCACTTTGAAAATCACTTCAGTTTATTTCCTTCTAATTGTTGTTCTGCCCTTGCAAAGACAGCAAAACAAACCTTTATCTTTTTTACCACTTCATAAATTCTTTGGCAAAAACCAACATCATTGAGCCACTCTCTTCTTCTTCTTCATTCATAGTCAATAATTCATTCTTCTTACCATCCTTGTTAATCGGGAAAGTATTCTTTCTCCCAGTGAGTATTGCATTTCTACAATATTGTCATGGCCTGCCCAATAAGACATGACAAGCATCAATTGGTATAACATCACACCATACTTCATCTTCATAGCTTCCAATGTATTACTTAACTTCACATTGTTCTATCAGCACTAAATGATGACCTTTCTGCAACCATGAAACCTTATATGGTCTAGGATGGGAAACACACTTCAATCCCAACATTTGTACCATCTCAGTGGAAACTATATTATCAATGCTACCACTATCTATAATCAATTTACAACACTTACCCTTGATTCTGAAAATGCATCTTCTTTGCCACGGTTCATTCTCTTTATTTTCTAGCTTCAACAAAATTCTACAAGAGCAGCATCTTCTACTTCTTCCCTCTTTGCTTGTGCTGAATGCACTCTCTTCTCACTTCTTTTGTTATCTTTCTCTGTTTTGGGGCATTCATATGCTCTATGCCGATGCTGACCACACTTAAGACAAGTGCCATTGAATCCTCTTCCTCGTCCTCCCTTTCCTCAATAGGAATTGTAACCACCTCGTTGATTTTATTGTGAAGAACTAGCTTCTTCCTCCTCCTTTGCATAACTTTGGCCTCTTCCATAGGATTGCCTTCCACATCCTCTAGCTCTTCCTCGGAAATTTTGTTTTTTCTAGACAATTTCTCTTCAGCCTTCGAAGCACGTTCATAGTCTTCTTCTACAGTAATTTTATCATACGAAACTCATATTGTATGAAAAAGCAGAGACCATTTACATACATTGGGATCTTTTCTTCATCACCTTCCCAATGACCTATGCAAATGGTCGACTTGTAGAATTCATGTGTAGTCTTTTACACTCATTTCTTTTTGTCTCAAATTTTGCAGCTTCTTGAACAAACTCGATTGATAATCAGAGAGCAAAAAATTAGCTTTTAGCATCGCAACCATTCTATCCCAAGACTTAATTTTATATTCACCTCTTCTTACTCTTTCCGCCTGAAAGTGGCCCCACTATAAGGATGCATGTCCCTTCAAATTTGTGCAAGCAAACTTCAGTCTCTTCAGGGTCAACAACATGTTCATGATCAAAATATTTTACCAGCTCAAGGATACAATGGATCAAATCCTTAGGATTTAAACTTCCTGAGAAACAACGGGTGTCCAACTTTGGTTTGCCTCCCATCTTAGCAATAGCTTTCAAAAACATATCCTTTGGTTCGTTGTCCAACTCTTGCAAGTGAACTTTTAGAGCTTCTTCTTCATCCTCTCTTAATTTAGCAATAAATCCTTTTCGTTACACATTCTCCATTGCATCTAATTTGGCTTGCATTCCTCTCAGCACTTCTACCATATTTGCAACTCCTGGTGCCCTTCCTCCTCCTCCAAGAGGTATTCCTCTATGTCCCATTTTGTACTCTTCACAACTCTCTCTAAGCAATTCACAAGACATCACTCAACTTGCTTTGATACCAAGAATGCAGTAGGGTCACGAGTCAAACAAACAACAATCAACCACCATGGAGATCAGAGTACACAAAAAAAAACTCAACATGAACATATTCATGGGAAAGATGACATTCTTCATTCATTTTGTGGAAACTTCATTACATCACACAACTCAAATACATTCATCTTAGCCTACACAGGGCTTCTTGAACTAAGCACATTCCATCCACAAACTTAACACAATAAAACTTAGCAGAATCATATCAAATTTATAGACCTCCTATTATTCACTTGCAAGCCATGCTCACTCATTTCCTTGCAAGCACCTCTCTTTGCTAGTTACTCCCAACCCAAACCAAGTCCAAAAATGCCCAATCTCTAATTCGGACCAAACATTTATCTTCATGGTTCTTTTCTGTTATAGGAGGGAAGAATAACAATTAAGGAAGATGAAACGATTCACCTTCCAACCATTACAAGATCTCAACTGTTGAGATGAAACACCCAAAATAATGGTTACAAATGGATGAAAAGAGCCACAAGTCTAAACTGGGATCTTGACATGTGTCCATGCGTTGACATGTAAGATGTAGTATATCTCTGATGCTGTAAATCAGCATGCCAAAGTGTTCCCATAATGACTCAAATGGCTCTTCAAGAAGACGAAAATCAGCTTGTTGTTTCAAAACAGTTTAAGGAGCAAGAAAATGAGGAAAGAGCTAAGGAAATCAAGCAGGGGATTGATGAGTTTGATAGGCTCCATGCAGATTTTGATTTAGAGCAGTTTCCCAAGTTTGCAGGTGCAAAGTTGGAACATCAAGAAGGATGGTGGGGTCAAGAAAATAGATGTATTTTTCAGTTTGATGATAATCCTCCTTTTGAGTTGGATACAAAGTCACTTTTCGTAATCCACTCTTTGTGATGGATGATGAAACACTCCCTGATTTTAGAATTATAGTTGGTGACAATCACAGGATATGGGATCCAGGTGAAGTTTTCAGTTTTGAGATAATGACTCGGAATTGGAATGGTCGATTTCCAAGGACTAAATGGATTAAGAATAGTTGATATCATGATTGGCCTCTTGGTTCACATGAAGACAATAAATCAAGATGGAGTGAGTCACGTCATCAAGAACGACAAGCTTTTGATTGGTGATCCACTGGATAGACCACCTAACAAAGAGAGAAGAATTGAGGTTGTAGTTTACTAAGGAACTACTTTATGGAAGGTCATTGGACAAGATTTCAAATGTGGAGTTGTTGTCCACCTTCCAATCAGCCAACACATGAATTTTGTTACTTGCATGCAGAAGGATTGGCAAGTATTCCAGCCAAGGAGTGGAATATTTTCTGGTTAGAGTTGATTGGTAAAGGTAATCTAGTCATTGGAGAAATCCTTTCAATCTTTTTCATGCTCACATCTCCTATGAATACAAGAATATTTCATCATTGTTGCTAATGCCCCAGTAATACAATGCTGATTTTGAGTACTTGCAGGTTTTATGCAGCGTATTGTGAGAGGTTTTTCAAATGTGGTTCAGCTATTTTTAACTTCCACATGGGTGGGTACCGGTTGTTGAAATCACTTTATGTTAATAGCCTTTATATTTTCAGATATTGCAATGATGATTGCAGCTGATTCCGTGGATTGGTGTGTTAGTAATTTGGCCTGTCAAGGCAAAATTACTACCCCTACTATTTGAAACTTTCCCCATAATGGTCAAATCCCCTATACAACTGGTTAAACTTGTGAATTATAGTCTAAAAGCATGAACAAAAGGATATGTAGATAGTCAAAGTATCAAATACAGTCATAATGAAGAGACCTACAACAATGTTACACAGTCAAGTGTGTTCACAAAGTTGATATGTTGAAATAAAAAAGGTCTTTATCAAGATTTACTGGCAAAGATTTACAACCATGAAGAAGAATGATGATCAAATCTGCCTTTGAGCCTTCTTTGGCTTGAAAGACAAGCTACAGTCCATGCAAGGGCAAGACACCTACAGCAAATTCAAAAAGGCATATTCAGGTTCAAAAGGCATTATATAGGGTTGCTCATCATATGCACCTACAGTCAGTCACCAAAAAGATAACTCTGCAGGGGACATGCAAGGTGATGGTCATTCACAAGGATTCAGTTATAAAACATGTGAGACATTGATAAGAGCCAATGAAGAATTAATCAAGCTATAGCCATCCTTAAAGTTAACCTCCAGGCCTGTAGGTTCACTTTTAGATGAAAGCAAGCGATCAGAAGCGAATACAGGTTTATTTTCTTGGACTTTTTCCCAAGTGTTTTCATCCCCAAGTGTTGTCTTCTTAGAATTTTTTCGGGCTCATAATGGGAACAATTTCCTCGGACTTTTTGTCCGAGGGAATAGAAATTTTAAAGGACTCTGCAAGAAGTCCGAAAGAATTACAAAAGGGCGGTTCTTTGGCGAAGAGAAAGTACAATTACAAGAAACCCGAAAGGTATGTGCCCTTCGGGAAAGATCATTACAAAAATCCTGAAGGGTATGTACCCTTCGGGAAAGGCTCAAAATAGAAGTCTCAGAGGACAAATACAAAAATTCCGAAGGACTTTCCAACTTTTCCGAGAGGCTAATTCAAAATTCCAAGAGGCTTCTTTTCAAAGGAATGGTCCATCATAGAAAACCCGAAGGGTATGTACCCTTTGGAAGGATCATTGGCAAGAATCCCGAAGGGTACCTACCCTTCGGGAAGGTTCATTTCAAGATTTTAAGGGACGTTTGCAAGAATCCCGAAGGTTATGTGCCCTTCGGGAGAGTCACTTTCTAAATTTCCGAAGGAACAGTTCAAATTTTCGAAGGGTCACTTCTGAAGGCCCGAAGGGCTCTTTATTTCGGAAAGTCCTTAAGACAAGAGCCACAAGATGAAGACTCAGACAAAAAGTCCGACGGAATTCCTTCAAAAAAAATTGGGAAAGCTCAAAAGCAAACAACCAAAGGACAAGCCTTAGACAATTCACGCAGACATTTTGTCCACGGGAAAGTGGAAAGAACAAAAGTCCGAGAGGCAATAAAGTCCGAAGGAAAAGCTATAAACAATTCCCGCGTAAATTGACTGAACTAATGCCCGTTTCAACATAGGAAAGGGAAAATTGCCAAGGAAAAGTCCCGAGAAAAGTCCACAAAGAAAGGATGAACCAAGGGAAAATTGACACAAAAAAGTTATGGACAATTTGTCGGAGTAAATCAAGGAGCAAATAGAGCCAAAAAGCCATAAATAGATAAGGTTGAGGGAAATGCATGCACAGAAACAAGGGAACCAAGAGTAGAATGCAAGGAAATAGCTAACGATTCAGTCTAAATATATCTCCCACTTATCAATATCCTTGTCCATGCAGGGAAAAGGCTATTTATAATGGACTAGTCAAAGCTTATGTTGACTGTTTGACTGAAATCATGCTTCTCTTTGGTTTTTATGCAATCCAAAGCTTTCAACGTTTCAGGGAGTTCCAGCAAAGTTCTCCATCCAAGATGTGGCATAGCCTTGCATGCAAGTGGAGACCATTGAAGGTTGACTGGTCTTGAATTGGAGTTGACTGGACAAGCTTGATGCACATCTTCCTTGTTTTCCATTCAAAAGGTAATATCTCTTCCTCCAACTCAACTTTCAAACGAATCAAATAAAGTTCCTTATTTAGAGATTTGGCGTAGTTTTCCATGCAAAGGTGAAGTTTGACTTTCAATGGGCCCACCGTCCATTCTTCTACGCCAACCTTGGATTCATGCATGTTTGAAGATTTCTTGGAGAGTGTCATGTTTATTTTAAGAATTAACCTTTCAAACTTGGCATCACCGTGATACTCCTATGCCAAAGTTCGGAAAGGCATGCAATTTTTTAAAAGGATAAGATTTTATTGAATATTCTAAACATTGTAAAAGAGGTTAAGTCTTGAATTAATTAACCAAGACTAACCATTTCCTCTTTTAGAACTGCACTTAAGGCTATTTTAGGTTTTAGAAAAACTTATTTATTTGGCTTAATCAAGCCATTTAGAGGGATCCCTGAAGTTTGAAGGAAGAAATTGTAAGCTGGACCATTCATCAATAAAGAAGTTTTTGTTCTGAATTTGTGTTTTTGGAAAGAAGAATAGTGTGTATTTGATTGTGCATCAATGTATAAGTGAGATTTTTCTCCTTTTGCAGGTCCCTTCCTCACCTCTCTTTATCTCAACCTTTTACAAGTCATTTTGAAGAGGTTTTCAACCCTTCATCTGAAATACTTATGCTTAAGAACAAAATTATAGATTTCATTTGATCATATGTGTGCATTGATTTCAGTAATTTCAAAGGATTTGAACAATTTAGGGGCATCACCTCATTAGATAGGATTTCTCATTTCAGTTTCTTTCTCCCTTTTCACCCCAAAAATTTCAGTAGTCAAATTTATTGAAAAAAATCTTAAGGGAACCAGCCCTCTTTGGTGGTTCTTCTCATCACTGAGTCATCCACACTCTAAAAGTTCCAATTGTATCAACTGGAGTGAGGGTGTGCTTTGCACATCTTCAAGCAGGGTGCACTCCAAAGTGATAACAGTGTGCACGAGGCTGCCTTTTTAACACTCGAAGATTGACTATTAATGAGGTACTACAAGTTTATGACAGTGGAAGCATTCTCAGGATAGCTATGAATTCAAATCTCAGTTTTAACACTGTTGTCATCATTTGTATCAGCGAATTGATAGGGATTAATCCATATCATTTATGGGACACCATAATGAGTTATGATAAGAATCATGCTTTCTTATTTAATAGATTAATTTTCTTGTTGCCCAAGATGATACGAAAACCGGGTTTACCAATTAGCTAAATCAAACAGTTTTTTTAAAATTGGCTACTGAAACTCTTAATTCCCAAAAAAATTACAGAATTGGAATGCGGAATTCTAGGAATGAATGAAAGTACTCAAAAACTCTTTAAATTCATTCCCGCTTAAAACTCTTGAGTTTTGTGTCATTTATAAATTCTCATAATTAATCTTTGTCTCATTGACTCATTTGCAACTGAATTAAATAAACTGAAACCCAAAATAACAGAAAGGGAAAAGTGACACCAAAAATTAATAACGGAGTTCACCCATTTGGGCTGCGTCTCTAGGTTCGTAATTACAAACCGATCCATTATAAACGATGTAAATACACAATTAACAAACTTACATCAAAATGATTTTTTGGAACCTGTAAATAGTGTTGTAACTGACTTTGAAGACTCTAAAACTAGTCAGCGATAACGTTTGTCAAATTCTTTGGCACTTGTTCGTCTTCTCCATGCATTCGAGCAATTCTCCATTAGTGTATTAAAAACAAAAATCTTAAACATGCATAATGATAATGAGTGTCTCTGGTGTAACAGACCTACAACTCCTTTAATAACCCGAAAATGTAAAAGTACCATTATCCTCCATGGCCAAAGGCCTTAAGAAAATAAAGGTATCAAAATAATACAATCTTGGGTTTATGTGTGTCTGTCCATACATCCAATGATACTAGAAACACGTAATAATACAGGCTTGGTTTTGTCAACCTATTCGTCGAAGGTTCAAAGCTTAAAATAGATGAATTGACATTCGCACTGTGCATTACAAAACACAATTGCGCTTACATACCTTCCATTATGACCAAAAAGGCTTGTAACATAGAAGAAAGTGTGATGCACAACCACGGGTCTGCATGTGTATAAATCCTTGTCAACACCATAACCTCCACCTCTGCGCAGGTCTTTTACCTTCGGAACTGCGTTCTGCCTCAAATCGAACTCCTGTAATAGATGAAATGTCATTCGCCCATGGCCTGGAAGTTCACCAAATAGGCGTTGTACAATTCCTCACATGCTTGGTCCATGTCTTTGCCCATCCCAATAGGCGAGTTCCCTTCATCCATTTAGGACTGTGTGGCTTTAAAAAGGCCAGACATTAATATCTTTTATGGCCTAAGGCCATGCAAATATCAGGACTGCATCTCCACCTCAAGTTTGTCTCATCTTCCATGCCCAAGGCCATACAATAGAAGAAAAACACAAAAAAAACAACTCAAGTTGTGTATATATATTCCTAGACTATCTACCAGTAATATATGCAGTCCCCCAAGGGCAGGGACCCTAGCCTGGTTGGCTAAGTATTTCCGCTGCGGCTCTGCTGGTCTCAAGTTCTAGTCTCCCCCCGCCCCATGGTACCAGTATTAGGTGTGTCTAGCCAGCGCCGCCGGTCACGTTAAAAAGTTTACCAGGCTTTAAAATATATATATGCAGTCCCCCTTCACATTTTATGTCTGCCATGGTTCCCAAAGCCATATAGAATAGAAGACCACCTTCCAAAATAAGCGATCTCAACTCACCATCCGATACTACAGACTAACCGACTTGACTCAGCTCAGCATGCCTATTGGTATATCATGCATCCATGGCAAAAACGCATCCACTTCTAGGCTATGTCCCTGTAGACAAATACACAGTCACATATTAATGTTCCCACGACAATGGCTTGGCCATTACCTTTTACCAAACGAGGTCGTGGATTCCCTCATAACAAGGTAGCAAATTTATTTTAAGGGATTTAAAATCCCACATTCCCCGGGTAAGGCAATATTAAAGGCTTCAAATAGCCTTACGTTCTCTATACAACTCGTGGTTTCAACCACATATCTCGGCCTTTTTTTTTGGGGATGCAAACGGCTCTTCTTTGTTGGAAAACCCAAGTGGATGAGCTCGATTGGATAATAGAAGGTTCGAGTTGACAACAGCTGGCATAACCGAACCCGACACGACGAGTTAAGTTGGGTCTCGAGTTGGTTGCTTTAAACTCAGCATACATTGTGACTTGGCTCAAACTCGGCATAACACGAGTGACTTGGAAAATAGAATGAAGTGGTGGCAGGCCATGTGGGGGCCTGAGGACCCACCACATGGATCTTTCCCAAACGCTCCTCATCCTGCCACTTGTCAATACAAGATGCCCAATAATAATATGGTATAAAATTATAATGTAATTGGAATATAAAATTACACTAATATACCACGACAGCTAGATCCCCTTCTAAAACAAGAGTGGATCCCACCGGCTACAGTCTTTGTAGCTGACCTTTTGCAAATGACCGACGAAGATTGATGATTTAAAATCCTCCGAATCAAACCTCCCCACAAAGAGGCTTTTGGTCTCCAAAAGTTCCAATAATCCAACTGACCCAAAAGATCTCCATAATTTCTCTTCTTTGCCATTAACAATTTTTCCGTACTGATTATAAACGTACAAGAGCCAAATAATGTCAAAATGACTCAATAAAACTCCATTTGCAAAACATCAATGAAATAAGACATTATAAACTTCCTTGCAAGAAGTCAACTGTCCAACTGAAATTGCAACCTGATCATGGATATTAAAACAAACTCTTTAACCATTCTACCAAAATGACTTGTCACTCAAAATAGTCATAACATCTGACAGATTCTCTCAACCCCTGCACTGCATAAAAGCTAAGGTATTCTCCTTGTTATCAACATCACACAAGGGAAATCAAATTGTGTTGCATATGCCTATAGGACTTGAATAAATTGCACACTTATAAACTTGCGTTTTTTACAAACGTTGCCCATCTATGGGTCTTTTGAAAGTACATCTACATGACGTGCATGACAATCATACATGTGTGTACAAAAAGTTTGTAATACAAACATTGCCCAAGATATAGTGGGACTTACACGTATATGCAAAGTATAAAAACGTGCAATGAATTTGTTTATCCTAAGGTTATAACTACACAATATACATAATACATGAAAGAATAATCAAGGGAACTGCAAACAACATAATTAACTATTGTAATGATTATCAATCATTCCCTGTACCTGTTAAACTCTAATGCCAACTTAGAGAATTTTCAAAATAAGAGCTTCTTTACAAACTCACAAACTCTGCAAGTATCTGTAAGCAAAATATTATATAAAGGTGCGGGGAAAACCAAAAATTTTAAACCTATCTCGAAGTTTCCTTCACCATCTGACTGCGCCCTGATTCATACCTCCAAAACTCAGCAAACTAAGTTAGCTTCCCAAAAAAAAAATCTATCACAATAGAAAATTGAAATAGAAAATAGCAATAACATTCTTTCAAACACAACTTTATCAAAAATTCCTTCCCTGGATCCAATAGTTAAGAATTTCTCTAAAATAGTGTTTGAAATGAATCTAAGCATACTATGCAATACTATAGTTATGCTTTAAACAAACTATTCAATTAAACTATTTTATCCATAAGGGTTGTTCCCTCTTCCTAGTTTCCATAACTAAATAGAAAGTGGTTTCATCTTATCAACTCTATCAAGTTAGATGATCCATATTTCATTTCCAAAAGGCATTCGAAAACAATTTCAAATTAAGGCATATCTTACTTCCAAAGCAACCCACAGAAAGATTATCCGGATTTAAACCAAAAATTGTGCCACATAGTTACTTTGAAAATAACTCATACCTCTTTGAGAATTGTTACGTGCACTTGCTGAGTATTGGTTGGCATACTATTGGTGTCTTAAACAACTTCATGTTTGCTTCCTAAAACTCTTAATAGAGTTGTGACTCATAAACCAACTTATGACCCAATTCAAAATCTCAATCCATAAAGTGCAAAAAAACCTATTTAATACCTTGAACAATGCCTTATTTGCCATTTCCATATCTTATCATGGAACTCATCTTTTCACTTGTTCCTATAGTCAAGGACATAGGCATCCATAATATAGTTAGTAATCCAAAAATAAAGGCTACACAACTGGTTATCAAAGACCACAATATTGTGTCAATACCAATATGAAATCAGACCACAATCATACGTCAATTTGTTCTGTGTAAGAATAGTAATAATAGGATTGCAACTGATTCCTCTTGGATGTGCATCACTGAAAATGCCTGGCATTTTATCTGAATGTGTCCCAAGATAGAAAGATTGATCCTCTCTCAAAACCATCTCACAACTTCAAGTGACAATTTGTTGTTCATCATCTATGTTGATCTTGCAGGGCTAGTGGTTTCTAAAATCTTGGTTGTTAGAAGCTTGTCTTCTTCCAACGAATTGGAAAGTCTTCAAATTTTCCTTTACACTAGCCATCCTACATGGTCAATCAAAAAAAAGAACAGAAAGCAAGAACTTGATATCTAAAAACTCCCAAAAGTGAAGTATATCAACAACTGAAGCAAGTCATGTATCAACCTGCTCTAATACCAAAATTTGATCCGAAAACTGGGTTTACCTTTTAGATAAATCAAACAATTTTTTAAAAAACGGATACTGAAACTCTCAATTCCCAAAAAATGTATAGAATTAGAATGCGGAATTATAGGAATGAATGAAAGTACTCAGAAACTCTTTAAATTCATTCCCGCTTAAAACTCCTAAGTTTTGTGTAATTTATAAATTCCTGTAATTAATCTTCGTGTCTCATTAGCTCATTTGCAACTGAATTAAATAAAATGAAACCCAAAATAACAGAAAGGGAAAAGTGACAAAAAATTGATAACGAAGTTCATCCATTTCGGCTACGTTTTTGGGTTCATAATTATGAACCGATCCATTATAAATGATGTAAATACACAATTAACAAACTTACATCAAAATGGATTTTTGGAACCTGTAAATAGTGTTGTAACTGACTTTGAAGAATCTGAAACTGGTCAGTGATAACGTCTGTCAAATTCCATAGCACCTGTTCATCTTCTCCATGCATTCCGGCAATTCTCCATTAGTGTATTAAAAACAAAACTCTTAAACGTGCATAATGATAATGAGAGTCTCTAGTGTAACAGACCTGCAACTCCTTTAATAATCTAGAAATGTAGAAGTACCATTATTCTCCATGGCCAAAAATAGAGGTATCAAAATAATACAATCTCGAGTTTCTGTGTGTCTACCCATACATCCTATGATAGCAGAAACACATAATAATACAGGTTTGGTTTTGTCAACATATTCACCGAAGGTTCAAAGCTTAAAATAGACGAATTGACATTGGGACTATGCATTACAAAACACAATTGTGCTTACATACCTTCCATTATGACCAAAAAGGCTTGTAACATAGAAGAAAGCATGATGCACAGCCATGGGTCTACATGTGTATAAATACCTGTCAATGCCATAACCTCCACCTCCGCTCGGGTCTTTTACCTTCAGAACTCCGTTCTGCCTCAAATCGAACTCTTGTAATAGACGAAATGTCATTCGCCCATGGCTTGGAAGTTCACCAAATAGGTGTTATACAATTCCTCATAGGCTCGATCCGTGTCTTTGCCCATCCCAATAGGCGAGTTCCCTTCGTCCATTCAGGGCTGCGTAGCTTTAAAACGGCCAAACATTCATATCTTCTATGGCCTAAGGCCATGCAAATATCGGGACTGCATCTCCACCTCGAGTTTGTCTCATCTTCCATGGCCAAGGCCATACAATAGAAGAAAAACACAAAAAAAACAACTCGAGCTGTGTATATATATTCCCAGACTATCTACCAATAATATATACAATCCCCCTTCACGTTTTATGTCTGGCATGATTCCCAAAGCCACACAGAATAGAAGACCACCTTCCAAAATAGGCAAACTAAACTCGTCATCCGAGACAACAGAATAACCGACTTTACTCGGCTCGGCATGCCTGTTGGTATATCATGCATCCATGGCAAAAACGCATCCACTTCTAGGCTTTGTCCCTATAGACAAATACACAATCACATATTAATGTTCCCACGACAATAGCTTGGCCGTTGCCTTTTGCCAAACGAGGTCATGGGTTCCCTCATAACACAGTAGTGGATTTATTTTAAGGGATTTAAAATCTCACATTCCCCGGGTAAGCAATATTAAAGGCTTCAAATAGCCTTATGTTCTCTATACAACTCGTGGCTTCGGCCAAGTATCTTGGCCTTTTGTTTGGGGGATGCAAATGACTCTTCTTGGTTGGAAAACCCGAGTGGATGAGCTCGGTTGGATAATAGAAGGTTCGAGTTGACAAATCTCCGTGCCCTTATTCATTGGAAAGATAACACTCTTCATTCATTTCATGGAAACTTTATTACATCACACACAACTCGAATATGGTTATCTTGGCATGCACGGACCTTCTTGAACCAAGCACACTCTATCCCCAAACTTAACACACTTGATAGGTCTTAGCACACTCATATCGGACTTATGGACCTCCTAGCATTAACTTGCAAGCTACACTCACTCATTTCCTTGCAAGCCCCTCTTTGCTAGTTACTCACTACTCGAACCAAGTCTAAAAACCCCTGATCTCTAATTCAAACTGAACATTTAACTTCATGGTTCTTTTCTGTTACAATAGGGAAGAAAAACTGTCAGGAATCTAGAACAACAAACATGCTCTGATCCCACTTGTCAGGATGCGAAACCGGAAACATACAATTGATTACCAAACTTCAAACAACTTAATATGCGGAAATAAACCAGATTCACCAAGTAACTAGAATTCAGAATAACACAGCATATGAGAGACAATACACAACTTGTATTAACATTTTATACAGAAAAGAATACAATAAAGAAGATGCCACTTCTTCTCCACCACCTTACAGAGGTTTCCCACACCTCAAGTGAACAGTAATTCTTCTCCCCAAAGCTCTCCCTCTCACAGGGCCCAACACCCAACTCAAATACAGAGTTGATGTTCACCTCCCATGCTCCACGCATAACACAAGTGCTCCACGCACTCCACAAGCACTCCACGTGCTCCACAAGTACTCAAAGTACTTCAAGTAGATCTCCCATGAACCTGCAATAACCTGCACTTCAACAGACCATACTTATGGAAGGAACTTCCTTGCCTTCCTCTCTTGCACTATCCGAGTACACACCTGTACTCCAAGTAGATCCTGCCTGATACTGCTCCCTGTTGTGTTGCTGTCTATATGACCTTGCACACCTGCAAATCAAACAATGGTTCTGTTCACCTGTGAACCTCGACCTTGCACACACATACACTTGCAAATCAACGATCTTACTTACCATGTAAATCTCCTATATAGGCCATGCAACTGTGACCAAGATCCTACACTCTTGAAGAACCCAGCTGGCTCTCCAATCCAGCACCAACACACCTGGTACTGAGGCACTAGGAGGAACGCACCATTGCTCTACCTCACACACAGAAGGAGCTTATAATTATGCTCTCTTACTCCCTAGCACACTTTTCCAATACAACTATGAGTCTATTATATAGATCTCATCCAAACAATAATTAGACATCTAATTACAATAATTAGATCCGCAGCTCTCAGTCTAAAATTAGATCTCTTCATGCAAACACTTGGTTCGTTAGCTAACTGCCCGTAAATAGCTCGCAGTCGAACCACACAGGCGACCGACGTCGGTCCCTGTCTGCCTGGAGGTGACCGACGTCGGCCGATATATGACCGACGTCGGTTGCTTCCCTTTGCTATCCTGCCGACGTCGGCTGATCAGACCGACCCCAACTTCTCTGCAATCTTCAGCGACCTCCTCTCCTGTTTGCATCAGTGAAGCTTTTAGCTCCACAATCCTAACAATCTCCCACTTGGAGATAAACAGCTGCACTGTACCTGTACCTGTACTCTGTCTAATCTGTTTCCTGGTTTGTATTCCTCTTCAAGCTCCCACCTGAAGACAACACACCACACAACCTGTGATGTACCTCCTGTCATCCGAGTACCTGCCACATCCGAACCTACAACACCTGTAGTGAAGTCCTGACCCTGCATAGCAACACCTGCTGCCGGTCCCTCTCAGAAAACCTGAGAACCCACTTCCCCGAATTGGCTCCTAACTCTGACAGCTCCCACTGCATGGGAATACTCAGGTCTATACCAGACCTCATGTGATTTCGGACACTGTCCCTGTCCAGCCCTTAGTGTGCTCCGGTTCTGCATCCCGAACCTCGCCAACACCTGATTCACATCAGCTCCCACTCGAGACAAAATCAATCTGTGATCTCCATGCCTCCCATGTCAAAGAATTCCGCTGCTCCAAACTCCTCATGACATGCCAGTGAACTAATCTTACCTTTAGCTCAGCAAAACCCTGTATGTACAAACCTGCTATAGCAAAACATACCGTCCACATACAGTAACAGAATGATGTCATGACCATCATCCTCCTGGTAAGTCAAACCACAGTAGTTACCCTGACATCGACTGAAGCCATGCTTCGTCCTCCACCTGTCAAAACCTGGTACCACTGTCCTGCAGCTCCTCAAGACCATATGCCTGGTCTTCCGTCTCACGTATCCGTTCTCTCTATTCTTCTACTAAGGAATCTATTCGTCCCTGTGCATTCATCCAGCTGGCAAACCTACCAAAACACCCGTCTGGTTCTGCTCCAAGGAATCACATCCTCATCCATGCCAAGCTCACACCTGTTTCCTGGATCCTTCCTGCTATACAATCAGCAACAAGTATGAAGAAGAGGAACACGAATTTGAGGGCCTACTTACGCCTTCAGTCCTCCGTATGGGTGTTTGAGACTCCTTGACAGCGTGCTGTCCACCCAAAATTCGTTACAGTGACCGACCTCGGTCATCCCACAGTCTGCATCCGACCGACGTCGGTTCCATGCGTCTGTACCTGACTACCAACCTGCCAGCGCTGGTGTCCCTGCTGCCGACATCGGTCCTTCTGACCGACATCGGTCTTACATACTGCCGACGTCGGTCCCATGACCGACGCCGGTCTTACCCTGCCCGACATCGCCGGCTTCGGTCTGCACATGACCGACATCGGCACCTGTCTGTTCGACGCCGATTCTTCCTGACCGACGCCGGTACCTGCGTTCGCCTGTGAGTGATGACTTTTTACCCGCGAGCTCCTTTGGATCAATCTCCATGTCCAAACTGCCCTGCTCAGAGGTATCCAGCCTCATCCACTGAACTCTGTCCGCCATCTCCTCCAAGAACACCAAGGCTTTCCAGTTCTTAAGCCTGTCAAATATATATGTCTTCCGCTTAAGAACATGCATCTCCTTCCTGCTCATGTGACCAAGCCTACGAAGCCACGTCTCCGCAATAGAAGAAGAATCAGTAATATAAACAAGTAGATAAAGTATACCTGTTTTCTTACCACCAGCGAATTCAAGTGCTACCGCTGTGAGAGTTCTTGTGCATCTCTCATCACCCAATCTTTCTGAAGAAATTAGCCATATCTTCAAACCTGGGACCTGCATGACCTTCATCAACACCTGTGTGTTGGCCGCCTGCAATTTCAGCTTCACTTCCCCTTTGCCAATTCTTTGGCAAGGCTTACCAGCTCCTCTACCTGGGGCTGCATGGAAAGAGGCAACCGAATCTTTTATCCAAGAAACCTGCAAATACATCCTGTGCAACAACACCTGCTACATCTGTATCTTCAGTTTCTTCATGCTGATCTGTTACCAACCAACAATGTTCTTTTACCTGCGCTTTCTTTCCATCGGACCGTGAGTAACCGTCTGTGCTTTTCAACTCTTCCATTCTTAGCTTACTTTGATCTGCCGTTGCTCTACTCCCACTCAATCAGAAACCCCTGAGAGTGCCCTGTAACCAAACACAACCTGCTTCCTGCAACCTTAGCTCTGATACCACTTGTCAGGAATCTAGAACAACAAACATGCTCTGATCCCACTTGTCAGGATGCGAAACCGGAAACATACAATTGATTACCAAACTTCAAACAACTTAATATGCGGAAATAAACCAGATTCACCAAGTAACTAGAATTCAGAATAACACAGCATATGAGAGACAATACACAACTTGTATTAACACTTTATACAGAAAAGAATACAATAAATAAGATGCCACTTCTTCTCCACCACCTTACAGAGGTTTTTCACACCTCAAGTGAACAGTAATTCTTCTCCCCAAAGCTCTCCCTCTCACAGGTCCCAACACCCAACTCAAATACAGAGTTGATGTTCACCTCCCATGCTCCACGCATAACACAAGTGCTCCACGCACTCCACAAGCACTCCACGTGCTCCACAAGTACTCAAAGTACTTCAAGTAGATCTCCCATGAACCTGCAATAACCTGCACTTCAACAGACCATACTTATGGAAGGAACTTCCTTGCCTTCCTCTCTTGCACTATCCGAGTACACACCTGTACTCCAAGTAGATCCTGCCTGATACTGCTCCCTGTTGTGTTGCTGTCTATATGACCTTGCACACCTGCAAATCAAACAATGGTTCTGCTCACCTGTGGACCTCGACCTTGCACACACATACACTTGCAGATCAACGATCTTACTTACCATGTAGATCTCCTATATAGGCCATGCAACTGTGACCAAGATCCTACACTCTTGAAGAACCCAGCTGGCTCTCCAATCCAGCACCAACACACCTAGTACTGAGGCACTAGGAGGAACGCACCATTGCTCTACCTCACACACAGAAGGAGCTTATAATTATGCTCTCTTACTCCCTAGCATACTTTTCCAATACAACCATGAGTCTATTATATAGATCTCATCCAAACAATAATTAGACATCTAATTACAATAATTAGATCCGCAGCTCTCAGTCTAAAATTAGATCTCTTCATGCAAACACTTGGTTCGTTAGCTAACTGCTCGTAAATAGCTCGCAGTCGAACCACACAGGCGACCGACGTCGGTCCCTGTCTGCCTAGAGGTGACCGACGTCGGCCGATATATGACCGACGTCGGTTGCTTCCCTTTGCTATCCTGCCGACGTCGGCTGATCAGACCGACCCCAACTTCTCTGCAATCTTCAGCGACCTCCTCTCCTGTTTGCATCAGTGAAGCTTTTAGCTCCACAATCCTAACAAAAACAATTAGGGAAGATGAAAATATCCACCTTTCAACCATTACAAGATCTTGGACGCTGATATGCAATTCCCAAGATAAAACTTACAAATGGATAAATAGAGCTATAGGACTAAACTGGCATCTTGACATGTGTTTGTGCATCAACATGTAAAACAAGGTAAATCTCTAAAGCTGTAAATCAGTTTGCCAAAGTGTCCCTGAAATAACTCTTCTAACACGCCAATTGGTGACTAAAACATGGCATGATTATATCACATTTAGGCAGTCCAAAACGGACTCGCTGCCATGAAACCAAAAAACACATAATTCTATTCACCAACTAATGTTTTACGAGATGGATCATTATTTACTACCTGAAAATAATTGTTGTTGCTACACCATCAAGTTACCCACATGGTGTTGATGGAGCAATCTCTTGAAATGGTCTCAGTTTGCTTCTGCAACACCACACAATCTTCCTATATAGAAATGTTGTCGTCGCAATACCTTGAAATACTACACTTTGGCATCTGCAATAGCATAAACTTTGGCATAAAGGTGTTGCCAAAGCGATGCCATAGGAATGGTATTCTTTGGAACCTACAATACCAAATTTGGCTTTTTTTTTTTTTGCATAGAGGTGTCGCCTCAGCAATGCCTTGAATTGTTTTTTTTTGTAAATTGCAATACCACCCAAATCATATTCCAAAAGACATCGCCTATGCTATAGCTTAGACAATGGATATGACTCCACCATTGGATTCCCCTCAAAAAAATACATGAAAAAAAAAAAAGAGGTGCACCCAATTTGGGGTCTATATGTAGAAGTTATGGTCTCATAATGGTATCATTGTCACGATATCACATTATCTCCTTCAACCAGATATTCCTTGGCCAATACTCACCTAAAGTTAAATCTGATGGTGCCTTTTGATTTCTCTTGATAAATTATATGATTTTAAAAAAAATGCACTAGAGTTGGATTCCATAGGAAGGTATCCTTGCTGCAATAGCATACTATCTACTTCAACCAAGTGTTGCCTAAGTAATACCTTACCCAATGTAAAATCTGATGGTACCTTGGGACTCCTCTTTAAAAATTATATGATTTCAAAAAAGGCAATTCCAAGTCCACATGACAAAGTTATGGCCTCTGCAAATCTCAAGTTTTTAACCAAAAACTGATCTTGTGGGCATCTCAAGATGATTTCAACCATGGTCTTCTCAATATTTAACAGAATGAACATTAAAACAAAAAAACAAAAAGCAAGGTGTCGACTCTGCGAGAGCTCAACATGATCTCAAACATGCAGAATCACATTACTTTCAGGGGATGTTCCTGCATCAGATTTGGAGGAAGTGTGTGACTCAGCCACAAGGGTGCAAAGTTGCAGGAAAGGAACATCTTGTGTGTATTCTGGTCAAAGCTCTTTATGGTTTGAAGAATGCTCCACAAGCCTACCATATATTAAAATTTACATCCTTTTTACTAGATCTAGATTCAGAAGAAGTGTTCCCCGAACTAACTCCCAAAATAAATTTTGGGGCAATTTTGAAGCAATAAAGCAACATCTAATTGGAGTTTTAACAAGCATCTGTTTTATGAATGCTTCCATGACTTTGCATAATATTTTTACCACTTATTTCTCTGGTATCAATTTCGGGTGAGGTCGAGCTTAAATTCAATCTACCAAATAAGAGAGTTGTTTAGGCAATGGTCTGCTTTGCTCTAAAATATGTTGATATTGTATACAAATTGTTGCTTTTTTCCAATTAGTGTTTCAAGGCTTCGATATTGAAAACCACAAGTTTACTTATTTAGCTTTCTAGTATTCTATACAATTTTTCTTTGCTGACTTCTTCCATTCAACTTTTCTCTACTAGTATATTTTCATGAGACACATTGCAAGTCATTATTGTATCAAGTGTTTATAGACATTGTGAAACCTGCCATAAATAAATAAGACATTATACTTTATGGGAATGATTAAGTGTAAAATAATGTACATATGCAGACCTTGTTGATCAAGAGAAACCATAGTTCACATACCCATACTCGACGAGTACTCACCCAACCTCCAAAACATTTATTCGGCAAATGCTCGCCAATACTCGGCAATACTTGGCAACTTAAAAAGGGCAAAGTTATATGTTTTTTCTGCATTTTTGAAGTTTTGGATGCATTTTTGGCCTTTTGGATGCATTTTTTACCTTCTAGATGCATTTTGGCGAGTGTTTACACAATATGTGCCAAGTATTCGCTAGTACTTGCCAAGTATTCACGAGTACTCGCAAGTATTGTGTAAATACTTACGAGTATAAAAAAAAAATGACCCTGCGAGTTAAATCAGCGAGTATTCGCCCTGCACAATTTACTGTGAGTATTTGTCCACTCACCAAGTATGCAAACTATGGGAGAAACATTATTTAGCTATTGTAATTAAAAAACAGTTATAGCTTGAAACAGATCTATAGGGTAAAGAGACTTCAATAGCAAGCAGAAGAAGAGGACAACAATAACCCAGGTGGAGAATACATAGATCCTCCTAAATCATTTCTGCTATATTGTGAGGAAGTATCAAATAGAATAGCACGAAGTTTGAGGAAACACGACAGAAAAAGCATCTTCATTACACAAACTAGAATTGGCGGCATGCTCAAATCTTTAAAAATCCACTTGACTCAAAGCTGGGCAGCGAAGCTTCTTGCATTAATTGTTTTTGTGGCCTGCCTTACATTGGTGAAACCGGGAGAACCTTCCAACAAATAATCAATGAACATTGCTTACACATTAATCTTGGCCACACTAAGAGCTCAGCATTAGCAAAACATGCAGAGAGTACTACTCATTACATTTGTATGGAGAAGGCAAAATAATTAAAGCTGCCATCATTAGTTATTTTTACCATGCTTTAAATATTCACATATGCATTAATTGGAACTTGTTATGGTTCTCTACCTCATGATGTAGTTGGAGTTATCTATATAAGGAGCTCTAATCTGTAATCATATCATTCATCTTGATGATGGGTCACAAAGTGTGGCCCAAAATGTCGACTAAATTTATGCTTCACATAGTTATCTCTCAAACTCCCCATGAGTTTAATTTTGTGCTCTAATAAAAATGTACATATGCTAGATTTAATTTTGTCGTTATTGGTGTTTGAAAATAAGCAATTGTCTTCAACCAACATAACCATAGTAGCCTATCCGACATGAGTATCTAGCATTAATTATTGAGAGAGCTCTCTCACATGAATTGCATTGCCAATGTTTAACAAAGATATTGTACATCACCAATGTTAATGATGACGATATTCCCATTTCCAAAATCACATCTCATCTATGATTATGCTATAATGTTCCCAATGTTGTTCATGACATTTTTTTGGTACATAGTTTTTATCTCTTATTGCATCGATTAGACTTTTCTGATTTCCACCCTACAATATTTAATGCAAAGTCTTATAATTTTATCCTCTCATTTTCTTCCTTCAATTTTAACTTATAATGCAAGATATTTTATTATTTTGCAAGAATATAAATGTGAAAAATATGACTGCCAAAATGTATACAGATCGCCTCTCAACACAACCAACACATGGAATGGCAGATGTTGTCTAGACAACAAAAAGCAAATGAGATATAGATGATGGTGGATTTCATGAACAATTCCTATTCGTCTCAGCAGAACACCCCAACTGTCAATTTACAAATATTTACACCCCTTATTATTAACTATTTAATCGGATCTACTAAAAGTTGGTTCCTAAAACTTTATTATTAATACAAGGGGCCAGCCAAAATGATTTGAACATTAGAAACATACGCAAACCATTCACATTCCCACTAAAAATATACTCTTATTTTTATAGAGTGCCTCCTCAATTTGTGCAAAGGCATCATGTCACTCTTCTTTAACCAGATTTAGTAAGCTAGTCTTTGGTAGTTTGTGATGTGATGCAGGTTGCAGCTGTAGTTAAAAGGATTACTAATATTTATACTATATCAATCAAAAGAGAAACATGATTAGCTTTAATCTTATGTAGCTATGAATTAAATACGGGATCACTTGAAAGGATAGATGCGCCAAAATGTATAGAGATCGCCTCTCAACACAACCAACACATGGAATGGAAGATGTTGTCTAGACAACAAAAAGTAAATGAGATATAGATGATGGTGGATTTCACGAACAATTCCTATGCGTCTCAGCAGAACACCCCGACTGTCAACTTACAAATATTTACACCCCTTATTATTAGCTATTTAATCAGATCTACTAAAAGTTGGTTCCTAAAACTTTATTATTAATACAAGGGCCAGCCAAAATGATTTGAACATTAGAAACATACGCAAACCGTTCACAATCCCACTAAAAATATACTCTTATGTTTATAGAGTGCCTCCTCAATTTGTGCAAAGGCATCACGTCGCTCTTCTTTAACTAGATAAAGTAAGCTAGTCTTTGGTAGTTTGTGATGTGATGCAGGTTGCAGCTGTGGTTAAAAGGATTACTAATATTTATACTATATCAATCAAAAAAGAAACATGATTAGCTTTAATCTTATGTAGCTATCAATTAAATACGGGATCACTTGAGAAGATAGATGTGCCTTCTAAAAATAACATGAAGTTATTGTCAAGCTGGGATGGAATATCAAGGAGAGACATACAAATACATGCAAGATGATGGAAAACCCAAGGAAGAAGAAGAATGGAGAATGGAGAGAAAATTCAAATAATGCATGGAGGGAAAAACCAATATGGTTAGAAATACCTCATCAGATATTTTGGATAATTATATTTCTTTTATCAAAATGCTCAAGTCCAAAATCTGTTCAGATCTGAAAAAGATATGATGCGAGACACCACATCCTGATTTGCATATCAATTTTTAGGCATGGGAAGTACATATGTAGTATAGTTGTGAGTCAAGGTCAAATTTGGTATAAAAAAAAGAATCTAGGAAAGTTTTCAAATTAGTGCCCTGTTTTGGAGATATTCTTAAATAACAAAAGATTCTTGTATGTGATTCATAGCCACCAGTGAATGCCGAAACCAATATTCCCCCACAACCAAACGAGTCTCATAGAGCATCTCTTTGGTTCCTGTAATGGCATTGTTGTCAACCTGGAGCTGCGCCCTGATTTGACGACGTGCACGAAATGGCCAGTACTCTATCTAGCTGAAACAATGGGATCTTCTCATGAGGGTGGGTGCCTCAACGGTGAGAAGAACCTCCAGAGAAGGCTGGTTCCTGTATGATGTATCAATTAAGATCTCTACTCTATGCTGCGGACTACCATGGAAAAGGAAGAAGGAAAACTTAAAGAGGAAATCCTACCTAAAGGGGGTGATACACCAGAATTTTGATCCACTCAACTTGGAACCTTGAACACTGAACGAACAAGGGAAAAGGAAGACCTTAGATTTCAATCAATCACTTATACATAAATATTTCATGAAGAGGTTCGATCCAATGACCAAAACCTGAGGGAAAACGATGGAGAGTGGTCTGATAAAAGACACTTTGCAGCCACCTAACATCCACTTACAGCCTCAGCAAAAGACATAAAGAACACTTTAACATGACCTGCATAAAGATAATCTAGCAACTAGGTATGAACCAGAATTTGGGAAGGGAGAGAAATCTACCACTTATGCAAATTGTTGAATGAAATATACACTATGCCAACGCTTGAAATCTGAAAGTACAGTCCTTCTATTGATCGAAGAGGTTACACAACTCACCAATGGCAAAGTCTGGTCTAACCAAGAGAGAGATTGGATGATTTTTTATCAAGGCTGAAAGCCATTATATAGAGAATTACAAGAGGCCAAAGATTGTCATTGAAAATTTGAAGAGAAGGATTCACTTCGGTTAACTGAACGCTGACTTGGCCTTTCAATAAAATATGTTTTCTTTTGTCTTTGCATGAAACTTCTTGCGCTTGAGGAAGTGAACTTGTCTTTGTTATAAACCGCCCACCTCTCTTTGCATGGAAATCCACGCCAATGTTAATTTTAGAACTCTGCGTGAGTTGCTTGATGCCGAATTGGAACGTTTGAAAGGCTGAGTTGGACGAAGAGATCAGCTGAGTTGATCGAAGAGATCATTCTCCTTCGCATGGAAAGCTCCTAGTGGATGCGGCGTTTAACAATTAGTCAACTCTAAATCTGGAACAATCAACTCGTCATTCGAATTCGGAACTCTGAGTTGGACCTTCGGATGCATGAGTTGATCCAGAGACGAACAGGACTTCAACAACCAGTCGACTGAAGCTTTGACCGGTCGATCGAAAATAGCCCTTGCTTGCATTTATTTTGTCCTATTCTGGTCTTCCTGTTCGTGTCTATTTCTGGCGGGATTCTGTATTTTGTCTATATTTGGTCTATATTTCCTCGGATATTCTGTTTTCAACTCTTTGTCGGATTATCTATTTTCTATCCTTTCTTGCACAGTCAACCTCCATTTCTTTCAGATTTCTTGTTGTCTCCTTGGCTTAATTCTTTCGAATTTATTCTACGAAGTATTCCCTCGCACAAAAAGTCCAAAGGAATTTCTTCGGACCTTTTCCCGGGCTCCTTTTCATAGTCGGGTTTTCTTTCTCTCGGTTTTATGGCTTCACAGTTCTTCGGGTTTTTTCAGCGGCCCTTTCTCCGAATTTTTTCGGACTTTTCATCCAAAGGCAAAAGTGCGAAGGTCTCTTTTTGCTTGCCATTGTTTCACTTGTTTTTCTGCGGACTTTCTTATCTTCCGAATTTCTTCGGACTTTTTGTCCGAAGTCATTCCCTGCCTTTGCCTTCCAACTTTTCCGAAGCCTTCGGATTTTTTGTTGTCGGCTTTTCCATGGGCCTCTTCCTGTTTCTCCCGAATACCTTCGGACCTTTTGTCCGAAGGATATCTTCCTTTGCTTTTGCTCTTCGAAATGTGCCCTTCGGAAAATTCACCACGGTCCTCTCACCGACCAAGTGCCCTCTGCAAGGGCTAGTGGCTCTTTGTTGTGCCATTTTCGTAAAAATTGTAGGGCACCCGGACTTTTCGCAAAGGTCCCGAATTCATTCTCTGTGCCTTCTCGAAGGGTAGGTGCCCTTCGAGATTGTTGCAAATGACCCTTCCGAAGGGTACCTTGGCTTTTCTTTGCTTATTTGGGTGGACTTTTGGATTCTCCCTGTTTGGCCTGCAGGTGTTCTCTTTATAATTTCTCCGAAGTATTCCTTCGGACAAAAGGTCCGAAGGAATTACTTCCTTTGTCTTTTGCCTTGCGGACTTTTCTTCTTAGCACTTTTCCGAAGGCTCTTTTCCGAAGTAAAAGCCTTTTGATGAACCATCCCTTCGGAATCTTACTGTTGCAGCAAAGGCCCCTTACCAAAGAAAAACAACGTATTCTTCTTAATGATTTCTTTCTTCCCTTGGATAGAGATGCGAATTTTTCGAGCGGCAAGAGACACTCTGCCCTGTGGAAGAATTGTCTACAGGCATCATATCTCACTAGTCTATTGTTGAAAATTAATCTTTATTTGGATATATTAAATATCCCAAAGTTGTGTATTATTATATTCATTTGAATTTTTATTTCACGTGATCTGGAGAATATGAGGTGGCATATAGTTTTTACCTCGTCTTATTAGAGATATTTCTCATTATAAGGAATATTGGAGTCACATTTCATATGCAACTCATTTGCCACTTTGCACCCACTTCTCCTCACTACATAGGAAATAGGGACACTAAAACATACTTGGAAGGTTAGCTACGGCAATGATTAGAGTTATTTTGTAACTCCTATTTCTCTTCACTCTATTTAAGGGTCTCTTCTTTATCACTATTTCTATCTCCTTTTATGGATATTTTCTTAGGCTACTTTTAGTGTTTCTATGGATTTTATTCTCTTCTCCCTTATTCTCTTTTGGAAGAAGTGTGATGCATATTATACCATCTTGTAATAGTTTTGAACCCAACTTTCAATAACACGTGGTCTTTTCTTCCAGTGTACCAGTTTCCCCACTTGACAAATCTCGTGTTTCAACACTTTTATGGTATATCTTTATGTTGAATATTAATTTCATTGCATGCTCTTTACTTATGATTCATTGTTTTAGTAGTTGACATTGGAATTATTTATTTCTTGGTGTTAGCGTTGTACTATTAAGTCTTGTATCTAAGTGTGCAAGTGTTTTGGTGAAAGAGAGAGATATCTTGCTTTTGCAAGCCACCATTTTTTTGTAAGGTCCAACAGCCTTGCACAATATTTTTGTTGTGTGTTTAAGCATTTTTTATCTAGGTGAATTATTTTTCTTTATATATATATATTTGCAGGATTTAGCATATTGTGTAAAATCTGATTTGCAGCAATATATGGCATTTTTCAGAAACAACGCACTCCAAAAATAATTCAAGGAGGATAAAGTTATCTTTTATTATTTAATGGCATGAAATATTGTCCAATCAAAATCATAGACCATCATTCATATATACTTTACTTTTTTATTTTTTTGTGTTTTTTTTTTTCTTTCTTTGAATGTGCATTACAATGAAAACTGACACTTTTTTTAAAGCAAATTTTTTAAAGATTTTTTAAAAGAATATATAATTTTTTTATGAGTAATATCAAGTGCCTACCAATTATAGTTTTTTTTTATTGATTTTTTTAAATCATTTTTTTTTATCGGTCAAAAAAAGGGGCTACTACCCATCTATTATAATAATAGTCAAAATCCTAAAGAGTTCAGGGACAAAAAGAAAAAGCCTAACAATTGTAGGCACCGTAAGTTTTAAACTAAAAATAAAATCTAAGTACATAACTAAGCCCGAAGATGCATTCTTAAAAATCAGCAAAGTACTAGTCAGGGTTCTCCCCACTGGACTCTGAAATCATCACAGTTAAATCTCTTTCACACTCTTAATCTTCCATGACTAAGGCAGTGAGAGATGTTGCTCGCTGCAATTTCTTGAACCGGGGAAGAGGCAATACCAATACCAAGCTTGGTGCAAATTGCATCTAGCTTATGCCGTTTTGAAGCTTCATCTTCGGCAAGAACCTTAAGAAGCACCCAGATCTAGTCAAGTATGTTCCCCAAGCAAAACCCCAACTGATCAATATCTTCATGCATTGTGTGTGTATTGTTGGCATTGTACAGGGCTGTCTGCACCCTAATAAGCTGAGCAACTTTTAAAATGTCGAGCCTCAACGTTGAATATCTAGGGTCTTTCATGGCCTAAAGGATGCAATCTACAGGAGCGCCTTCTCCCACCCTAGTAGCTAATTGAGGCTGAAATAGGTTTGTGGCCATCCACTTCAAGAGTTTTTCATCCTTGATTCTCTTTATCAAGGCACTTTTCCAGAATTCAAAGCTTCTTCAGCAATAGTTCGAGTGTTTTATCAATCAAGACCCCTGCATTAAGAAGTTGTTGCAGTTTAAAATCATTAACCAGCCCAAGGAAAGAGTTGTGAACATCCTCAAGAGAAACAAATTCCGACATTGCGAGTGCAATATGTGTACTCATCTTCAAGGAGAAAATAAAAATGAACACATTCATTTTTCTTTTTTCCTTGAAGATGAGTACACATTGTCCTCGGAAACGTCGGAATTCATTTCTTTGAACAAGATGAATCCAGAAGACAATATCTCAAACATTGTCCTTTGTGAAAATCTGCATAATATTATCCTCAAGAGAATATATGATAATCATGTCAGTATTCATTTCCTTGACAGTATTAACTGCAGTTTCTTTTCCCCTGCTCTGTCTAGTATGCCTAGAAGAACTAGCTTCTGCCATAACTACAGCAAAGAGAATATTGATAAATCTGCATAATATTATCCTCAAGAGAATATATGATAATCATGTCAGTATTCATCTCCTTGACAGTATTAACCGCAGTTTCTTTTCCCCTGCTCTGTCTAGTATGCCTAGAAGAACTAGCTTCTGCCATAACTACAACAAAGAGAATATTGATAGAGAGACAAAATTCCCACACCCTTAGCACTAAGCCAAAAACATACAACATGTTATGCAAAAAATAGAAATCGTAACTTCTCTAAATACATGACTTCCAAACAACCTCTGCAGAAAAAGAATTCAAACCAAAGCATAGATATTGAAAACCTCAAGAAGTTCTAGATTTCCACAAAAATCCTGAGAGGAACGTCTAGGGTTTATGAAGAACCAAGGAAGAGCCCCACCCCAAACTGATTGCCCAGAATATTAAAACCCAAGCAAATAAAAGCAAAGGACTCGAACTAGTGACAATGACTCTACAGAATAGAACCCATAGCAAGGAGCAATCTACCAAACTTTGCCTACAATAGAAACTATGCAAGGTAACCAATTGAGATAACAAAATTAGACAGAGATCCAAAAACCATTCATCCTTGGTCCCAAAATTCTTCGCTAAATCATAAAGCCTTCCCTTAACAATCCCAATACCACCAGGCAATCCAACACACCAAACTGTGCAATTAAAAACCAGAAAGTAGAGGAGAGGGCATGCCTATGGGAGAGCCTTGAGATCACCACACCATCCATCGCTTGCCAAGAATGGCAAGAGAGGAGGTGGGTGGTGAGTCTTAAGGCTCCCCACACGTGCCACATGCCTCTTCTTAATCAATGCAAACATCCCCCACAATATTTGAGAGAATCTTGGCACAAATATTATAGTGCAAATTCCCAACTCCCTATGCCAAATCATAATTAACATCATGATTGGCATTTGAGGGGTGCAATCCTTATCAACAAAGGTCCTAACCCTGCCCCCTAGGAGTGGAGGGGTCACAATTTTCAAGGAATGTCGTTGAGAGTTGAGTCCCAACCCAACATTGGCAAGATGGTTTGCAACTTGATTGCCCTCACGTCGGATGTGAATGAAAGCATAGCTATTGAAATTTGCAAGGAGGGTTTTGCAATCTTCAATTACATTGGAAAGATGTCAATCATCGATTCTTCCCTTCTTCGGAGCCTCCAAGATCACTTGTGAATCTCCTTCAATATCTAAATTAATCCAAATGTTGTTTAAGGCAATTTTTTAACCTCACCAAAGAGCTTTCACTTCAGCAAAATTATCGGTGCACATTCCTAAGGCTTCACAAAGCCAATAATGGGTGTACCTTTGTCATTTCGGAAGATACCTTCGGCTCCAGCCCAACCAAGATTTCCTTTTGCAGCCCCATCAAAATTTAGCTTGATGGTTATGTCTTAAGGAGGGGTCCATTTAATCTGCAAATTGTCTCTTCTAATTCTGCCAACCCTTTTATCAAGGACCTCAAAAAGGGTGTTTTTCCAATGCTCAAAGGTAGCAAAATCTTCTACAACAATTTTTCAGTAAAAGTATTTATTATTTGGCCTTTAGGTTATTTTTTAAATTAATCTTTTGTCATTGTTTTAAATATGAAATTTAAATTACCAATTTAGTATATAATTCTTTTTTTTGCACACATTTTTTTAAAATATTTATTTATATTTTTCAATGGAGTTTTATAAGTATTTTTTTAATATCAATTTTTTTATAGGACATTATTTTTTATAGTTAATTTTTTTCAAGGAAACTATTAATCCTTTGTTGTTTAGCTATTGTCTTCTATGACTTTTATATTGACATTGATTTTAGCAATTAAAAATATTAAGAAACAATTTGCTTCAAAAGATAATGAAATTGCTATTCGTAAGTGTCAAATTGGATGTCAAAATACTACTCATTTATTGCAAAACTACGACTACTCATTTATGTCCAATTTTGCATTTTATCTATTTGTTCGTCAAATTGGATGTCAAAATAGATAAAATGCAAAATCTAGTTGACACTCTTAATGCTTAAATTGCATCTTTTGAAGAACACGTCCCGAATGTTGACATTGAAAGTGACTTTTCTTTTCTTTACAATAGAGAATGTTTATCTTTGCAAAATCAATTTTCTAACCATGGTTTAAAAGTTACGAAATCGATGGGTTACATTGAAAATGGTCTTGATATGAATGAAAATGGTCTTGTTGAACCCATGTATTGTAAAACTTTCAAATTTTAAAGGGCTTGGTTTTAATAGAGCTAACATTTATTTGAAGTTATATTGTCCTCATCGAAGGACATTGCACCATAGTGCTTCTAGGTTAAAGAATCAATAAGAAGCTTTTTTCGCTAATACCTTAGTTAAACTATTAACAATTGTGAACATAGTGGTAGAAATAGTCATGATATTTATAAATGTTGAAAATTGCATTCTTGTAAAGCATGTGGTAAAACAAATAATGACTTTTATCATTGTTGGAAAACAACTAAATCCACTCATTTTAATGTTAAACAAATTTGGATCCCTAAAGTTTTGGTATCTTCAAGAACAATGGTGTGTCTTCTTTAGATAAGTCTTCAATTGAAAATTTAAAACATATAAAAAAATTTGTGTGAAAGGCCAAACAACATTTTTATCTCATTTCCTTGGTTAGCATTTGCATTGTTTTTTACATTTTTTCCAAGCTAAAATATAATATGTTTTTAATCTAGCTATGATGTTCTATAAACTCCTAATGTAATTGTGCAAGTTTTTAATTCTTTAATTTGGAGTACTTTTATGATTTTGAAAAAAAAAAAAAAAAATTTGACATGCATACGTTTATTTGGCATTTTGATGTCTTTGAATCCTCAAATGTTCAACATTTTGGAGCTACTTATATGCTTACTATTTTATAGTAAATTGTCAAGGAAATTTTTTTTTTTGGCACTAGTTCATTAAAGAACTTTTTTGCATGCCCATGTATTGCCTTCTACCCAAAGTGGTGATTCTTAAATCTTTCTAAAGTAGGCTGTGTGTGTGTGAGAAGTCCCTTTCCAAGTGATTTATAAATTCTGAATATTTTGTGATTTCTACACTACTGAAACATTAACTAGATAGCACCACATAAACGAGTATTACAAATGCTATTAAAACAACTGAAATATTTATTATAATAAGCTGAATACTCTCAAAGTACTGATGACAATACAACTGGACATCAAAGATAACACTGCAGAAATACCTGATCATATAATATGCAGTATATAACTCAAGTTTGTTGTTAATATCTAGCAGCAAACACTTACTACAGAGCTATGTTTAACCATTGCACGCAGGTACAGCTAGGGCAGAGTCATACGACTGTTGGGAGTAGATACAACAATTGCAAAGGGGTCGATCTATTGTTTAAAGATGAAACGGCAGCATATAAGGTAAACCACCACCACCACCAAAGCACAACAGTCTGAAAAGACAACGATCTAAAGTTTTAGCTAGTATGGCAAATGGATTATTGTAGCATTGGTATGTAAGTATTGTAGCAATAGTGTAGCAGCAGTATGGAAGTACTGTAGTAGCGGTACAAAAGTACTATAGCAGTGCTGCAACAAACTAAAACTAGAATAAACTTCAATCTTTCGGCCCAAATGCAATCCCTGGATGGAATCACCATAAATGGACAAGAGAGTTTTTGTCGTCCAATCCGGCACACCAAAGGATTTCCGTCCTTGGGTGAGAAGAAGAACACAAGTGCTCACACTCTGAAAATAGGGTTTGATTTCAATACACAATGGATCTCTTCTTTTGAGCCCATCTCCTTTTATAATTATCCTTTTCATTCCAATTTCCTTTTCCTACCTGATTTCCCTTTAGAAGTGTCTAACATTATTTTTTAATAATATAGTATATTAGGCACACTTTAAAATAATAAGAATATATTAGTCGTCCTTTACAATGTTATGAAAATAAAGTTACTTGCACAACTTAAATTACTACTATTAAATTATTTCCTAAATTAAAAATATTTAGAAAATGGGACATGGCAATATATATAACTCTTTCTTTTGACGAACTTCTATTGACTGTGCACTATCCAAAAAAATAAAATTAGCACTTTCTAATGGAAATTGTCAAATTAATTATAATAACTTTGTTTAGATCTACTTTTATTATATCCAAATGTGTCTATTTATATTTTACAGCATGTTTTTTTCTTAAACCAATACTAGTGTAATCTTTTATGTTTTGCAGATAAGTAGATCTTTTATTGTCATCTTCCTTATGTTGGTCATTGTTCCAAAAAGGATTGGTTTTTTTTCTGAAAAGGCTTCATAGGAGATTGTCAATGATTTCACCTCTTGTTATGCAATATCATTGAAGACATCTATGTTCTTCTTCTCTCTTTTCTCAAATATTTGTAATTTTGTATACATTCCTCTCAAAGAACTTTTTCATCAAATGGGAGTATTAAGTAATGATACCTCATTTTTTTTAAAGTTATCTTTTTTTGTAACCCCCAAATAAAGCTTAAGAGCAATCGTTGGACATTAATCTTTGTTTGGATATATTAAATAACCTAAAGTTGTGTATCTTTATTCTCATATGAATTTTTAATTCACATAACTCGGCAAATATGAGATGGCATGTAGCCTTCACCTCTTTTGTCCCATTAGAGATATTCCTCATTATGAAAAATATTGGAGTTACATTTTATATATAGCTTATTTGCCACTTTGCACCCACTTCCCCTTACTACATGGAAAATAAGAAGACTAGGCACATGTTTGGAAGGTTGGCTAAGGCAATGATTGGAGTTACTTTCATTTTCTCTCTTCACTCTATTTAAAGAGTTCATAGGTATCTTCCTTATTACTACTCCTATCTCTACTTTTAGAGATATTTTCTAAAGCTTCGTCTAATGTTTCTACAAATTTTATTATCTTCTCTTATTCTCTCTTGGAAGAAGTTTAATGCACATTGTGCTATCTTGTAATAATTTTGGGCCAATTTTAAATAACACATAGGGTTTTGTTCTGGTGTATCGTTTCCCCGTTTGACAAATTTCATATTTCAACACTTTTATGGGATGTCTTCATAGTGAATATTAATTTTATTGCATAATTTTACTTATGAACTTATATGTAGTCTGTTCAGGATTCTTGTTGCCAATTTTGTCAATACAAATCAATCTACAAAGCATATTAAACTATTGTTCTTGTAATAGAGGTGCTTTTCGATAGAATCTTTAAAATTCTGCTCCAGAACACATTGTCTCTTCCTTTAAGTAAAAGATAATCAATAACATCTGAGTCATGATACATACCTCACCCTTCTCCAAGTCAACAGCTATCATCATCCCTGGACCCAGACGGCCCTTCATAATTACTTTAGATTCATCCATTGGTAACACACCCACCTGCTCAAGAAAACAAGAAAAGGGATTGCAAATACAGAACAGAAAATGACTTCTCCAAAATTATGCCTCCATATAACTCAAATGCATTCATGGGTATTTTCCTGCGAATGACATAGTCAAAGCAACTCAGATTACAAAACTAAAATTCATTATCATGGAAAATGGAATCAATATAACTGTCGCCATCAGATTTAGATGATCGGGATATTTCTCCCAGCACATATCCAGGGAAGTCTCGAATAAATTACTAGCAAAGAAACCCAGGGAAAAAAAAGAGCACCCTAACATGGAAAAATATTAAACACAAGCCTCATCGCATCTTTGTTTATGAGTTACTGAAAACCTGGGACAAATTTATCAATTAATTTAACCCAATGCTTCTCAAGAAATAATTTGTGAGAAAACAAATTTTACATAAGTAGAAAAATAGTTTGTAACTCTACATGAGATTTTTGACTCACTAATGGCATCACCTAAGAAAGAAAACTTAATAACGTTCATTTAGCATTTGTCTAGGATATAATATTCAATTTTCAAACCCACAAATAGATAGGATTTAGGGTGCACCTCCGATGCCACGTAAACTATGTCATCATTTGTTCGCCAATACCGTGCGGGACGAAGGCCATTGCGATCCAGACAAGCACCAACAGTTTTTCCATCACTTCAAACATGCCAAGGAAATTGTGGAAAGTCAATAAATGATCAAATTCTTATAAAACGTTTGTTACATAGCCTTATTTTGATTTTCCACATTAAAAGCATCTTTTTTAAAATGAAGCTAATTGTCTACCCCCATCCAATAGACATGTGCATTAGATCTGTTACTGCAATCATATAAAAAACAATTCAAAAAACTTTTCATGTATAATATCTAGGAGAGTAATAATGTTGAAAAGAGATTTCAAAGGAAAATGCATATGCTTATTCAGATGGGAACATGCTAAGCATGGATCGTTTTCTTCTTAAGGACTTGCTCCAGTTTTTAGTGGCCAGTACCAGAGACATTAAATGATATTCCACATAATGCAATTTATTTTCATCTTTTTCATTTATGAAATTAATTAATGCCATCAACCCAAATTGCTAGAAGATAAAATTTGCATAATTACGTAAGAACATATCTTGTTCTAACTAAATGATGAACCACAAAGTATCCCTCTTCAGAAAGAAATAATTGTTAAGAGAGATTTCGCAAAATCATATTTTAGCAAAGTTTACAGTTATAATATAATCTCAAGGCCACTGTTCCAATGTATTTGGAATAAGCAAGCAATGGTTTTATGTCTAAAGAGTTTTAGTTAAATTTTTATATTCCACTGTCATTCCTTAATAATTAAAAATATCTTCATGATTTGTGTCCACAAAAGACATATTATACTTATTTATTTATCTGACACAGTAATTTCTCAAGATTCTTCCAATTAAATCCATTTATAACAAGATACATCTCCTAGAGACAAAAGAAAAAGGAAACTTGTCTCGGAATTCAAACTGCCCACATCTTACCATACCACATTAGTTTCAGCATAACTTAAATAAGAATGTTAATTGATCTTTCCCAGTTCAACCGAAAAAATGAATTTTTTGATGGAACTTCCTTGGCAGAAACCTCTTTTCAGGACTTTTTTGAATTAAATTGGAATTCATACACTGCAATTTTTGTGGTGGTTCTGAAACTCAGACATGTTTTTTATGATTTCCATCTTGCTTTTCAATTTTGGATATGGCCCGTTCAAAGTTTTGAAAAATTATAAGCAGGGACATTTATGGGTTGATATCTGATCAATATTCCTCCATGATGCTGAGTCATATTTTGTTTCCAAAATATTATTTGTTTACATTTATGAAGGCCCTTGGTTTCTATGGACAAGCCATAACAAAGATGTTTTTCAGGGGGGCTTTATTAATTACAGAGAGAAAATAGGAAAAATATAGAATTCTTCCAACAAAGGAAGGAGCACACAAGTTAGATGTTCTTCTAATGAAAAACACCCGGCTACAGAGGCTGATCACAATGCTAATTCAGAACCTAATCGGGAGTACATACAGCCCAGTGATCATTGGGCCAGTTCATGTTAGATGCCTTCTTCCCAGGAAAATAATCCTCCATTCAAGGTTGTTGACACAAAAATCATAATGACAGATGCAAAAAAAGAGACGTTAAAGAATTGATTGGTGCCTTGTTATCAGTTTTGAATCGTTCAATATTTTGTATTCTGATGATGTAACTCCCTCACTATCTCCCTATCTCCCTTTCCTCAACCTCTCCCTCTCTCTCTACAAGCTCGAACTGTTTATTTTGCATGTCCATCAAAGATTGGTTCCATAGCCTTAAACAAGTCTGACTTTCAAAACAAACTAAAATTATGGAGAAAAACTAACAGCATCCTTATATAATTTCAACATTGAAACATACTTGGGAAGAAAATTCAATGTAAATCACTGGACAACACAACTCTCGGTGATTCAATTGCAACTGCAGAAGAGGAGAGGAAGAAACCTGGTTATTGAAGGACTGGAGACAAATAGATGAAAGACTTGGGGAGGGAAACAAGCAGTTGATCTTGGAGAAAGAAGATCAAGGATGCAGGTATCACATTATACAATGGAAACGAGCTCATAGATAACAGGTTGAGGATGTGGATGTTTGAAGGACTTCAGTTTCAATAACACAAGCACAAGCATCAATTTTCATGCAGGTTGGCTCCCTAGTCACACAAGTTAGATATGCAACACCAGTGACAAGTTCAGCAGAACCAGTTACTGGTACAACAACAGCAAGAACAGATAGTTCAGTGGCATTGCTGACATTTATAGGACCTGATTCTAGTGCAGTTTCAGCTGCAAAAACCAGTGATATAGCTCACATGTCAGCCAAACAGTCAAATCTAAGAGAAGTGTCAGATGTTAGCCCCAGATGAGTCTTGAATGTAACATTTGTATGCAATCACAGAATGTAATTGTCTACATAAACGACAAAGGTGTGGACCTGGTGTGTAATCCCCGAAGATGTGCATCTAGTGTTTTATCAATTAAGGTGTAATGATATGAAAATGATTATGTTATGTAATAAAGTAGTGTATAAAGATTACTGCATTGATAGTTATGTAATCAGTGCCTGGTTAGAATTGTTGGGTGTGGACAATTTTCCCCAGCTGTTCAATTGTGTAGCTCATTTATGTAATTAGTCTGCGTGATAACTGCAAGCATTACTTGTTTACACAATTGTCAAATCTAACTAGTCTACATAATTGCCAAAAGTATGTCTTTGCAATCACAAAATGTCATAGTCTACATGATCAGTGGTGTGCACCAGGCATGTAATCACTGAAGATGTGTACCTGGTGTGCATCACCTAAGATGTAATGATATGACAATGATGATGTTAAAGCAACAACAAGGTTATGCAATAGTCACATATGAAGATTCCTGCAATGAGTCTTATGCAATCAGTGTCTGGTTCCAATTGTTGGGTTCAGGCAGTTGATCCCCAACCGTCCAGTTGTAGATACAAGGCCTCCTCACTTCTTGCAAAAAGATATCATAGCAGAGAGACTATAAAGGGAACTCATCTAACATGGCCCTAAAACCTATGTGGGGATCACCTGCCACGAAATACATTCCCAACACTACATATCAACATGACCTTCGTACATATTCATCTCAGATTTGATCAATTATATGTGTATAATGTGATGGAATATTTCTAATAATGTACCTGTGTCAGTGTGTTCACGGTAATTATCATTCCTGCCAACCATGAACATGCATATTCTTAGAACAGGCAATATCTTTCAACAAGTTCAGATGGGTAAACATGGAAGATTGAAATAACCATTCAGAAATTGGAAAATAGCTATAGATTAGCTTGCATTTAATGGTTAACTATTAATGAAAAGGCATGCAAGAAAGCTAATAAAATATGCAAATAAATAGAAACAAGATCCATACATATGGATATTATGATCCTCACTCACAAAAACGAAATAATGGAATATAATTCCAATTCCTAACAGAGATTCATTTTAAAGGAATGGACAGCCTATTTATTTCGAGCAAAAAAATTAATTACATATATCCCACCAAACCCTTGCAGAAATTGCACGTAAAGGCCGAATTGATGAGGTTGAAGAGAAGCTTAAAGAAAGAATCTAAAGGCAATGATCACATAAGATTGAAAATAGAAAAGGTGGAAAGCTTTTCAGGGAAATCTAAGTGTGTCACTAATACTTGAGCTGGCTCAATTAAATCTGGGATGAAACGCAATGAGAGCAACTTGCACATAACCCGCCAATTCCTTCAATAGAAATCAACAGTTTGTGGCCAAAAGAAAAGAAAAAAAAGTCGAACAAAGAGAAGGTTTTAAAGCTTAGTGGCAAGGAATTTGGTAATTTTGCAAGCTTTTTATTAGTTTATAGTGGCTGCAACATTAGTCCTTAAACAATATTCAAACATGAAATTGGCAGGAAAGTAACAGCAATAAATCAAAAATCAAACTAATTGCAAATCAATGAGACAGTAAATAAACAATAGCAATCAAAAGATCGCATGGTCAAGCAATATATTACTAACCACGCTGAATAGATCAAGAAATCATGCATGTAACAATACTGCGAGAAATTCTAAATGAAAACAAGCGCACACACAAGCAGATATAGGCTGAAACAATGTCACCTTATTTGGCTGTAATATCCCTCAGCTCTTGGCCCTTCCTCCAACTGCAGACTGAAACCTTCGAATAACCAAATTGAGGTCTTTAGAAATAGAACTCAAATGAAAACTGAAAGTGGTTTTTTAACCGATCGAGGCTGTAAGGAATGATCAAAGAGAAGTGGGGAATGGATGAAGCGAAACAGAGAATGGTTTAATAGAATTTGTATGCAAGGCTGAAATCTGAGGCTCTAGAAGGCCAAATGCCTGGCCTGAGAGTACCAAACCCCTGCAAACATCAAATATGGCAAACTAGGACAGGTAGGTCAATGTAGCTTCAAACACGTAACAATAGAACACACGAGAGGGGTGATAGTAATTTGACCTGTCAAGGCCAAATTGCTACCCCTATCAATCGAAACTTTCAAAATTCCAGTCATTAACCCTTTGTAGCTGGTCAAATCAGGGATTAGTAGCCTAAAAATGTTAATTTTGGTCAAAAATGGATTGTAAAAGGTTATTAAATTGTCCAATTTATATTTGATCATGTTCAAAATCATGAAAATAGCCTATGTTTAAAGTTTCAAGTCATAAAAAGGTCATTTGATATGTCATATAAGCCAAAAAAGGCCCTTTTTCACCCCACACATGCCAAATTTGCAAGTTTAAAACATGGAAAAGGGTTAAAAATCTATTTTTGCATGTTATACCATGTAATTATTCTAAAAGCTTCTTTTCCAAGCAGTGGGAAGTCTTAGTTCTCTCTTAAAAGGCCAAAAAGAGCTTTTTTTTCTTCATTTTAAAAGAGAAGTACGAAATCCGTACGGATTCCATACAACCAAGGTAGGGATTATCAAATTCAGGGCATATCCAAGCTTCCACAGGAGTTTCATGGCAATTCATGGCCATACAGGCCCTAAACCAGCCTTCTTTTACTTTGCTTGTTGGCACAAGGAGACCTGCCTATAGGTTTTCTAGTGGTACAGACTGCTGAGGAAGGGTACAGCTCTCAAATTTGTAATGAAGAAAGTAGACTCAGAGGGATTCCTAATGGTCCAAGTGGCACGTCAATTGGATTCTCCAAGCTCATGAACCATCCAGTTGAAGACAGGTCAACTTCTACTGCCTTGCAACCAGGAAGGCAACCAATTTTCTTCAATTTCTCCTCACCTAGGCAGAGTTTCAAGTAAAATTAACTTGTTCCAGAATCTCGAGGACTTTTTCTACCTTTGCATGGTCTCCTTCAGGTGTTCTTCATCCAATTCAAGGTCAAACAAAGGTCTCAAACTCAGCCAGTCAATCTGCAGTATTGGCAAGCTTGAAAGGAAGAATTGTACGGTCATGGGAGAAGAAGTTAGCTTCAAGTTTTCAAGAATTTAGTGTTTGTAGGGTTTCATCAAGTTTTTCATGATTTTCAATCATTGGTCTCAGGAGATTTCCAAGTTTCATGGCCAAGAAAGCCCATCTCCATGCTCTAAAGGTGTCTCCAAAGGAACTGATTAGCGTAAATTAAGGTTTCTTTGCAAATTTTAAGGTATTTGGAAAAAACCACGTTTCATTTTTGACTCATTTCCCTCCTTCAATGGCCTTCAAAGTCATATGAAGTGGTGATGATGAGTCCTTGTTTGCATTTCATTCTTTACCATGGTCTTGGCATGTCTCCAAGTGCTTGTCAGCCACCTCCACCTCACTCACCCCAAATCATTGCCATAGTCTGCCTTTTCCACTGTGTTTTCACTTCTTTTCATCTCCTCTCTTGTGTTTTCACCATCTTTCACCCCTCCACTCATCTCTTTTCCATAGTTTCTTTGATGGAAAGAGCCAATGGTTGACAGGGGACATCATCAAGATCATGAGCCAAGGATACATACACCAAGAAAACATCATGAACAGTAAGGAAATGAGACCTACAGCAGGTGCATACAGTCAAAGAAATCAAATGGAGTCATGTAAGTCTCAAGACATCAATCTTGGAATATTTGTATTCATGGTTGTAGTAGTGCATACAAGTAGTCTCATCAAGCAATCAAGAAGAGGCATAAGAGTCAAAATCTGCCTTCAAACTATCTGTAGGATTATATATAGGCTATTGTCCATACAAGCAGCCCTCAAAAAGAAGGTACAGTGCCATCATGCTTGGGATGTAATCAAGAAGGTTTGTTTCACTTTTGTAAGGACATTATGAGGTGAGGATCTCATCATAAGATTTGAAGTACAAAGTGATTTGTTATACCTTGTACTTCTTGCAAAAGGACCTACAGGCCTAATTTGATAGTCCTACAGCTATCTCATATGCATCTACAGTCAAAAGTAGAACCCAGACCTCTCCCTAAACTATCAAGAGGTTGAAAACATAAGTGGCTTTTGAAGGAGGTTAAAGCTTAAAGGGTGCTATAATGAGACCAAAGAGTTTGATCATCCTCTCACAAATAAAAACACCTACAGCCATCACAAAAGTGACCTACAGGCCTGTACCCTATAAGGAGGCCTAATAGCAATAAGAATGGTCTTAGACCTATCTAGGAGGCCAGCTTTGAGTGGCAAAGAAGTAATAGCATTGAGGGAGAGAACTTCATGAAAGAGCATCAAGGGAGGAGGCTTTTCAAGTTCAATAGGCCTTCCAAGGCATAATTGTAACCTACAGCCCTAGTCCGTACAAGGGCTAACAAGCATGAAAAAACACAGTCAAGGACCTAATGCAAGGTCAAGGACCATGAAGAGAGGATTGTATTAAGAAGGAGCTAAATTGGTTCAATGTGTTTGAGGTGATACAAGGAACACAATGCTACAGCCTCAACTAGGCCCAAAGAACATGCTACAGCCAAACTTCAGTTAAGGCACAGTCAATCCAAGAGGTTTCAATCACAGGGGCCTAGATGAGGTTTCAATTCAAAAGGTATTATAGATGACTTTGATCATTTATACGCATCAAGTTCATGATCCCAAATCATAAATGAGCTATACTGTCAGGTTTACCCCAAATGCCACCTACAGCTACTAAAAGATGTATACAGTCAGCTACCATGGAGGAAGGACCAGCTTCTTTTTAAAAATCCTAAAGCAGGATATCAAGTCTATGAAGAAAGTAAACAAGCAATATATGTTTCTCAATCTGTACAAGATTCTATTCACATCTAAGGGAAGCTAAGGAGGCAGTCATCAATTGTCTTTGAGATCACTTACACCCCTAGGATCTAGGGGAAGACTACAGCCACCATACTCAGTCATATTCTAAATTTTTTGGTGAGGTAAGGGGCTTGTAGTGAGTTCTTGGGGGGCTTTTATGCATGGGAAAGCGTTTCATAAAAGCATCAAAAGACATATGATATCTAGGGATCAACTCACTAGCATTTTAAGGGTTTATAAACTAAGTATGCAGTCTAAAAACATTCTACAGGCCTGTAGGTGTATCCACCTACAGTTGAGGATTGTTTGAGCTTCAAGGAAATCTAGGGGAGGTTTTGAAACCTATAACATTGCTAATAATAGTTCCTAAGTGGAAATACTTGCCTTTTGAGTTTGACTAAGCAAGAGATGAGTTCCAATTCAAAATGCATTAGCACCTACAGAGCCCTAAGGTATCCTACAGCAGGCCTAAGAGTCATAGACAGCTGGTTTATGCAGACCACTGCCTACAGTTATCAATGAAGAAAGCACAGTGATCACTGAGGGTTAAAGGATGCAACCCTAGGCCAGGGGGGTTAAGCTAAAGAGGTAAACCTGTCAAGAGGTTTTTGAGGAAGGAGTGGCGTATAGGGTTTGAAGGTTGCAGACACTAAATCAAGAGCACCTACAGCCTATATAAGAGCCTACAGTCAGCAAAGATAAACACCTACAGCCTAGTGGATAAAATTGCAAAAGGAGCCTTTCTAGATACAGTCTTTTGCAAGTTCAAGAGGGAGATGCCATATGATGTCATATCACATGAATGAACTCAAGAAAACACCTTAGGTGGTCATGACATCATCACTACACCCTTAGCCCTTACAAAAGTCAAAACACAGTCAACTTTAGAATAAGGGAAAAGGAGTTTTGTTTCCAAGAAGATGGTGATTTAGAATGGGGGAGTTAGTTTTCTAAGGTGATGATTAAGAGTTTTTTCCCAAAAGATCAAACCATTGAAGGAAAACTCAGTTGGCATACATTTCTTAGTCACCACCTACAGCCATATAAGGCTAAAGGCACATCTTCAAGCTAGTATGCACATAGATATAAACAGTGGTTCATCTTGAGAAGTTTCTTGATGGTTTGGGGTATCTAAGGTGAGAGGTGGGCTTCAAAAAGGTCAAAGCATGCTAGTACAGACTTTCAGAGCTAGTATACAGTCATACATAAAAAGCTTGCACCTACAGCCACAAGAGCATACAGTCATATATCCAAGATTGCCAAGTAGTATGTAAGCATAGTGTTTTAAGGTGGTTTCATGATTCAAAACCTTACTCAAGAGAGCAAGAATGCTTTGCTCATCAAGAATCATAAAAGGATCTTTAAGTATATCATATACTGCCAAAATTCAAACCTCAAGAAGCCGTTTACAGTCACCAAGAAGATGTCACAGTCAAAAGGTCATTAATGCTTCAAGTGTGCTTAAGGGGTTTGTTAGCCACTTCAAAAGGCATGTATTGTTTGAAAGTAATCATCATGTCCATGGGCAGTCCTGACACCTCATAAGGTTCATCAAAGGGAATAATCAAGGCAACCTAACTTGCTCCTACAGCCATAATAGCCCCTCACAGTCTTTTACTTACAGGCATAACTCAAGGCATCTATGGGTTAGAAGGTGATTCTAGTTTGGGATGGATTCTTCTTTTCAGATTATTACAAACTCACATTATCAAGACCCTGATTAAAACTACTAAGAAGCATTGCCAACTCAGGAGTGAGGATGACAGTACAAGTGCATTGTACGGACTATGCACAGGGTAGAGTCCTAAAACATTGCTTAAAGGGATCGAATAGCTACAAGCATGTGAATTGGGATGCTCAACTGATGTAAACAGTCTTAAGGTACTTATTGAAGATATGATGACCACTAAACATGCTCAAACTTGATCATTACTCATCTACAGAGCAAAACACAGTCATTTTGAAGCCTTTTTTCCTTGTTTGGAGGTCTAAGCATGTTTAAAACAGGAGTAGAGGTTGTTTTCAAACTCTTGAAAGGATCTATTGAGCTAAACGAAGATGATTTTGACCTTTATAACCTCTAAGCATCATGAAAACACCTCCAAAACACTAAAACTGAGTCAAAACATGCAGACAGTCCATGCACAGGGGTCATTTTTGAGAGAAAATTGAGGATTCTGGGAGATACAGGGGGAGTTAAGACCTCAAATTTTGTGCACAGGGTCGTCAAGACTTGGAGAACCTTCTGACAAAGTTTCATGGCCATTGGATGAGTGGAGATATTCGCTGTTTTGTCTCAGACCTCAGCCTGTCTGTTTGAGACCACCATTTGGAGCAGGCATCATTCTAGAGTGCCACAAAAGTTTATAAGCCCAAGTAAAAGATTGATAAGCATGGGATGATGTTTTTACATCATAATCAAACCTCTAAAGATTGTAACTCTAAATTTTATGCAAACCATGCTCATACAGGCTTATGCAAGCAAATAGGCACATGGACCAAAAAGGCATTTTTGAACTTTTCAAGCAAAATATGCTTTCAGAGTTTTTTAATAGCATGGTACATGTCCCATAATGATGTTTTCAGGGTTTGTGAATCAGGGAAAGTGTTATTTTCATCTTGGTGAAGTTTTTTACTTTTTACAATTTTAGGCACCCTTCCAAGCCTCCTGTTTATATGCTCATATTGTCCACCACATGTGGAGTTTGGCCGAATGCTCTTAGTATGTTTTGAGGACCCCTATGTTCTTAGGATTCATGAACAATTGAGATCAGTTGAGGGGTTGTGCTTTATGAACAATCGTTAAGAGCGTAGACAGCCCAGAATGCAAGCTAAGCCCCACAGGGAAATTTCATCCACTTGGTAACTTTTCATATCTTTTGCATGAGAACCCAATCTTTTTCAAGAATGTCAAGGGGGTCAATGTGCTACACATCAATGGCAAGAGTTCGGGATTTGGAGGTCTATACTTCATGAATCATCATTTTGAAGATTTGGCTTTTAAACCCTCATAAACCCCTAAAAAACCAATTTTGAGAAAAATGGATTTTCTTACCATCAAATCATCATGGATCAACCTAAAACCTTTTCAAATGTCAAGTACACTTAGAGAGGATTCCAGAAATGTCAATTTTATGCATAGAGCTGTACAAATAAGGGCAAAAATCATGTTTTTTGTGAAAAAAGCATGTAAAACGAAGTACAAGGCAGTTCAATGGAATCTAATCAATGGAGCTTGATGCCTAAGACTTGTTCTTTGTCCTCAAATCTTCATCTGATCAGAAATCATCCCAAAAGTATCCCTACCAGCTCGATCAAAATGGCCAATCTGCTGAAAAATGGAGCAAAATAGGCCTAGTCAACCTTGTTGACTCGAATGGCGAAGGTTTTCTCATCAAAGTCACATATTTGATGATGAAGAAAGTTGTTCCAGGTCTAACTCATGGTTTTTGCAGGTTTTATGTCTTCTTATTGCAGGTTTTATGTCTTCTTATTGCAGGTTTAATGGTGACCAAGAGCACAAATTAGCCTTTAGACCTATTTGGTCTAAATGGCTTAATTGATTAACTTGTCAAGTTTGAGTTTGGCATTGGAATTGGTCATCAAAGACTTCCAAATGGATTTCCACGCTTCATATCTGCTGTTCCATGAAGATATTCATGCACTTCTCACTCTTCAAGGTCCATTTTCATGCAAAGGAGAGCTATTTTGGGATTGACTAGTCTTACTTTAGTTGACTAATTGTCAAGTGCCACATTGTTCTTGGTGATCTTGTTAATTGAAAGCTTTCAAGCACTTCAAACTCTTCAAGCTGGAGTTCTCCATTCAAAACGCTGGCGTAGCTTTTCATGCAAAAGATTGACTTGTCAAACATGGGCCCACCACCTCTTTTCTACGCCAAGATGAAGATTTTTGAATGTTTTGGATATTTTGAAGATTATTGAAGACTTGTTTTAAATATTGTAAAAGGAGTTAGTCTTGAGTTAGTCAACCAAGACTAATCCTTCTCCCTTTTCAACGCCACATTGGCTATAGTTAGGTTTTGAGACATATATATTGGCTTTTTCAAGCTATTTTTCATTATCCCTGGCGCTGAAGCAAAAATTGTATTTTCGACCATACATCAATAAAGGAGATTTTTATTTTGCATATGAGTTTTGACAGAGAATAGAGTGGAATTGATTGTGTATCAGCATATAAATGGGATTGTATCTCCTTTTGGAAGGTCCCTTCCTCACCTATTGCTTTCTATCTCACCTTCTGCAAGTCATTTGCAGAGGTAAAAAGGAATCTTGTAATCCAAAATTCTTTCAATCCTTTATCTGAAATACTTATCCTTCATCTGAAATAATTTCCTCCCTAATTAAAGGAAGTTGTCTCCAACTTCTACGGTGCATGAGGAAACTTCTCCACAAAAGTTGACTCAAAGAGTGTCAATAAAGTGACTTGTACAGCTTGTGCTGGATCACAATCATAACACCATGGATGCCTAGCCAAGATAGAAGATCTAAGCAAAAAGTGTTAAGGCCCACAAGTAGGAGAATAGTGTAGGGCCCATGTTTGATGGGTTTCGGCTTGTGATATTTGTTGTTAAGCATCTTCCCATCCAAGTGAAGCCAAAACCAACCACCAACTTGGAAATAATGAGCTACTTGACATTCAAGGAGTGCCTTGAATTCGCGGAGAGTCTTTTGGAGAATGACTTGAATTTTGATATGTAATTGGCCAAATTCTACACAAAGAAAGAGGTTTTGTCCTATTCCTCCTATTCATGAGACATTTCTAGAGTTGGACAAGCAATCAGAATCTTATAAGGCACAAAAGGTTGGAAGTTGTAACAAACTTTGAAAGGAGAACCCCTTGAAAATATTTAGGTAACCCAATTGAAGTTTTGTTGAATGAAATTCAAGTAATTATCCCAGTACCTATTCCACCGATATAATAGACATTGAGAGCATGCACTAAGGTGAAATTAACTATCTCAGTCGACCCATCAAAGTGTCGATGAAACTAGGTGGAGAAGCGCAAGTAACAACCAAGAAGATTCTATAATGATCACCAAAAGTGTCTCAGGTAGTGTAAGTCGTGATATGAAACAGTAGTGAGTGGCAGCCCAAAATTGCTCCAAAAATGAAGAAGTCAGCAGACTATACAGCATTAACTCTTTTGGTGCGTAGCATAAAGATTGCTAGTTTGGTAAACCAAAAACACAACCACAACAATGCAAATCAGTCGACCCATCAAAGTGTCGATGAAACTAGGTGGAGAAGCGCAAGTAACAACCAAGAAGATTCTATAATGATCACCAAAAGTGTCTCAGGTAGTGTAAGTCGTGATATGAAACAGTAGTGAGTGGCAGCCCAAAATTGCTCCAAAAATGAAGAAGTCAGCAGACTATACAGCATTAACTCTTTTGGTGCGTAGCATAAAGATTGCTAGTTTGGTAAACCAAAAACACAACCACAACAATGCAAATCATGCTGGTGCTGAGTTGTGGATAAACGGCTAATGAAATCCATGGAAATGGATTACCCACAATTGCAAATTTACCAGCAATGGCTGTTACAATCCAAGCTTCTGCTTGGAAAACTAAGACTAACTGCAAAGAGAGCTTCAACAAATGAAATCCGCAACAAGCTACCCCATAAAATACTAATAAAAGATGCCCTAAAGATGTTGCATGGCTGTTTGTATGCCAAAATGTCAACCACAAGAGGAGTGAGCCATCTTTAGAAATAGTTGATGAGCGGGGATAGTGGGGTCACAAAGCTGAGTGATATGTGGAGTAAGTATCTTTCCATTTGTCAAATGATGTGCACTAAGCATCAACAATGTTAAATACTAGAGGAGGATAGTAAAGAAGACTTGCCACATTGATGGTGACACCCTCCTTATACTTGATCACCAAATGCAACTGTTGAATGTAAGATGCCCCACTTCAGATGCCGATGTTACTGAACCTTATAACTGTAAGCTTAAGAATTGAAGGGGTTGATGGTCAATATGTAAAATGACCTTGCTGAGAAAGATAATGGCACTCCTTGAGTGCTTAGGCTAGGGCATAGAATTCCTAGTCACAGTGCCATAATTGAGCTTGGCTTACCAAAAGGGCCCTAAATGGATAAGTCGTTGGATGTATTCCCTGCTTAGGTACTATTCCTAACGCACATTTAGAAACACTAGTCTCAATCTCAAACGGTTGTTAAGAGTCAAGGAGAGAAATCAAAAATACCATGACAGCCAGTGGACTCCATGAGAAAGTTTTTCATTAGTGATGAGCATTGGCAGCATGTGAGCAGTTACGAATGAGCTTTCTATAGCAGTCCATACACCGTAAGAAAAACTCTTCGAATCTACAATGCTAGATAAAGTGGGACACTTGCAAAGGACCTTCATTTTATCTGAATTTTCATGTCTCTCACACTCATCAATGATAAATCCAAAGTAGTTTGTTGATGTTTGTCCAAAGGACATCTTCATCTTGCCATGGGGCTAATTTTGGATAAGAACATCCAATTGTCTATGCATGGACCACGTGGTTGTCCTACATCTTGCTATATAACAAGATGTCACCTAGATAGACGACAACACATTTTCCAAAAGGCCTGAAAACATTTATGGAGCACATAAATGAAGTAGGTGCATTCTAAGTCACAAGGTTTGAGTTCGAGTTCATGTTTGACGAGGATAAAGTTCGATTGAAGTTAGCCAATAGATAAAGTTCAAAAAAAAAAAAAATGTCTAAGTATGAACCGAAAAAAAAAATTCTAGATTTATTTTCTAAAAAATGCATAAATATGTCAGAGGGGCAAAGTGGAGATAGGTTTTTGTCCTCTACTCAGTCGATATATGTATATATACACATATTTATAAAATAATGCAAAATCATGTCAAAATCTCCCCACGTAAAAATAATTAGTAAAGTTTGAGTCCAGGTTTGATGAGGATAAAGTTCAGCAAAGTTCGAACTTTTTTGATAAAGTTTGGCGTAGCTTGTGACATAGGGTGCATTGTGTAATGTCCCACTAAGAATTTTTGGCCAAAAACTTGCACTATTTCTGATTTTTAGCTTATTTGCATTTCATCAAACACTTTGCATACAACCAAATGTGAAGAATTTCTGTATACTAACAATCATAATAGCTGCAACCAAAATTCCGAGTCATATATCCTAATCCATCATTAAACCATGTCAATGTCCAAAGGTTTCACAAAGTCATTTTGTCAAACAGTTTGCAAGCTTTCTATATACTTAGAAATGCAATCAATGAATAATATACATTGTCTCAAAAAATCAGAAGAACAGAGATGAAACTAACAGGGAATATTCAGTCCAAAGAGTTGAAACCCTAATCAAATTCAATGTAGAAAATGGTACAACAGTACCTAATGTCCTCAAAACAATAGTTTAATGAATATTTAGCATAAACCCTAGGCTGGAAATGAAAATAAATGCTGAAACTAAATTCTTACAATCAAACACTAATCAATTTGAGCTTGCAGTTGTACGGCTGCCCTAGAAAAGTACAACAAACCTCATGCATGTGATGCAAACCTTATTTTTTATCCAAAAATTCCTCTATGTTGCTGCCAACTGCTAACCCTAGTTGTACGGCTTGTTGTAGAGATCGTACGCCTTTAAATCAGCTTCCATACGGATCCATATGGATCTTTTTTTTATATAAATTCTGCTCTACCTGCCTGTAAATTACTGCAAACTGATCTGGACCGTATGGCGTTGACTCCCAAAGATGGATTGCTGTAAAATAGCCTCGAAACTGAGTTTTTTCTAAATCTGAAAGCACAAACATGATCCTCGGATGGAATCGCCACTTGGGTGTGAAGGTTTTTTTCCTCAACCGGATTCCAATCAAAGGTTTTCATCCTCTGTGAAAAAATATGGTAGTTTCAAACTCTCCAATAAATTTTGAAAGTTGAATGATATTAATGGATGTATTTTCCTTCGTTTTCATCCTTCTTATGATTACTTTTCCACTTACAACCCTAAAAGCGATTTAAAATTAATTTTTAATTATAATTTCCACTTTGCTCCAAAAAGTAATTAATAATTACTTTAATTTTCTAATTTCCACTTGGCTTTTAATTCATGTACCCCTTTTGGCCCCATTCAATTAATAACACCTTTTACATGTCCCCCTTTTAAGTTGTGACTTAGAAGTACCCTTGGGAACACTTAAAAAATTATTACTAATTTATTCTTTTTTTTATATTTCGAAAAAGGGGACATGACACATTGGTTAGTTCACCTTGGTCTTTTCTTTAAGCTTGATCTCTTCATTCTCAACATGCACAGACAATGAGACCTCTTGGTACTCTTCAAATTTTGAATCATTCTCCACCATAGCAAACAAATTACTTACACTTGCAGTCTTATCATGACTCACACTTTTTACCTTTGGTCGAACTTTTTTGATAAAGTTTGGCGTAGCTTGTGACATAAGGTGCATTGTGTAATGTCCCGCTAAGAATTTTTGGCCAAAAACTTGCACTATTTCTGATTTTTAGCTTATTTGCATTTCATCAAACACTTTGCATACAACCAAATGTGAGGAATTTTTGGTTACTAACAATCATAATAGCTGCAACTAAAATTTCGAGTCATATATCCTAATCCATCATTAAACCATGTCAATGTCCAAAGGTTTCACAAAGTCATTTTGACAAACAGTTTGCAAGCTTTCTATATACCTAGAAATGCATTCAATGAATAATATAAATTGTTGTCTCAGAAAATCAGATGAACAGAGATGAAACTAACAGGGAGTATTCAGTCCAAAGAGTTGAAACCCTAATCAAATTCAATGTAGAAAAAGGTACAACAGTACCTAATGTCCTCAAAACAATAGTTTAATGAATATTCAGCATAAACCCTAGGCTAGAAATGAAAATAAGTGCTGAAACTAAATTCTTACAATCAAACCCTAATCAATTTGAACCTGCAGTTGTACAGCTTCCCTAGAAAAGTACAGCAGACCTCATGCATTTGAAGCGAACCCTATTTTTAATCCAAAAATTCCTCTATGTTGCTGCCAACTGCTAACCCTAGTTGTACAGCCTGTTGTAGAGATCGCACAGCCTAAAATCGACTGCCATACGGATCCATATGGATCTTTTCTTATATAAATTCTACTATGTCTGCCTATAAATTACTGCGAACTGATTTGGACCGTATGGCGCTAATTCCCAAAGATGGACTGCTGTAAAATAGCCTCAAAACTAAGTTTTTTCTAAATCTGAAAGCACAAATATGATCCCCGGATGGAATCACCACTTGGGTGTGAAGGCTTTCGTCCTCAACCGGATTCCAATTGAGGGTTTTCGTCCTCAACTGGATTTCAATCGAGGGTTTTCGTCCTCTGTGGAAAAGTATGGTAGCTTCAAGCTCTCCAGTAAATTTTGAAAGTTAAATAATATTAATGGATGTGTTTTTCTTCTTTTTCTTCTTTCTTATGATTACTTTTCCACTTACAACCCTAAAAGCGATTCAAAATTACGTTTTAATTCTTATTTCCACTTTGCTCCAAAAAGTAATTAATAATTACTTTAATTTTCTAATTTCCACTTGGCTTTTAATTCATAAACCCCTTTTGGCCCCATTCAATTAATAACACCCTTTACATGTCCCCCTTTTAAGTTGTGACTTAGAAGTACCCTTGGGAACACTTAAAAAATTATTACTAATTTATTTTATTTTTTATATTTCAAAAAAGGGGACATGACACATTGGTAAGTTCACCTTGGTCTTCTCTTTGAGCTTGATCTCTTCATTCTCAACATGAACAAACAATGAGACCTCTTGGTACTCTTCAATTTTTGAATCATTCTCCACCATAGCAAACAAATTATTTACACTTGAAATCTTATCATGACTCACACTTTTTACCTTTGGTCGAACTTTTTTTATAAAGTTTGGCATAGCGTGTGACACAGGTTGCATTGTGTAATGTCCCACTAAGAATTTTTGGCCAAAAACTTGCACTATTTCTGATTTGTAACTTATTTGCATTTCATCAAACACTTTGCATACAACCAAATGTGAGGAATTTATGTATACTAACAATCATAATAGCTACAACTAAAATTATGAATCATATATCCTAATCCATCATTAAACCATGTCAATGTCCAAAGGTTTCACAGAGTCATTTTGTCAAACAGTTTGTAAGCTTTCTATATACCTAGAAATGCATTCAATAAATGATATACATTGTTGTCTCAGAAAATCAAAAAAACAGAGATGAAACTAATAGACAGTATTCAGTCCAAAGAGTTGAAACCCTTATCAAATTCAATGTAAAAAAGGGTACAACAGTACCTAATGTCCTCAAAACAATAGTTTAATGAATATCCAGTGTAAACCCTAGGCTGGAAATGAAAATAAATGCTGAAACTAAATTTTTACAATCAAACTCTAATCAATTTGAACCTGCAGTTGTACGACTACCCTAGAAAAATACAGTAGACTTCATGCATGTGATGCGAACCCTATTTTTTATCCAAAAATTCCTCTATGTTGCTGCCAACTGCTAACCCTAGTTGTACGTCCTGTTGTAGAGATCATACGCCCTGAAATCGGCTGCCATACGGATCCATATGTATCTTTTTTTATATAAATTATGCTCTGCCTGCCTGTAAATTACTGCAAACTGATCTGGATCGTATGGCATTGATTCCCAAAGATGGATTGCTGTAAAATAGCCTCGAAACTGAGTTTTTTCCTAAATCTGAAAGCACAAACATGATCCCCGGATGGAATCACCACTTGGGTGTGAAGGTTTTCGTCCTCAACCGGATTCCAATCGAGGGTTTTCGTCCTCAACTAAATTCCAATAGAGGGTTTTCGTCCTCTGTGAAAAAGTATGGTAGCTTCAAGCTCTCCAATAAATTTTGAAAGTTGAATATATTAATGGATGTGTTTTTCTTCTTTTTCATCCTTCTTATGATTGTTTTTCCACTTAAAACCCTAAAAACGATTTATAAGTACTTTTTAATTCTAATTTCCATTTTGCTCCAAAAAGTAATTAATAAGTACTTTAATTTTCTAATTTCCACTTGGCTTTTAATTCATATACCCCTTTTGGCCCCATTCAATTAATAACATCCTTTACATGTCCCCCTTTTAAATTGTGACTTAGAAGTACCCTTGGGAACACTTAAAAAATTATTACTAATTTATTCTTTTTTTTGTATTTCGAAAAAGGGGGCATGACACATTGGTAAGTTCACCTTGGTCTTCTCTTTGAGCTTGATCTCTTCATTCTCAACATGAGCAGACAATAAGACCTCTTGGTACTCTTCAATTTTTGAATCATTCTCCACCATAGCGAACAAATTACTTACACTTGCAGTCTTATCATAATTCTCACTTTTCACCTTTGGTCGAACTTTTTTGATAAAGTTTGGTGTAGCTTGTGACATAGGGTGCATTGTGTAATGTCCCACTAAAAATTTTTGGCCAAAAACTTGCACTATTTCTGATTTTTAGCTTATTTGCATTTCATCAAACACTTTGTATACAACCAAATGTGAGGAATCTTTGTATACTAACAATCATAATAGCTGCAACTAAAATTTCGAGTCATATATCCTAATCCATCATTAAACCATGTCAATGTCCAAAGGTTTCACAAAGTCATTTTGTCAAACAGTTTGCAAGCTTTCTATATACCTAGAAATGCATTCAATGAATAATATATATTGTTGTCTCAAAAAATCAGAAGAACAGAGATGAAACTAGCAGGTAGTATTCAGTCCAAAGAGTTGAAACCCTAATCAAATTCAATGTAGAAAAGGGTACAATAATACCTAATGTCCTCAAAACAATAGTTTAATGAATATTCAGGGTAAACCCTACGCTGAAAATGAAAATAAATGCTGAAACTAAATTCTTACAATCAAACCCTAATCAATTTGAACTTGCAGTTGTACGGCTGCCCTAGAAAAGTACAACAGACCTCATGCATGTGATGCAAACCCAATTTTTTATCCAAAAATTCCTCTATGTTTTAGATTATGGTAAAAACAGGTTTTGAAGGGATCCCGAAACCCTGTACAAGAAGAAAGATAAACATTAAAGCCCAACCAGGTTAACACAAGACCCTGATAACAAAAAAAATCAGAACCAGGTTTTACAGGGACCTGTACCCGACAAATAAGAACATGAAAAAACTGCTGTCAAAACACTGAACTGAAAGATAACCAAATGGATTAGCAAACTTCCAGATCCGTAAACAGCAAACCAAGAAGAAATGACCGGTTTGCTGCCCCCAAAAAACCAATCAGCAGAATGGAACTTTGGATGAATCTTTTAAATTCGGATTTTTCTTTTTGCATGACCGAAGATTCATATCTAGAGGAGGGACCAAAGGCTTAGCCTTCTTTCTTCTGACTGCTGTCCAACCATCTTCTACCTTAGCTGCCTCAGCAACCCATGCCTCAGAAGACACTGATCTGTGGACACCAGAAGGCATAAACTCCTTGTGACAGTCTAACACAGTCTGGCTCTTAGAAAGATCCTCCAAAACAGGGGAAGAGATCACCACCTCCTCCTCAGGCTCAGCTGTATCTTTAACTTAAGCCTCCTCAGAGGCTATATTTGATTGTTTCTCCAGTGATTCCTCTTCATCTTCCGAATCGGATTGCAGCCTTTCCTCATTCTCGGTCTCGGAATCTGTTGTTGTCTCCAAAGGTTGTTTATCTATGCTATGTTCAGAGAAATCCTTAGGCCACCAAGAAAGTGAACGTCTGGGATTGTTTTTCCCATCACCACAACAAGCAGCAATGTGTCCCGTCTGGTGACACTTCCTACACCTAAAAGGAATCCCCTCATAATCCAAAATTTGTGTCCAGGAACCCCTAGGGGAATCAATGCAAATCGCCTCAGGAAGGCCCTTTGAAACATCCAGGTCAGCCAGAAATCGTGCACAAGTCGAATGGTGGCTCTTAGTACTGTCTTCTTCATATAGAAACTCCCCTATAGCATTTCCAATGGTTTTATAAACCGCCTCTTGCCACAAATGTATCGGAAGATAAGGGAGCCGCACCCATATAGGGATCTTGTTAAAGGATTCCGAGAGAGGATTAAAATCCTTATGCCAAGGTTTGGCCATTAGGGGAAATCTGCCCTGCCAAGAAAAATTATTGTGACACAAAATAGACTTCCTATCTTCAGGGCTTTGAAATATTACTATAAAAAAACCCCTGGCACAGGGCTGTATTTGACCATCTTTAATATGCAGCCAACTCTTAGCAATCCAATTCTGTATGTTGCTGCCAACTGCTAATCCTAGTTATACGACCTGTTGTAGAGATCGTACGACCTGAAATCGACTGCCATACGGATCCGTATGGATCTTTTTTTTAATATAAATTATGCTCTGCCTGCCTATAAATTACTGCGAACTGATCTGGACCGTATGGACTCCACATCTAGAAATATCACTTTTAAAAAAATTATATAACCCACATAAGGGACTTAATTTTAAAGGAATATTCCAAATTTGGTATTCTTCCAAAACTTTGGAAAAATGATTTCTTGTGTCAATTGAGGAAATGAAACATGCGAGTAGAATGAACCTTTTAGTTGGGTGCTTCGCAAACATGCAAGTGATGGCCACCAAGATAGCAGCAAAGAAGACGACCAAAAACGTGATGACCAACAAAGAAGACGACCAAACACGGGCAATTTATTGTCCCATAATCCATGATTTCTTGAAGAGTGCAATCTATTGATGCGACTATGTCTTGATTTGGAGAATTGCTACGCAAAAGTGGTGGCATGCATGAAGAACCAACAACCCCACTATTTACATAACAAACGAAATCTAGCAATAGCAAGTGGCTCTGTAATAGAGTCATGTCTCCTTTTTCAAATAAAGTTTTAATAAAGTTAATATTTTCAGTTGTCTACGTAACTTTTTTTTTTAATTAAAATGAAAGTGACAACTTAATATTACTTTATTATTATTAAAGATAAAAGAAAATGGTGAGAAAAAGTGAAAATTAAAAAAAAAAAAAGGTAAATGTGAAAAGTATAACTCTAAACCTAAAAGTATAACCCTAACCCTAAATGTGACAATTGAGTCTATATATTGAGTCCTCATTTTAAATTATTCAATTTTTATTATCAATATTTCTCAATTGATTGAGCCTTCCAATACATCAGTTTTTCAACGTAAGGACAAAAACCCTTATAGTTGGAACAAATTGTGAGGACGAAATACCCTCACCATTCAGATTTAGGTTTGAGGATGAAAACCCTCTAAACCTTTGAGGTAATTTCATCTATAAATTACAAGTGTGCTACATCAAAATCTTCAAACATCAATTTAGCAAAGCACTAGGGTAGCTTGGACGCATAATTCAATACAGCAGCGTTGACTAAGTTTATTGGTAGAGTTTCCACCAGGTGCAAAAATAAGATCACAGCTTATGTTGGGTTACAGCTGCCCAATACAAAGAATGCAACTGACAATAAGGTTTCCAAAGTTGACCAAGGGATCACAAGGGTTTCATAAAATATTTTTCTACCCTTTTAAAGATCAAGGTTTGCAGAAATAAAAACAACAAATAAATTCCAGCGTTTGAACAACACAATGCCCTTCCAGTAGCAACTATAAGGTTGGAATTTCATAATATTGTTAGCATTCCTTTGTAATCTGATTTTGGCAATAAACCCATTTTATAAAAGATTTAAAGGATTGAAACAAAGTTGATACTTTCTTGGAAAATTACAATTATGTTATATCTTTGAAAGCAATTGTAGAATCATTTATTTAATTGCCAATTTAGAAAATAAGAGTTTACGTAAAATACAAAATTGTTTAAATTTGTCCGAAAAGGGACATTACAGTGGTATCAGAGCAGGTTATCTTGTCAGCGTGTTGGGAAGAATTAATATTTTGCAGATAATATCTGATCCATAGCCTATAAATCATGGAGTTAATGAATAAAGATGATTTGAGAATAAAGCTTTACATAACAGGGAAAAAACTTGAGCAAGAAACTTGAGCAGCTAACTCATTTAAAAAATGTTCTCTGTATTTTGGAGGAAGTGGCAAACTATTTGTCCATGATTAGACAATTAGATTATGGGTCTATGTTATGGGCAGTGAATCCATTGATGACTCATTTGGCTAAGCCCAAGCTTTTGAGACACCCAAATCCAGATGTGAAACTTGTAGGTATCACTTGTATTAGTGAGATTACAAGAATAACAGAGCTTGAAAAGCCATACAGCAACAACACCTATAATGTTCATGAATTACGAATATCCTTTGAAATCTAAATTTTATGCAAAACCCTAGGATAAAAATCAGTTTTATGATTTTTTCAATAACCCTAGATGAAATCAACCTTCCAAAATTAGCCTAAAAATAGGAAGAATTAAATGGCACAAAAAGGCAAGCCAACAAGTGAGTTTTTCTTCCCAAAAACTGAAATTCATCTTCAAACCCTAGGCGCCAAAATTATAAGTAAATTGCAGAATTAATACTTGCCCTTACAACTCCAAAAAAAGTACTTTAGGACCTCACAAATGATCCAATAAATTATGAAATAAATTACTAGAGTTATTGACAATTTTTTAATGACTAATGGAGCACTAAATCATGAAATTTCAACCATAAAATATGCCAATTTATACCACAGTCCAGATCTGAATATTTGAATAAAATACTGAATTTTCCCCAATCGAATGTGCTAGAAAGTTCCTCAAAAATAGGGAAATATATGTAGAAAAATTACAAATATTATTTAGGCTTGGTAAATCCCAACAACCCTCTCCCACAAGTCAAATACCAAGTCACCCCAGCTGTAGAAAATCACGATAAATTCCAAAATGATGTTAGGGCGCAAAATGACCCTCCAACAACAGCGATTCACTCCTCACTCCAAGCGCCAACCTCCACAAGCAAGTCGCCCACCTGAAAAACCCTTATTATGAATTTTTCCTAAATTTGAAGAACAGTGGCAGCTCCTAATTGAAGTTGCCCCACGGAAGAAAGAGGGTTTGCATCCTCAATCTCTTTGCTTTGAAGGTTTCTGTCTTCAAGGCAATGGCTCAAGCGTTTCGTGCTCGAAGTCCAAGATTTGAATATCAAAATTAGCATCCATTCAACTGATCCTTCACTTTCCTTTTATACACCTCCCCAAGAGTGGCACCCAAATTGGAGGGAAGAATCTAATTTAAATCTAAAAAAGAGTAACTCTTATAATTTCCACTTACGTCCTTGGGCTCCCATGACCCTCTAAAGAACACAACTTAAGTGAAAATTAGAATAATAAAGTGTTTTTTACAATTACTCTTAGAAACCAAAGTGTTTCTCTTTCTTTCTCTTTTCCCTTAGCCTTTGATAAACAAGTGAAGCTAAGGGTCTCCAATCGCTTCATGTCCAAAAGGGGGACATGACAACACCATGATGGAAAAATTCCACTTGATTGTTGTGGAAAGCTTCCAAGGTATGGATAAAATCAAAAGTCCTTATTTTGCTAAGAGGGTTATAATTTTAAAAATTGTTGCAAAAGTCAAATCTTGCATTCTAATGTTAGATCTTGAATGTGAAGATCTTATTCTTCAAATGTTTGAACATTTTTTTCTATTGTTCATAAGAATCATGCATAAAATATTGTTGCCTCACTGCAAACAATTATGACATTGATTCTAAATGATAATGACAATATTTTCCAGCCACTCCTATCAGTTTTATTGACTAATGTGAAATGATGTGGGAAGTTTCACCAGCAAAGCGTGCACTAGCTAAAAGTGTGGTTGATCAACATGAAAAAAAGTTGAAACCATACTTAACAAAAGAAATGATAGTTGAACTGAACAAGAACTCTCAGAAAGATAGCTACAAAAATGATCTTAGAAGACAAAAACTTTGTTTTTCAATGTCTCATACAAAGAACCTTGGGAGCCAAACCACAATTGTCTAGGCAAAGGACATGTGGAAGTGTTGCCAGATGGAGAACTAGAAAAAGTGTTAGATGTAACGGAATCTCAGAGAGTTAAGAAAGCAGAAATTAGTGAGAAATCAGCAACATCAAAGTTCATTGAATTGCATCAATCCAGCCAAGAGCAAACAAAGAAAGTAGAGCAGAAGATTGAAGATCTACAATTGTTGATAACAAAAGAGAAAGAGGTGCAAGTCCTAACAAAGTTGGATAGTACTTAAAGGCTCATTGAAGATCTAACTCTAAGTTTGTAGAGTGCTCAAATTGTGGTGGAGAACAACACTGTCATGTCCCCTTTCCAGTTGACATCTTAGAGCTGATGATTAGCCTATTATGCAAACCTCGTAGGTTGATAGGATGGATAGAGGGTCATGATGGAGCTTGGCTTGGCTTCGACTAGCAGAATTTTTCCAGTTGGCTTTCGTTCCGGTTCTTTCAGACACCGTTTGCCTAAGCTCCTATTTTTTTTAGGATATTTGACATGCAGCGGAGCACCCCTGTTTTGGTATGGTCGTGTGCGGAATCACTCCCTTGTTCACCAGCTTCAGACGGTGCGAGAATCGGATATGTATTGAGGGAGATATTAATATTTGATTGATTTAATTAAATATTAATTATTTGGCGTACTTTTAATTATGAAACCCTAATTAGGGCAAGCGCACCTTTTAGAGGATATAAGGGTTTCTCATTGGAGGGAGTGCCATTCATTGATGTGGAAAACAATTTTTGCAAAGTATTTTCTGAAAACACTGAGCCAAAAGTTTCCACTATTCTTTTGCATTGGAGAACGTGCAATCTTCAGTGTGTGCAATTAAGAGGTTGTGAGATATCAGTTGATCTATTGCCGATTTGAGAGATAACTTCACACAGGGGTTATTACAGAGATTCACAAGTATTTATTTTCATCAAGTTTTTTTGTCCAAAAATCATCCAGATAAAGATCTTCATGTATTAGCGTAATATTTTTTGAGATCAGGTGTCCAGCATACACGCCGTACAGTTTTTACTGCTGCTGTATGGAATCCGTACGATTTTGTACCAGGTCGTACAGTTTCGAAAAAAAAAGCATATTTCAGCAGTCACAGGCCGCAGGGAGCGTAGAGACCGACATCGGCCGAGCAGAGACCGACATCGACAGCGCAGAGACCGACATCGGTCGACTCCTACACCAACATCGGCAGATACGGCAGTATAACAAACCGACGTCGGCGCTATGTTTTTGAAACAGCAACCAGAGAAAAGCTTATTTATCAGGTTTTTGAACAATAGTTTATATTATTTTTATATGCATGACAGAGACTTTATATTGTAATCATCTGGAAGAATAACAAGATCATTGATTAGCCAGATAAGAGATTATACTGCTATTTATTTATTTATACGAATTATTCTTGCAAATTCACATTTTTTTTATTTCATACAAAAACACCAAAAAAATCAAAATACACAAAAACAGTCAAAAAATATACAGTTTGAGAAATCAGGGGGAAATAGGGGTTTCTACAAACACTATGGGTGAGGTAAATGTTGCTAGCACCAAGCATATAGTCACTCTTGCAAATTTGCAAATAGTAAAGAGTGCATTGGAAACAATAAAATCAGAATATATGCGTGTGATTAAAAACAAGAATATAGTCATCAGTATTGCACAAGAGACCTTGACTGCATCTAAGAAAATGCAGGGAAGGGTTGATACCCTCACTATGAAGCTTAGCTCAGTCTCTTCTTCACTTCATTAAACAGAAGAACCACAATTTGTTATAGCGATTTTCAGTGAGATGGAGAGAACATTTTCCATGAACAGTTTCCAAGGAAGCCAAAAGATGCAAATTCAAAGTTGAGCATAACTAAGACAAAGAAGCATCACGAGGAACAGAAGAAACAGACGGTTTAGGCATTGCTTGAGGACAAGCAATCTTTGGGAAAGGTGGACTATCATGTCCCCTTTTTCAAATAAAGTAAAAAATAATTAAGTTAATATTTTAAGTTGTCTAAGTGACTTAATTTTTATTTTATTAAAAAAATAACTTAATATTACTTTATTATTATTATTAGAAATAAAAGAAAAGGGTGAAAAAAGAGAAAAATGAAAATAAAATAAAAGGGTAAAAGTCAAAAGTAAAACCCTAAACCTAAAAGTATAACCCAAACCTAAAAATGACGAATGAGTCTATATATTGAGAGTCCACATTTTAGATCATTTAATTTTTATTATCACTATTTCTCGATTGATTGAGGCTTGCAGTTCATCGATTTTTCAGCATAAGGACCCTTCCTATCTAAGTGTGTTTACTTGTTTAGAAGATTGTTTTTCTAAAAGTTTGTTTTTGAAATTGTTTCTATTCTAGTTTAGTTTTAAAATAAATACCCCATGTTAGTGTATTAAGGGGTAGGTTAAAGGTTTCTCAGAAAAGGTTGCAATTTGGTTTTTAAAGCTAAATTTTGATGGGGATTCACGTGACAACCTGGGCACTTCTAAAGTTGGCTATGTCATTAGAGACTGTGAGGGGTCCCTTATTCGCGTTGCTTCAATCAAATTGCTTGATGAGACTAATAACGAGGTCGAAGCTCGTGCCTTGGTCTCTAGAATCCTTCTAGTCGTTCAATGTGGAATCGACAATTTTATTATTGAAGGTGGCTCCTTAGTAATCATGAATGTGATTCGGAATCAATGTTCGGGAAATTGGAGATTGGAAAACATTCTTCACCAAATTTGGGATATTTTGGAGGATTTCAATTCGTGGCAGGTCTTGCATTGCTTCAAGGAAGCAAACAATGTGTCAGACTTCCTTGTTGATTAAGGAATTGATCAGCAAGAGCATCTAAAGGTGGATAATGTCCTCATTGGTTGGCCAGGGATGGAAGAATGTTGGGCTAAGGATCAACTAGTTAGACCCCAAAGATGGATAGGATTCCTCATTAATACAATAATGCGAATTTTATATAATTTTTTTGATTTGCAATCATTCTCATTAATCAACTTGGAATGATGTTTTGCATTGGTTCTTGGCTCTTCTATGGTCGTTGGAAGAAGTGTTGCTTGGGCAATGATGAGGTGGGGAATGGTATGATTGAAACATCCCTTCTTACCACTTGCTTGCGCCTACATTTAGTATGATTAGCATTTCGCATGGAGGAGTGGGCATGAAAAGATTTTAAGAGTTGCCCCTTTTCATTTCTTCTCCTGCTCTTGTCTTAGGTGGAGCATGGAAGGCTTGATGTTCTCCAGGGTTCTCCTTCATGCTCTTTTCCCTAGCCAACATGTGGCCCTAGGCACTATCTCCACGATTCTTTTTGTATAGGCACAGTAGGGAGATGGGATTCAAATCAGTTGTTTCTAAAGACAGACTAAAGAATATCTTCTTCGTCCATGTGGGAAGGTTCTACAGGCCATCGAAGCCATCCTAGGTGTTGATTATCTTGAGACAAAGATGTGTTCTAGGGTGAATTCGGAGGTTGCCTCCATGTTTTTAATAAACCTGCTTACTCTGCTCCCTAAAAAAGCAAAGGTTCTTGTTGTTGATACCTTTGTTAAAATGGAGCATTGTGGAGGTCTAGTTAAGGTGGTGGAGATTTTTGATGATGCATTCCCAGATGATCTTCCCATTGTTGGTTGGGAGGTCAGGGGACTAGTGCCCATGGCGTCCTTTAGGGAATTCGAATCACAATTTGTCAAACTAGTTGCAGTTGTGGCGGATATGCCGAAGGCTCTAGCTACAAGTATGAGTATGGTTGGTGCGGCGGAGGCCATTGTCAATGTTGATCTCGCATCTATGGTAAAATCAATTCTTCCAACTCACCATTTAATGGAGAAGAAGGTGGCACAGTTGGCAGCCAAAGTGGCTAGGAAGCTAGTTAGGCTTGTTGATAAAGCCCCTAAGGTTCGTCCTATTACTACGAGCACTGGCGCCTCTTGTTCTGGCGGTGGAGCGGCTACAGAGGATGTGGAAATTGTGGTTCTAAATTTAGAAATGCACGCAGCCTTTTTTTTAATGGAAGTGCAAACATTTTTTTGGGAGATTCTCAAGATTATTGTATGTCCCTGATAGGGAGGTCCCTTTGTTGAATTTTACACTTTTTTGGCTTAGATGTTAGGTTTGTCCTTCTGATGCTTTTGGGAGGCTATGCGGATGGACTGCTCTTGGAGCTGGTGAAATCATAATTTTTGGCACTTTTTGGTTCTTGCTGGTTTCTGACGGGACTTGAAAATAATCAGACCTAGTTCAAAGCTTTACTTTAGAATTTTCCTTATATATAAACAAAAGGGTGGGGGACCCTTAAGCCCTATTTATGAATCAAAAAAAACATAATGCATACACTTTTGTATGGTTTAAGATTCACTTATAATATTCAATTTCATTTGTAATATAATACGTGGATAAGCACTAATGGGTGCACACTTATCCAAAACCCATTATTAGAGAATATTATCAATTAAGTATTTACTTAATTGACTTTTACTAATAATAGGTAGTCTTATCTCCAAGAAGACTTATTATACAAGTAACAACTCTCCAAAACCCTAACCCTTACCCTAGCCTCATTTATTATCTATATAAGAGCATAGAAGACTAGTGGGTGAGGTGCATTGTGGATGAGATTTATCATTCTTATGGTTTTGAATTCAAGCTAGAACTCTTAATTTAAATAGGTGGTAATACTACCTAGATAAATCTGTGTTGTTTTGATTATGCTTTCAAAGATTTATGTATTGCATGTATTGTGGGCGTATGTATTATGGTAGCTACAGCGATTCAGGTACTATTCTAGTAATTTAATATGGTATCAAAGTTATGAAAGCTTCACCTCGTGCATTGCAGTTATGTGGAGCATACAAATCTTCTATTTTTGTGCCCACCATAGGTATAAAGATCAAATCTACAATTTTCATTTTTTTCTACATATCTAATTTCTATTCCATTTTCAAATCTGCAGTTCTCATTTTTTTCTACATCTTGTTTCAAACCAGGATTTTAGTGGCCTATTGCAAAAACCCGATCTTATGCTCTCACTTCACCATCTTGTGTGATTATAAATTGGTGATTGTAGTTTATGCTCTCACTAAGGTTTGAAGCCTTTTATTTGTAGAAATCCCCTAGTTTAGAAACCCCATACCAGGGCTTTTAAAAAATCATAGGTGCTGACATTATTGACTAAGCACAACATTGTCGGTGTGTGAAGTGACACAAGTTCCCTCAATACCTAGGCCTCAGATAGCGTTATTCATAGAATTTAGCTTCCACATACCTTACGATATATTGGAAGCACCTAGGATTTTTTTCTAACAATAGGAACCCATCGGCCATTTGAAACTGTGGTGCACTAGTAAGCAATTAGCCCCATGAAGTTACTTTCTACGTACCTCAGAGATGGGATAGTGCATTTACAAGTACAGTAGAACCCTTCGTGGTTAGTGCGCTTTGGGTATGATCAATATTTATGCCAAGGATTTGTATATCGGAGAGCCTACATATCACACACCCCTACCTATTAATTCCAGAGAAATTTTGCTTACACTTGGCAGACTTGCACACTACTGCAATATTTTGTATTCAGTTTCAATTGCAGTATTCTCTGTACAATTTCAGTTTCAATATTCCTATTTGGGATTCAGTTGCAAACAAGTACACTAAAAGGGCATGCAGAGAGAGTATTTGGCAAAAACTTGGTTATTCTCGAATAACTTTTGACCTATGCAGAATTTGACAATTTTTATTGAAAAACGTCCCAAAAAGAATTAAGAGCAACATTTCCAGGGCAACTGAATTGTTGTGATCCTCTTTCATTGAGCCGATCATTTTAATGTCCATCTTCGTAGACCTTTTTCCAAAAAACAATTGTTGCCTTTTGGGCGATTGTCCCATTGTGATCCTCTCATCGCTCTAATCATTTTGACATGTTACTTTAGACCCCCTAAAAAAAATTTAGGGGATTTTTTTTACCTATAGGAAGTTTTTGTGCTAGCAATGGCAGAGATAAAGATAATACTCACCAATTCCAACTACTTCAGCTGGAAAAGGTACATCACAGGAATGCTTCTTAGTAAGGGTCTTTACCGCATGGCCATAAGTGATGAAATTGCTCCTTTTGACCTTTTCAAATGAATCAAATGGCAAAATCATTGTGACAAAGCCAAAGGACACATAGGTCCGTCAGTGTCCCCTAAATTAAAGTTCCACTTTCAGGGCATCATCTAACCTTGGATAGTTTGGGCTATCTTGGAGGGATCTTTTGGGGAAGCATACCAAGATATGTGCATGTCAACCAGAAAACAAGCTTGATGCTCTTAGTCCAAACAACTATCTTTGGATTGAAAATTTCATCACTCAAGTCAAGTGCTTGACACTTCTACTTGGTGAGACAGGGGTAACCAAGACTGATAACCAACTCATTATGAGTCTTTTGGCAAAATCGAGTTATCCTTGCTCAGTCTTCGTCCCAATTCACTACACACAACAAGATTCTTTAGGCAGTGCATATGTGGCACCAACTTTTAATAAGTTTTGTGAGCAACTTTAGAGAGAATAGAAAAAATTGATTTTCATTGGTGACATTCAAACCTAGAGGTACTAAGTAGCAGGTATTAGTTGTCAATGATACTAATGCGACATCACAACCCAACTCAGGGAAGGGAAAGAGCCTTACCAAAGGAAAAGGGAAAGCAAAGCCTAAGCCTAAGGGCAATCAATCAACTTAACAAAACCTTTCCCTTAGTTAAGAAAAAGGCAAAGGGAAATGAAATGCAAACATCGACAAGGAGTGTTGTAATTTTTGTGGTAAACTAGGCCATGTTGAACATCAGTGTTTCAAGAAAATGGCATACTTGGAAGCAAAAATAAAAAAGATACAACTCCATCTCTCCAAGACAGGAACAACACTTTCCACAACAAGAAACATATCACCAGTGTTTGAATGGATCTTGGATTCAAGAGCCTCCCAATATATGACACATGATGGCTCACTGTTTCACGCTCTTGATGCAAGCCCCACAACTGAAATTTTTGTGGGCAACTCTAGTCCCTTAGTTGTTGAGTGAGAAGGGTCCGTTGAGATGGAGATGGTGTATTCAACAAAGTTCTCCAAGTTCCAAACTTGTCTGCAAACCTCTATCCATCTAACAGATAACACATTCAAGTGAAGGCACGACCGTTGAATTTACACCTACCGATGTTGTGCACTTGGAAAACAACACAAGGATCCATTTCCCAATGGCAAATCTTGGAAGACAAGTAACAGATTACAGTTGGTTCACAGTGATCTCAAGTCATTCCTTCATGTTTCCTTTCATAAACATAAATACATGCTTAACTTCATTTATGCTTTCTCTCGCAAAACTTGTGTATACCATCTGAAAAACAAAAGTGTAAGTCTTTGAGCACTTCAAAATATTTAAAGATCTTGTAGGAAACCTATCAGATAGAAAAATTCAGTGTCACAGAACAAACAATGGAGCAAAGTTTGTCAACATTTAGATGATTGACTTCTATGAACAGGCAGGCATTCAACTTTAACATAGTGTGCCCCACTCAATAGAATGGTGTAGCTAAACACAAAAATCGCACTTACGAAAAATTGCCAATTTGATGGTGCATTCCAAAGACTTGCCTCCTCAGTTTTGGACATAAGCAATACAACGTGCAAACTACATTCAAAATCACACTCCCCATTCAATAGTGCAAGACATGATTCCTGGAGAAAAATGGTCTAGTGACAAGCCCGATGTTTATAAATTCAGAATTTTTGCATGAAATGTACGGGCACATATCCCATATGATAAGCACAAAGCAACAAAAAGGAAGGATTGTCCTTGTATTTTGTCGACTATTGTGAAGTTGTGAAGGTCTATCGTATTCTTATTCCGGGCACCACTACGTTGCTTTAATGATGGGTTATGTTGTTTGATAAACAATCCTAGGCTTACAAGCCAACATCTTCTCCTCCTCCATTGGTTTTTGCCAAGCCAAACACAACTTTTGATGTTTCATGAAGAAGAAGGCAGTTTAGATGACTTCCATTCTGAGAATCACTACAGTTTGGACAATGAATCACAAGGTGGGCAACCAACTCCTCCACTGCCAACAAAACATGTAGTTCCACCACTAGTGCCACAAGTTGTTAAAAATGCACCTCTTCAACCAACATAACCTCAACCAAAATGGGTCCGCACAGTTCGTAAAGAGGCCGGTGCATGGATAGGGGATCCTGCAAATCCACACAGAAATAGAATGGAACATCAGTTTGGTGTTGCACAATTGGCACAATTCGCAATGAGTTAGGATCCAAAAACTTATCATGAGGCTTCTAAGCATCCAAAATGGCAAGCAACTATGGCAGAACTTTTTTCTCTTAAGAGGAATAAATTTTGGGGCTTGGTTCCACTTCCAAAAGAAAGAAAACTAATGATGTGCAAGTGGGTGTACCACTAAGTATGCAGAAGATGGTTCCATTAACAGGTACAAAACATTTTTCATAAGTTGATGGTGTTCACTACCAAAAAACCTTTCCTCCAGTTGCCACAATGAATTCCATTAGGTTAGTACTCTCTTTCGCTGCCACATGGATGGGAAGTCCATCAGATGGAAGTCAAGAGTGCCTTCTTGCATGGCAATTTGTAGGAAGAAATATACATGTCCCAACCTCGAGTCTGTCAATAGCAAGAACTCTAGCTATGTGTGCAAATTGACAAAGTCCTTGAACGGCTTGAAACAGACTCTTTGAGCTTGGTATGAAAAGATCGACATGTTAATCAACTCGGATTTCACAAGAAGTCCCTCCAACAGTGTACACAAAGAAATTAGATGGGCAACTCCTAATTTTGTCCTCTATGTCGACGACTTAATCATTAGAGGGAGTTCCACCAAGCAAATTCATGATTTCAAAGCACGGTTAATCATGTACTTTGAGATGACCAACTTGGGCCTGCCACACTATTTCCTTGGTCTTCAGATTTCAAAAACTAAAATTGGATTTTTTGTCAATCAACCCAAGTATGCTCAAGACATATTCCATTGATTCAACATGAAAGACTAAAAGTCTGCACCAATCCCTTTTCAATTTGTAGTCGAGCTTTCTACCAAATGTTCTTCTCCTTCAATTGATGGTACACTGTACAGGGAATTCGTGGTGGGAAGTCTTCTATACTTGACTCGTACTCATCCTGATCTTTCTTTTGTTGTGAAACTTGTGTCACGCTTCTATCAGGACCCCCATTACAGTCATTGGCAAGCTACAAAGCGCATTCTAATGTATTTTCACAATACTATTAAGTAAGGCATTGAGTATAAGTCAGGTGGAAAAACCTCAATTGTTGGTAACACTTCTAGTGGAAAAACAACAGTTGTAGGTTACACAGACAGTGATTGGGCAAGAGATCCAGACAACCGCAAGATATTGTAATGTCCCCAACTCAAATCATGAGGATTAGCAACACATTGGTTGTCCCTTCCTTGGATTACCCAAGAGGAAGAGGACTTAGAGCATCATTGGGTAAGTATTGGAATCTTTGGCTCGTTCTCAATTCTATTCTTAAGTTGTGTGCATGTCTTTTTATGCAACTTACGTGAACTTAAGTTATTATAAGTGAACTTAAGTTATTTCAAGTTGAGGGCACGTCTTTTTAGGCAACTTATGTGACTCCTAGCCAAAAGGCTTAAGTTGTCCCCCTTTTTATGTACTTTAAGTGACTTTTAAAAATCATCTAATAAAAAGATAAAGGGGGTGTGGGTTTTCTAGGAGCTTATTGGTTCAATTTTTAGGGATTTAATGTGGAGCTTTGGATTAAGAGGTGGTGATTCAAGGGTTGAGATTAATTCATCTCTTTGGGAGTTATTATATAACTCTCTAGGGGTCTTTAAGAGCTGGTTATGGTGTGAGTTTTATGTTTATTGTTGCTGCAACTTGGCTTAAGGTCTGAAACCCTTTGAGTATCCCCTAGTTTCGGAGAGACATACGGACTCCCCCTAGTCAGAAGGGTGTGTTTCGGTGGAAGAGTTTTGGTTTGTGAAACCCTAGCACATCATCTTTTCTGGACTGCAATTGTTTATCAGGTTTGGAGGCCAAATTGGAGATAAAATTCAAGGTTGAAGGTTCCGATTTGGAGTAACTTCGGCATGGTATTTCATATTTTTGAGTTCTTAAGGACGGCAACAGAAAATCAAACCTAGCACTGATTTATTTTGGGAGTTGATGCCATATTTGAAGACGGCTAGGGTTTGATCAAGCTCTGAAGTATTTTATGTTAAATTGCATACTAATTTCAGTTTTATCTCAGAAAAATAGAAGAAAAATCATTGTAATACATATCTAAACTTTTTGGGTAGAAATAAAAGGATAACCTGTACTTTTCCTAAGTTCAATAATATAAAAGAAATTTATTTTTTTTAGCAGAAAAATTAAATCATTAATCTGATTGTAAATCTGAGTTTATTGTTGAAATTCTTATATGCAAATTAAGTTTCAGATTTTTCCGTGCCCTGGTTTTGGAAATATTGTTATTTTTCTATTAACCATATTTGGGGATATTTCAATGGTATCAGAGTTGCAAGACTTGGCAGCCTGTTTGGGTTGGTTGTATCCATGGAAAAGGTGGTCATAACCTAGAAAAACAGAAGGAAATAATCGCTGACAACAAACAACCACCATCAAGTGAAGTGGAGGCAAAACAAATGTTCGCAGAAATGCTAAGACAACTAAAAAATACCAATCTTTATTTGAGTCAGATGGCTCATAACACAGTAAATGGAAGATATTTGGTGCATTCGGAGAGAGAGGAAAGTAGCAAAGCTACAGTAAATAATGAACATTCTACCAGCAAATCTACGGGTTCATCACAATCCAAACCTTTTATGCCTACCTTTATACAAGAGGATGAGCCTAAACAAGAGGAACCCATGGAGGAAAATGAAGATGCTTGGATTTTTGCTAAGTATCAAGCTTTAGGGGAAGATTTTCAGTCAGCTATCTCTTTTAGAGATTACTTGGAGGTCACCAAATGCACAAAGCCAAAGCAGAGACAATGGAATCAAGGAAAACAAAATTATGGGTTCCAGAAGAGGTTGGGACGTCTATTCTTACCTAGTTTTGATGGATCATCCAAGGGCACTGTTGTCAACCTAGAGCTGCGCCCTGATTCGAAGACGTTCGTGAAACGGCCAGTCCTCTATCCGGCTGAAACAATGGGATCTTCTCACGAGGGTGGGTGCCTCAACGGTGAGAAGAACCTCCAGAGAAGGCTGGTTCCTATATGATGTATCAATGAGGATCTCTACTCTACGCTGCGAACTGCCATGGAAAAGGGAGAAGGAAACTTAAAGGGGAAATCCTACCTAAAACGGGTGATACACCAGAAGTTTGATCCACTCAACTTGGAATCTTGAACACTGAACAAACAAGGGAGAAGAAAGACCTTATATTTCAATCAATCACTTATGCATAAGTATTTCATGAAGAGGTTCGATCCTATGGCCAAAACCTGAAGGAAAACGATGGAGAGAGGTCCGATACAAGACACTTTGCAGCCACCTAACATCCACTTAAAGCTTCAGCAAAAGACAATAACGAACACTTTAACATGCCCTGCACAAGGATAATCTAGCAACTAGGTATGAACCAGAATTTGGGAAGGAAGAGAAATCTACCACTTATGCAAATTGCTGAATGAAATATACACTATGCCAACGCTTGAAATTTGAAAGTACAGTCCTTTTATTGATCGAAGAGGTTACACAACTCACCAATGGCAGACTCTGGTCTAACCAAGAGAGATTGGATGATTTTTAATCAAGGCTGAAAGCCATTATATAGAAAATTACAAGAGGCCAAAGATTGGCGCTGAAAATTTGAAGAGAAGGATTCACTTTGGTTAACTCCAGGCTTTATGTGGCCTTTCAATAAAATATATTTTCCTTTTTGTCCTTACATGAAGCTTCTTCGTTTGATGAAGTGAACTTGTCTTTGTTATGAATCGTCCACCTCTCTTTGCATGGAAATCCACACAATTGTCAATTTTATAACTTCTTCGTGCGCTGTTTAATGCTGAGTTGTAGCGTTAAACGAAGAGATCATGCTGAGTTGGACGAAGAGATCATGCTCCTTCGCATGGAAAGCTCCTAGTGGATGCGGCGTTTAACAATTAGTCAACTCTAACTCTGGAACGGTCAACTCGACATTTGAATTTAGAACTTCCGTTGATTCTCGGATGCGCGAGTTGAACCGGGGATGAGCATGTCTTTAATAATCAGTCAACTGAAGCTTTGACCGATGTTTGAAAATAGCTCCTGCTTGCATGTATTCCGTCCTATTCCGGTCTGCCTATTCGTGTCTATTTCTGGCGGGATTCTATATTCGGATGTATTTGTCTATATTTTTACCCGTTTGGCCTTTTCTTTCAAAATTTTGGCATTACCCCTGTTCCAACAGTTACTTCCCGCAATCAAAATTTGACGTCTTGCGGGACGTCACCCTTAGTTTCTTATTTCCTTCGAAATTCTCTACTTGGCAATTTCCTTAGGACTTCTCTTTCTCTCGGCTTTATTGGCTTCGCATTTCTTCGGGTCTTTCCCGCAGCCCTTTCTCCGAATTTCTTCAGACTATTTGTCCGAAGGAATTCCTTCGGACAAAAAGTCCGAAGTTCTCTTCTTCCTACCTTTGCTTTTGTTTTTTGCAATTTTTTTGAATTTCTTTAGGATTTCTCATCGGCTCTTTGTCTTTGTTATTGGCTTTTGGTCCTCCATGTGTCTTCCGAATTCATTCGGACTTTTTGGATTTCTTCCCTTGCCTCTTTCTCCGAATGTGCCCTTCGGCTTTTGAAATGTGCCCTTCGAGAAATATGCCATGGTCCCTTCCGCCGACCAAGTGCCCTCCGCAAGGGCTAGTAACTGTCCATTTTTGCCCTTTGGAAAAATTGGAGGACACCCGGGTTATTTGCCAAGGTTCCGAATCTGCTCCTGTGCCTTCCCGAAGGGTACGTGCCCTTCGGGATTGTTGCAAATGACCCTTCCGAAGAGTACCCTGCCCTTCAGGATTCTTGTAATGGACTCTTCCGAATTAATCCTTGGCTTTTCCTTGCCTTTTGTTATTTCCTTTGGACTTTTGTCCGAAGGACCTCTCCGAAGCCCTGTCTTTAGCGAAACCTTTTTGATGAACCATACCCTCGGAATTTTCCTGTTGTAGCAAAGGCCCCTTACCAAGGAAAACAATGTATTCTTCCTTCCTTGGCTAGTGACGAGAACTTTCCAAATGGTAAGAGAAAATCTGACTTGTGGAAGATTTGTCAACAGGCACAGCTAGAGCTTGGATCAAAAATTGGATACTTACCTTGCCCTGAATTAGATGTAGGAGACTGAGGCCATCAAATTTGCTACCCTTCACCTTGAAGGAGTTGCACATGAATGGTGGTATCATGGTTTAGTGACACAAGGTCATGGCACGATAGTTTCTTATGACTAGTTTTGCACTACATTGATAGAGCAATTTGACCGCAAGGAATTAGAGGCACACTCTAGAGAATTGGCTCAGTTGAGACAAGTTGGGACACTTGATGCATACATTTCAGAATTTCAGCGGTTGTCAATAATGGTTTTTGATGTGTCCGAGAAGAGGTTGATTTTGTGGTTCATAGAGGGTTTGTCAGAACCTCTCAAGTGTTGGGTCAAAGCTTTTGATCCGCCAACCTTGCAGGATGCTATTAAGCGTGCAAGGAATATGGAGCTATCTACACACAGGCTAGGTTTCCTAGCAAGTTTCCGTAGAGACCCTTATCACAAGTTTGCCGCAACGGAAGGACAAGAAACCAGAATATACTAGACCAACGGGTGAGATGTCTAACCCAGTTGGTGGTGCACCTCGTGATTCGAGAGATGAGTTGAAATGAAAGAGGCTCTGCTTTGATTGTCGTGAGCCTTGGACACCAGGGCATAAGTGTAAAAGTGGAGGCAAGGCCCATTGGATTGAGGTCTTCGAGGAACCTAGTGATGATGAGTTGGAGGAGACAAGTTCTCGATGAGCAGCATGAGCAGATGGATGGGGAGATAGACACAGATGAGCACCAGGATGATTTGGCCCAGATGGATGGTGCGATTGCAACCCTCGCTACCACTCCTCATTTTAATGCCTTCAAAGTAAAGGGCATCATGCAGGGACGACAAGTTGCGTTGATTGATAGTGGGGCTACCCACAACTTCATTGATTCATCCTATGTGAAGAAGCAGGGCTTGCAAGTTGAGGAGCATGATGGTTTCCAAGTGCAGACAGCGAGTGGCACGATGTTGCGTTGTGTTAATGGTGTCCCACAGTTGAGTATGACCTTGGGTAATTACACCCTTACTGATGACTTTTATGTGGTTGACATTGAGGATACCAATGTTGTGTTGGGCGTTCAGTGGTTGCATCCTATAAGTCATTATGTCACGGACTTTTAAGACTATGTAGTTGAGTTTCACAGCAGATAGTCGAAAGATGGTATTACGAGGCTTATCTTCAAATGCTCCTAGAATCATTCCAGCTAAGAGGATGGAGATAATTTGTCGGCAATCAGACGTTGAGTGGGTAGTACAGTGTTTCATTTCAGATAAGTCTACCGATACAGGACAATGTGGATATCATATTGACATACAAGGCTTGTTGGATAGGCATAGTGGCGTTTTCAAATCTACCGCATGATCTACCTCCAGATTGTGGTTTTGAGCATGTTATTGAGCTTGTGGATAGCAAGCCAGATGTTACGATCCCTACTGTCATCCTAGACGATTCAAGGATAAGATTGAAAACTATTCAGGAGTTGTTGGATGCAAGACATATACAGCGTAGTTCTAGTCCCTTCGCTTCTTTTGTCGTCTTGGTGAAGATGAAGGATGGTACTATGAGGATGTGCATTGATTATCGTGCACTAAATAAGAAGACCATCAAGAACAAATATCCTATTCTGCGTATTGATGAGTTGTTAGATGAGTTACATGGAGCGATCTATTTCTCCAAAATAGATCTTTGTTTAGGATACCATCAGATTTGGGTTCGGGAGCAAGATGTGCACAAAACAGCTGTCAGGTGCCACTATGGACATTTTGAGTATTTGGTGATGCCCTTTGGGTTATCATATGCTCCAGCTACTTTTCAGTCTTGCATGAACCATGTATTCAACAAGCAGTTGCGAAAATTTGTGTTGGTTTTCTTTGATGACATCTTAGTATACAGTAGGACATGGGAGGAGCATATTCGGCATCTTGATGAGATGTTAAGTATCTTAGCGGCTAACTCCCTTTTTGCGAAAGCCTCTAAGTGTGAGTTCGGTATGACTGAGCTATTATAATTGGAATATGTCACTGGGGAAGGTGGAGTGAAAGCACATAAAGAGAAGATTCACGCTATACTTGATTGGCCACCACCAATGAATGTGTCCCAATTGAGGGGCTTCATTGGCCTCTGTACATACTATAGATGGTTTGTGAAGGGGTTTTCTTCATTAACCGCTCCTTTGACAGATTTGACCAAGAAGGATGCCTTTGTTTAGACAGTTGAGACTCAAAGAATCATGGATCATCTAAAGAAGGCAATGAGTACTTGTCTTGTTTTGGCTTTACCGGATTTCTCTAAACCTTTTGTGCTTGAATGTGATGCATCCGGTATTGGTATTGGGGGTGTTTTTATGCAAGACAAGCATCCAATTGCTTATGAGAGCCGAAAATTGAATGAGGTTGAAACGAGGTTCTCTACGTATGACAAGAAAATGTTGGCAATCATGCACGCACTTGAAAAGTTTTGTCAATATCTTGTGGGCAGCAAATTTACAGTGAGGACTGATCACAATAGCCTCAAGTATTTCCTAGAGCAAAAAGGATTAAATGAGAGACAACATTGATTAAGTAAGTTTCAAGGGTATGATTTTGACATTGAATTTGTCAAGGGAAAAAATAATGTCGTTGCTGATGCATTATCTAGAAACCCTTCATTTTGCTCACTTTCAGAAATTTCAGCTTCTTGGAAGGATCTCATACTAGCAGAGTATTCAAAAAATCAGCATGCTTGTTATATTCTAGATGATACAATCGATGATGAAAGGTATAAAGTGTTGAATGACGTCATCTATAAGGATAGAATCTATTCAGTACTGGAAAGTATGCTCAAACATGAGATTCTTATTTCTGTCCATAACAATCAACTTGCTGGTCATCCAGGTTATTTGAAGACATACAAGTACATTCGTGAAAGATTTTCATGGAAAGGTATGAAAGATGATGTTCTCAAACATGTGAGGGAATGCATAGAGTGCCAAAGAAACAAGGCTGAAGTTTCTTTCCCAGCAGGCTGTTACAACCACTTCCTATTCCCAATCAAAAGTGGGAACAAATATCGATGGATTTCATTCCTAGGCTACCTAAGGTCAATGGTAAGGACTGTATTTTTGTTGTGGTGGATAGACTCACTAAATATGCGCATTTCATGCAAATGCCTTTTGAGTTTAAAGCACCACAAGTTGTTGGTCTATTTTTTGAACAAGTATTCAGACTTCATGGTGTGCCAAAAAGAATCGCAAGTGATACACCCTGCATATTCATCAGCACTTTTTGGCAAGAGTTGACGAAGCTGGCTGGCACAGAACTCGATCATAGCACTAGTTATCATCCTCAAACGGATGGTCAAACAGAAATTGAAAACAAATGGCTTGAAGGTTACTTGAGGAACTATGTTTCGGGGCAGCAAAGAGCATGGGCAAAGTGGTTACATTTGGCATAATTCTGTTACAACTCTACATATCATATGAGCATAGGTATGACACATTTCAAAGCTTTGTATGGTTATGAAGCTTCTACATTTGTGGGTTTGGTTTTTTCCGATTCTAGAGCTCCAAAAGCTCTTGAGTGGGCAAAAAAGAACCAAGATATCTTTAAGGCACTTGAGGATAATATTCAGATTGCACAGGAACAGCAAAAGAAATATGTTGATCGCCATAGAGTTGAGAGGTCTTTTGAGGTGGGAGACATGGTATTCTTGCGTCTTCAACCTTATAGACAATCCTCATTGAAAGTGGAGCAGAAAAGCTTAAACCAAAGTTTTATGGGCCTTTCAAGGCGATCAAAAGAATTGGTGAAGTAGCATATGAGTTAGAGTTACTATCTACAAGCAAAATTCACAATGTATTCCATGTGTCATACCTCAAGAAGACTCTTGGACAGCATGTGACTCCTACGGAATTGCCTCCAATGGATGAAGAAAGTAAATTGATACTCATTCTAGAAACAATTTTGCAAGTGAGAGAGAAAAGGTTGAGGAATAAGGTAATCTCTGAATATCTCATCAAATGGAAAAACTTGTCTTTAGAGAATGCAACATGGGAAGGAGAGGAGATTCTTAAGCATCATAGTCTACAAATGCTTGGGGACAAGCATTCTTTGGGTGGGGAGGACTGTAATGTCCCCAACTCAAATCATAAGGATTAGCAGCACATTGGCTGTCCTTTCCTTGGATTACCCAAGAGGAAGAGGACTTAGAGCATCATTGAGTAAGTATTGGAGTCTTTGGCTTGTTCTCAATTCTATTCTTAAGTTGTGTGCACGTCTTTTTATGCAACTTAAGTGAACTTAAATTATTATAAGTAAACTTAAGTTATTTTAAGTTGAGGGCATGTCTTTTTAGGCAACTTAAATGACTCCTAGCCAAAAGGCTTAAGTTGTCCCATTTTTATGTACTTTAAGTGACTTTTAAAAAGCATGTGATAAAAAGGCAAAAAGGGCATGGGTTTTCTAAGAGCTTATTGGTTCAGTTTTTAGGTTTTTAATGTGGAGCTTTGGATTAAGAGGTAGTGATTCAAGGATTGATATTAATTCATCTCTTTGGGAGTTATTATATAACTCTCTAGGGGTCTTTTAGAGCTGGTTATGTTGTGAGTTTTATGTTTATTGTTGTTGTAACTTGGCTTAAGGTCTGAAACCCTTGAGTATCCCTGGTTTCAGAGAGATATACAGGCTCCCCCAAATCAGAAGGGTGTGTTTCGGTGGAAGAGCTTTGGTTTGTGAAACCCTACTACATCTTTTCTAGGTTGCAATTATTTATCAGGGTTTGAGGCCAAATTGGAAATAAAATTTAGAGTTGAAGGTTAAGATTTGAGGTAACTTCAGCATGGTATTTCATATTTCTGAGCATTCTTGAGGACGACAACAGAAAATCAAACCTAGCGCTGATTTATTTTGAAAGTTGATATCATATTTGAAGACGGCTAGGGTTTGATCAAGATCTAAGGTATTTTATGTTAAATTTGCATACTAATTTCAATTTTATCTCAGAAAAATAAAAGAAAATTCATTGTAATGCATATCTGAACTTTCTGGGCAGAAATAAATCAGACCTAGCGCTGATTTATTTTGGAAGTTGACGTCCTATTTGAAGACGGCTAGGGTTTGATCAAGATCCAAGGTATTTTATGTTAAATCTGCATACTAATGTCAATTTTATCTCAGAAAAATAAAAGAAAATTCATTGTAATGCATATCTAAACTTTTTGGGCAGAAATTAAAAAAATACCTGTACTTTTCCTAAGTTCAATAATATAAAAGAAATTTATTTCTTTTAGCAGAAAATCATATCATTAATCTGATTGTAAATCTGAGTTTGTTGTTGAAATTCTTATATGCAAATTAAGTTTCAAATTTTTTTGTGCCCCGATTTTGGAAATATTGTTATTTTTCTATTATCCCTATTTGGGGATATTTCAAATACATCTATCATCTTGGTGTAGATCTCATGACTTGGTCTTGCAAGAAACATACTACTATTGCTTTGTCTAATATGGATGTTGAGTAGAGTGGCATTGTCGTTGTCGGCTGTATGTCAATGTGGATTCAATGTTTGTTTTTTGAGTTTGGATTTTTGCAGGCCCAACCCACAACACTTTGCTGCTATAATCAAAATATTATCCATATTTATCGAAACCCATTGGAGCATCAACACACAAAGCACATTAAGAAACACATGCATTATATTTGGCAACGGATACAAGATAAAGTCCTTGATCTTAAGATATTGCCAAACAAATGGTCAACTTACAAACATCTTCACAAAACCATTGCTTGAGGCCCAATTTGTTCAGCTCAAGCAACTTTTGAGAGTGAAAGGTGTCATCAAGGGGAGATAGTTCAATGATTCCTTCATCCTTCCCTTTATCAAAGCACATCTTAAGGGATGTTAGTGTATTCAATAATACATGTACTTTTGTATGGTTTAAGATGAATTTGTAATATTTCTTTGTAATATAATTCGTAGATAAGCACTAATTGGTACATGCTTATCCATAACCCATTATTAGATATAATTATCAATTACGTATTTACTTGATTGAGTTCTAATAATAGCCTAATAGGTAAGTCTTATCTCTAAAAAGATTTGTTCTACAAGTAATTACTCTCCACAACCCTAATCTTAACCCTAGCCTCATTTCTAATCTATATAAGAGCATAGCGGGCTAGTGGGTGAGGTACGTTGTAGATGAGAGTTACCATTGTTATACTGATGAATTTAGGCCAAAGCTCTTAATCTAAAGAGGTAGCAGTGCTATCTGGATGAATCCGTGTTGTCTTGTTTTAAGCTTTCATAAATTTATATATTGCATTTATTGTGGGCATAAGTCATATGGTAGCTACAGCAATTCTAGAACTATTCCAATTATTTAATACCTCATGCTTTGTTTAATTGTCTTGATTTAAGATTTCATATACTACTTTCTGACTCCAAATATTCATGTAATTGTGCCTAATATTATTATATGGCAGACAAGTTAAAAAATGTATTTCAGCTTCTACATCATTTAAGTCCCACAACATACGAAGTCTTTTTCTCAAGGTCTTATTGAGAGAGTCCCTATAGATATGCATTAGATGCAACATATTTTCTAAAATGGTCTTTATAAGAGTCCATGAGAAAGTTTTCAGGAAGTTTTATTTATTCTCAAGCTATCAAAATAAGTAATTATATATATACACACACAATACATAAAGATATTTAAATTTTATTTATATTATATATGCATAAAGAAACATAAAGCTTATAAATTCACAATACCATTTGGAAATTATATATTCCCTTTTGCTTTTTTTGCCTTTCAAAATGACTTGTTATGTTTTTATCTATTCTTGTGCTTTTATTTTATTTTCCTTCGTTTATTTATGCAGCTAGGAAATTCATTCCAGGAGTACTAGATCTAGCAAGTTTTGGTATCCCAAGCATGTCCAAATCAAGATACAACGAGATATGGTATTCCAGCCATATCTTGCACACATTGTGCACGTAACCAAATTGGATGCCAACACACAAGCCAAGAAGGGAGAACCTAGAGTATCTGATATCATTGGTAATTAATGCATAAGATTTATCACTTATCTAAAGTTTCCCATGTTAGTTATTTACATCTGCAATGCATAATAATGTTATATTTGGAACAAAGTCTAAAGGCTGGAAGTTTTGACAAAAAGATCATGACAAGCTACGGAAGTTACCTATTTGAGGTTTTTCTTCGGGACATAGTTTTCAAGAGAAGAGGATCAGTTTGGGTAAAATAAAAATGCAATACCAACCCAGTTTTGTTGTGCAGAAAATAGATGATTTCCTATACACAACAGAACATGTAAAGAAGATCAAAAATAAGATGCCTGTCAATAACATAAAAATTCCTGTGCTGATGTGATTTCTGATCTACAATTTGTAGGCACATTGCTGCTCTTACAAGATAAACTTCAACAAATAATCACCTAACAAAATAGAATACAATGGTGTATTGTTTTGATCAGAACCCACAAAAGTCTAAGAGATTTTCAGAGAGCTAAGGATACTTTAATCACCTGAATAGAAGTAATGCTGGTCCATCCCAGGCCTCCATTTGTCCTTTGTAGTATTCATAGAAATCAACAACCTGTGAGACACAAAAATAATCCCACTATTCAAAAAGAATAGAAACGCACTTCTCCAGTGCTTTCAGATTGATAATATAATGATGTTGCTAATATAATGATGTTACATGAAAATCATAAGAACAACCAAATACTAGAGTCTAGATCAAGATTAAAACAAAAAGAAACACAACACATTTAAAGCAAACAGATTACAAATAAAATTAATTTACCCAGACTACAATGATCTCTGTAAGAGTCATAAGAGGAAAACTTACCATCAGTGAGCTTAACTTGCACAAATGCCTGCTCCAGATGGTTAGTGAATAAAACAGGACCCATATTCATAAACATCCACACAAAAGTTTAAGATAGCTACAGTTTTATGTTTGCAGATTATTTCATGCCCAGATAGATTACTAACTACTTGCCTCTGGATACTTGATGTTTAAAGTTGGATGTTTCTTGTATGCCTCAGGAACAAGAATCATGAGAGCCTCCTCTGGGCAACGACCACTCCTTATCAACAACTGCATATTCCGCAGATTAAGAAAATAAGGTCTCAGCCAATTAAAGGTATGATCAAGACGAAGATACATTCATAAACGTACCCCCAGCAAACAAGAAATTAATATTCAAGTACCAACCTAAGATTTACAATGAATAATGTACCTGAAAAGCAAAAAAGGAAACTAAAAAAAACATTTCACAGAAATGCTTACTAATGATTATTTTTGCCTGAATGACAGACAGTAATCAACATGTAAAATTCTATCAATGTCATTCTCTTTATTGAGAGCCCGATGCCTAAAGAAAAATATAAACGCTTGCAATGAAGCATAAGCACATACTTCTGCCACGCTATCAAGATTAGCTGAATCTGATGCCTTTGCATTGCCATGCGGGCAAATCTCATTTTCACGCCCACGCCAAACAGGAGACTGGATAGAGGCCTCACGGGACCGCATCCAGTTCAAATTTCCCTATAAGAACAGCATAGAGTTAAACAGCAGCAAACCAAGAATATAAACTTGATAAAAATGGCAAAACAGTTACAGATTCGTGAAACGTAACAATCTTGCAAAAAAGAGTAAATAAACCTTCCTCTGTGAAAAAACATTCTGCTGGAGAAATGAAAGCCAAACCTGTATGGTGTTAATCTCTCCATTATGACCAAGGAATCTCATTGGCTGTGCAAGAGACCACCTAGGGCTGGTATTTGTGCTGTATCGCCTATGGTAAATAGCAAATGGTGAAATGTATAACTCGTTCTGAAGATCTAGATAAAATTGTCCTAGAATTTCTGACCTGAGCATGCCTTTGTAAACGATCGTTTGATTGGAGAAAGAACAAAAGTAAAGCTGATTCCCCCAGTCTTCCAGTTCTGATGCCTTTTCAATTAACTTACGGGAGATGTACAGTTCTCTTTCAATATCCTCAGTTGTATTCTCTTTTGCCACTTTCACAAATACCTGGTGGATGCTTGGCATGGTTTCTTTCGCATAGTAGCCTACAACTGAAGTATTGACAGGAACGGGCCTCCATCCGAGCACCTCCAAACCCTCCTGTTCAAAAATACTGTTCACAACTGCAAAAACAATAGTCTTTAATGAAATAACACAATATATCATAGAGATATGTTACAAAAGGGAAGAAACATTCAAAAGTCCACCAACAGTTGCATAAACATTTTAACACATCAAAACATTAATCTATATTCTCCATGGCAAGTTATCTTATGTACTTACCAACTTGGTATGTTTGATGTTGTGTCTGTGAAAATGCCTATGGAGAAAAATGTTTACGCAAATAAATTGACTTTCTTCCAGCCTTAATACAAAACTTTCATGCAGCATAAGACTTTTAAAGATATTTTGTTTGAGAGACAAGCATTTAGAAGAATGAGGAAACTCTAAATTTCCATGTGTACTCACTTGCTTTGGCTGCTTGAATATCCTGTTCTTCTGTGGGAAGAAATATCATTCCTACCCCTGTATTGGCTTCATCTAAAGTAGGAAGTCCTTGTTCTTTAAACCAGTCATTTAATAAAGACCATGGAATACGGGTCATTAGCCCAGCACCATCACCTGAGTCATTGTCTGCACTACATCCTCCACGGTGCTCCATGCAACCAAGTGCTGTGAGAGCATCCTGTATAATGCTATGAGAAGGATTGTTCTTTAAGTTTGCAACAAATCCAACACCACAGGCCCCTCGTTCAGCCAATATGTCCTCCAGCTTCACTGTCTGCAAAAATCATCACTTTCAACTAATAGCCACTAGCATTAAGTTTAAACTGAAAAATATAATCAAATATATTTGAAGCGAATAAAAAGAAAAGGGTAGTTTGAAATTATCAATCTAGACTTGAGATAACCTGTACACATTGCATCTAGGATTTATAAATATAGATGAAACGAAAGTTTGTTAATATCGCAAGAGATCTCTAGACATGTGACCCTAAGAGAAAGGAACAAGAAATTTTATATATGTACTCCAGAGACAAAAAGAATTCAACGGGAGTGAGAAAACTCAACACATAAGGTGCAGTCAAAGAGGAAGTTCTTGAAAAATCTCAAGTGAAAGAAAAAAATAAAGTATATATTAATATCCACAAATGGCCAAAACGAAGTCAAAGGGAATCAAAAAGTACACTCAATTACAATAAAGAAGTATTAGGGCAAGAACCCTGGGGTATGAAAAGTAACTAAACACTAAGAACTAAAGAAATGTAAACATAACTAGAGGAGTAAACCTAAAGCAATTAAACCCCAAACCATAAGAACTAAGTGCAAGTGCAAATAGCCTTGTAAAAAAAGGACCCCTCAATAAAGATGAAAGATGGACACCATGACTAGAGACTAGCAATGTCACACACGTCTATAGCAAGGCTTGGCCCAAAAGAACCAACAACGTCATCAGCTATCACGATGAAAGGGCCAATTATTGATGTGCTTTGGGGAGAGCTTCATTCTACGCCATAGGACAATAGAAACCATACCAAGTTTATTGGTTTTCCAAAATAGGGTAGCTTGAACAATTGTAATACCCCGGTTCTCTCTAGTGCCAATTTTATGCTTGCATCAAATAGAACACTGCCATCAATAGCCACCCTTCCACTTTCTATTATATAATCATTTTTCAAGTCAATATTGTTCTTTCCTGCCCAGTGATTAAGTCTTCAATCTTACACTACACGACCTTTGATTCTCATATGTCCCCACGCAAGCAAGTCTCTAGATATTGCATTTCCACAATCTCTGATGGCACTTCTTCAAACTTTCCTTCTAGTTCTTCCAGGGTTACTTCTTTGATTGGCGCTAAGTCAGCCCCAAGTGGACCTGCTATGTGTGCACGCTTATGACTACCTGCCGCATTTGGCCCATCGGCCCGCTTGGCTTTGCTCTTCTTTGGCATTGTGGTTCTAAACCCACTCTAGTAAACCCTTGGGTGTTTGATTCTTACGAAGCCCCTAATCTTGTCATATTGTGAGAGGTCCACCTGTTGTAATCCTAATTTTCCAACTCGGCTACGAGCTTTAGAGCGCTTTTAATGGTGGCTTCCACTTCCTATGACCTGCAACTTTGTTTGATTCTGCCTTTTCCCTACTACTACTCAAATTCTACTTACAAATGTTGCGCAATCCTTTGTATTTCTAAATTTTGGGCTCAAAATACCTTAATTTATCCAAACTTTGACTGAATTTGCTTCCTTAGTTCTTTTGCTAGCTCTACACTTTGTGGGGTCTCAAATCTCTTGAAAGCGACAATGTTGAAAATGACCTGCGAAGATTAAATTATAACACCAGTTGATGTTTGAATTTCTCTAACGGCGCAAACCATACAATTAGGTAGATGTTAATGTCGCTTCCACACAATCACATTTATTGCGAGTGCATAACCGCTAGTGCACCCACTATTGGTATATTTAATGGTGACGTCAATTTGCACAATCCTATTTAAGTGCAACCTACGCCTTCTTCCCTTTTCCTGCATTCTTGGGCACAACACATATCCTTTTCCTTTGCGTTCCCTACCCTGTAGATCTATCATATCCAGATACTTGATCAAATTCGTTTGCATGCATCCACCTACCTTTTCTGATTTGAGTCTTCTCCCACCCCATACTAAAACATGTGCATGGTCCTTCAATGCCGCGTACCAATATTTGTGCAAGGTTGCACAAACTGGTCGAAACTGGGATTTCCCGTATAAAATTGAGCCATAAATGCACGCAAAATGAGCGAACATGTATTAAGTCATTAGTGCATAAAACAACGGTGTAAAAATATAGAAAAAGAAGCCTTTTACAACTAGTGTGTAAACAGAAAAACTCAGAGTATCTAGACAAGAGAACGCAAGATAAACACAAGTGGCACAACAACACTCCCTCAAGGATACTTAGATGTCTAGCATAAATATGTCAAGAAAATCTCTTGCTCGACTAACCTTACGAGGGTGTGCACTTTATTACTAACTCTATGTACGCATCGCAGGATGTGCTTATTACTTGAAGGGAACCTAAACTAAAACTAAATAGAAACTATAACTATCGAAAATGTAGCTAATGCCTTATTGTGGAGTAGCTCATGGACAAATTACATCCGGTAGGGCTTGAGTCTACTTCCATTGAAATGTCCAAGAAGTAGTTCCCCATCCAAGTTTGTAATTTACAAGCGCCAGTCTCCAAAATGTCATTGATAGGATAAGAACCCATCCAGTGAATTTAGACTTTTCCTAGATGCCTATTAAACTCGGAATCATACAAAAGGATTGGTATATCCTTTCACAATATTTTTCCTTTTACATGTTTATCATGCCAAGCCTTCTATCTAGCCTTTTCAACACCTTGAATCCAATTTTTCATTCAATTTCATGAGTTTATTTAGTCGCTCAACAATTGATGCTTGATTGTCCAACTGGCCAATGCGTGCTATGCCCAAGGAAGGTACTAGAAACTCCATTGGTAAAACAACCTCCTTTCCAAACACTAACTGAAATGGCATTGACTTGTCTAGACACTTCTATTGTAATTGATATGTCCATAGAACAACAAAGGCATGGTCGTCCCAATCTTTGCATCCTACATCACAAATCTTGGTCAAGGTTTTTCCCACAATTTTGTTGCAAGCCTCCACAGTTCCATTCGCCTTGGGGTCATAAGCAGTAGTCTTGTGATGTGCGATCATGAATTCCTCTAACAGAATGCACACCGTCTCATTCAAGAAATGTGTGCCCCAATCAATTGTTAAGCTCAACGGACATTCATATCTACTAATAATGTTTTCCCACAAAAAACGTGTTGTTGTAGTTATCACGCAATTCCTTGTTGGCGCTACCTCAGCCCACCGTGTAAGATAATTTGTAGCAGTGATAATATACCTCGCACCAGTCTGTCACGTGACAAGAGAGATTGACCTGACAAAATCAATGGCCCACTTTTCAAACAATTCCTGCATTGTAACAGGGATTAGTGGCATTTCATCTATTTGATTAGGTTTACTGGTGCACTAGCACACCACATTTTTGCAGATATTCTTTCACATCTTTAAACAAAGTTGGCCACCAAAGGCCATAAAATGAAAACAATTGCCTCCCATGCATAGCCACTTGTAATTCCTTCATGCCCTCAACTTGGAACAACTGAGTGCTCATGCTTTGAGATGCACTTCGTTACGTCCCATCTTGTAAAGTTCTCCGCCAATAAGTTGGTAGGGAACAACATGGATCTTTGGTTGCTTCTTTTCCTTGGTGTTAATATCTCTAGGAGCAACGCTCAAGGTGACAAAAGCTGAGATCTCAACTAAATCCTCAGGGATGCATTGAACTTGATATAATTGCACATCAGGCATGCCTTTCTCAATATTGGTAGGTTCTTCCCTAGATAGGATTCGTGATAAATGATCTATCCCACACTTTTGCTTGTCGGGTCTGACAACCAAATAAAACTAGAATTCTTAAAAGAGCAATATCCACCTGCATATGTGCTTGTGAATCGCAGTGCCTCATGATTTGTGAAAAATATAAATGGTGTGGCGAGTAAATACTAACGAAACTTTTGGAGTGCAAAGACCATTACAATTGCTTCACTCTCAGTCGTGGTATAATTGCGCTAAGTCGAAGTAAGCTTGCAACTAGCAAAATAGATAGGATGATCCACATTATCATCCCTTGTTTGTGCTAGAATGGCACCAATGGTTGTACCCGACGCAGCAACATGAACGTGGAATGGAGTATTCCACTCTAGGAATTTAAGGATTGGTGCACTTGCTAACTTTTCTTTCAAAGCATCAAATCCTTCTTGCTATTTGTTTGTCCACACGAAAGGTCCATCCTTACGCGTAACTCTTCTAGTGGCGCCGCAATTTTTGCATAATTTCTAATAAACTTGCCGTGGTAGCCTGTGTGCCCCAAAAATGTGTGCACATCCCTCTGAGTAGTTGGTGCTTCCACTTATAGAATGATGAATACTCTGGTTAGATCCACCAATAGTCCTCCTTACAGATCACATGGCCAAGCAAAGTTCCAACTGGTGACACAAAAACACATTATTTTAAGTTCAATGAAATTTGTAATTGTCGGTAGTGCTCAAACATGAGATGTAAGTTGGTATGGTGATCCTTGACCAACCCACAGACCGTCTGATCATCAAGGTAAACTTGGAGAAACTAATGAATGAAATCCTTGAACACAACCATGACAAGGCGTGAGAATACGGTTGGTGCATTTTTGAGCCCAAAAGGCATTATATTAGACGCAAACGAGCCTCATTCCATTGCAAATGTGGTCTTAGGCTTATCCTCCTCTTTGATCTATACTTGATGATAACCAAAGAATCTATCAGTGAAAATGTAGATTTCATATCGTACAATTCCTTCCATAATTTCCTTCGTAAATGGAGTTGGGAACGACTCAATGACACATGCAGCATTAAGTAATCAAAAACCAACGCATATCCAAATATGCCCATCCTTTTTTATGCTAATCACCATGGGGTTTACCCACTTGGATAAAATCCTCAGCTGGGTAGATTACCCCAGCAGCCAGCATGTTACCTATTTCTATTTTATCTAAAATTGGATTTATGAAACAATAACCCTTTAATTAGATAAAAACTAATATAATATAACTTTGGCTATGAATTAGTCGAATAAGCACCAAATATGATTTGACAACTATGATTTTGACAAGCAAGTTCGAGAAGTGTAATAAAACAAATCCAAGAGGGTAGAGAAAGGTAGCTTATTTCTCACACTTTCTTGATCTTTGCAAACTAATTTGCTGACTAGAAGCACGTGTGGAGTGATTGTAGTTCGTTCGTTACTAGATCTGGTGATTGTTTTTGGTATAAGATAATATAGTCAAAAGAAAGACAAAAAACCTAGTTGATCTTGACCCTTATGGGTCGATCTTGTCCTTGTAACAGACCGTTGCCTAGCAAAAGATTGTTATTTTGGCTTCAGACAAGATCAGCAGAAGTAGGACAAGAACAACAATCGATCTTGACCCCTATAGGTCGATCATGTCCTTGTAACAGGTAGCTTCCTGGCAACTGATTGTTATTTTTGGTTTGGGATAAGATCAGCAAAAGCAAGACAGGAATGGCAGTCGATCTTGACCCCTATGGATCGATCTTACCCATGTGACAGTGATATTCTGAATCTTTCCCGGATGTTGTGTCGCTTCAATAATGTCTTGTCCTGCCCTCTTTTATCCTTTTTCACATGAGCGCATGTACCTAAAATATCAAACCCTAGTTCCCTGCACAAACACTTGAAATATCAATCAGGGGGGGATCAAGCAAAAGGGATTGAGTTGGACTGACCTTGGTCAATACCCATTGAAAGACTAAATGATGCACTACATTGCCAATGCTCCGAAGAGGGCTCAAACTCAAATGTAGTTCTCTCACTTACGTGTGTGTGTGAAATGGTGAATCCCGATCTAGATGCTCTTCCTCCTAGCTTACCCTTGGCACAAGCATGCAACTATAACAGTACTTCAGATATAGCTCTAGCGATTCAATGCAAGCAAAGTATAAATTTTGTAAAGCTCTTGAAATGTGAAAGTGCTTGTCCTCAATGCCTCCTAGCAACTCTATTTAAATAAAAATCTTTTAGAATTTGAATCAAAAACGTAGTGGCGCACAAAATGGACCCAAAGACCTTAAAGGGAACTCAAAAGCAATGGCTAAAAAGGGAAAACATGTTGAAAAGGAAATTAAAAGATCAAAGGACAAGATTGTCGAGAAAGGGATAGGATATAGGACAGTATTTAATACTTTTCTTGTATCTCATCACAAGCTCAAAATAACCTTGAAACCACAAAAGGGTTTAGGATTCTCTATTTTTAAATGTGTTTTAAGCAAGGTGGATAAGAAAAGGGGGCCATAAGGTCATAGAAAATCACAAATTAAAAGAGAAAACATAAAAGACAAGCACCACTAGACATTTAATTCTTAGCTAAAATCCATATAAGCAAAGTGGCTAAAAAGACATTGTAATACAAGGATTGTGCCAAATTTGGGTGTCTACAATTTCTTCCTTTACCTTGGCTCGCAAGTTGGAATTCATTTAGTATGGTCTTTTATTAACGAGTTTTGCGCCTGCATTCAACCTGATCTTCATTTTCCCGAGAGATGGGTGTACATCATTCGTCTCCTTATACCTGCGTGGAAAAATGTCTTAGTATTCACGCAACAATTCAATAATGCAGGCTAACTCTTTATCGGACCAATAGTTACACATGGTCACAATTTTGGCTCCTCTATACTAATGTTAACTTTGGTGGTCTTAAGTGGCTCCCTATAGTACTTGTGCTTGTCATCATTTGCATCCACCACCTCACGCTGTCCATAAGAGCTCTTGGCTTTCAAGTGATCCAGTGTGTCTTCAAGGGGTATCTCATCAACTTGGCATACCACTTTCTCTTTATTAGTCTTGGGCCACCAATTGTGTTACCTCTAGATTTCTTCATCGTCTTACTAGAATCACTATTCACACTGCGCTTCTCAAAAAGCTTCGGCAAGGCTAGTCCTTCTCACTATGCATTGTTTGAATGCACTCTTCCATTCTTGCATCATCACCTATGATTGCACGATGCAACACTTGAAAGGGCTTAGTAAGTCTTGGCTTTGGCAAAGAAAACAAAAAAGTATGGACAAAATCGACCTTCATACTTTCCAACTCAGCAGTTTACCGACACATTTCATATGATGTACCATGTGCGATCCCAAGCCTTCAAAGTTTCGTAAAACCCATGGCCCCTAGACCATTTGGAAGTTGATGTAGACCCTTTCTCCAAACTTTTTCGCAATATTGCACATGCTTTTTAGGGTTTGTATCTCCATAGTAAGTAGGTAGTCCATGATTGAGATTGCTCATTTAAACATTATGCAAATAGCATCCTTTGCCTCAACCCATGTGGATAAGTTCGATTTGTGTGTCGCCCACCACCATGCAACTATGTTTTTCAAGGTGTACACAAGAGCACTAAGCCGCTCTATCGCCTTCGATATGCAATTCTCCAGACGGTGCACAAATATGGTAACAATTTTTTATTCCTCATTGCATGGTAAGATGGCGAGCTTGCCTTTGCTCAGCCAAAATACTCGCTTCATACACGGCACAGCTCATGGGACCCAGACTTTATCACCTTTGGTTGTATCTTTAACTCTATTGCATGGGCTCCATTGTGTGGTTGACGGCTTTGGTTTAAATTTTACTGCACCACATTTTCGACCAAACACTTCATTGGACTCTTGCACCCACCAATCACATGCGACATTGGTAGTGTCAAAAATAAAGTGTGCATCGCCCCAGTTGAGGGTCCCATCATCATTCGGCTCTAAGTTCTCCTTGCCTTGTGCCATGATGTTGTAGATGTTATTAATTTCTTCATCAAGATTAATGCTTTCACCATAAGGGGGACCATGTTCATCTACAAGAGATGACAACATATTGCTTAACATTCTCAAAACTCATGTAGTGCTTCTTGAAGTGCATATCTGCATTGCTAGCATAACACCAAGATCTACCAAGCAATGTTGGATAGTTATCAGCCTCGACCAACTCAATTACTTCAAATTTTGCATGGAATTTCACACCCATCATACCAATAGAGACATCCTTCAGAATTCCTAATGGTTGTGTGCAAGTCTTGTTTGCCATAAACAAGATATGGGGTGAAGGCCTTAAGGATGGGCTACCCATCTTGCGCCAAAGAATATCACATGTTGACCATCCATCTATGGTTACATCGAATGAAGAACTCTTAGTCATAGCCCATGTTGAGTGTTGTCCTAAGCGCTAGTACTTCCATTAAGGCCTCTATCGCATGTTGCATCAACAAAGTATTAAGCAAAGGAATCACCCCTTCTGTCCACAATAGACTAAAATTTTCAAACAAATCACCTTCCTCCTTTCCCTCATTTACCTTTCTCTGGAGAGCCTCCTTTGCTTGAATTTCCAAATCCTCAGCATGTTGCAGCCCACCTTGCAAATTTCTTATCATTTTGATGACGTCTTGAAAAATTACTTTATGATATGAACCACTAAGGTAGTTGCCAACAAATGGTTCAGCACGATGCACCTTTTCGTCCTCCCTTTGTTCAACACTTGGTCGAACCTTCTCCATGAGAGTCACTTGTGGTCAAGTTGTAGTGCCACTACGCATCGATATTTACCTTTGGACCTTTGGCTTTTGGGCTTCCTTCCTTGGGAACCCAGTGATCCTTTGGGCGTATAACACATATCATTCTTGCCCCCTTCTCAAACTTGTCTTTTTGTGTTATCTTTACATACAGAGTTGGGCCTTCTTCAACTTTGTGCTCACCACGACAATATCCACAAGTGGGAAACTTTAGACAATCTCTCTGGTAATGTTCTAGGGAACCACTCGTGTTACATGTCCACGGAAGGAATCTTCCTCCACCTTGGCTCCTGAAGGCACACTAATTTCCATAGTGCCCTTGATCATGGTTGGGGGTCCCATAGTAGTTTGTCTCGCACCACATTCCCTTGCCTCATGGATCTCATCAATCACCCAAAAGTCTTTAGTGTTGTGAGTGGAGGTGTCGCAAATCTTATAGTATCAAGAGACCTTTGTCAGTGTTATGGGTCGTAGGAGAGGGCAATTTCGCACATCGTAGCCTTCATGACAAATTTCACATGATGCAAGGAGCGCTCTAATACTAAGTTGCAAATAGTTGCTTTTATTATGCTCTTTAACCTCACCATCTATACACCATAAGCCATTACGTGTATCATGTGCACTATCAGCAGTTAGTTTTTGCAACTGGAAGGCCATTGAAGCGATTTGTGCCTCCATAAAGAGGTTGATTCCAATATATACACTCCCTACGACTTCAACGCTTAGCATGGCCTCTAATGCTTCTCTGGGCTCTGTAAATGTCTTCTTAGAGAGAGCACGCCTAAAAGGAGCCAATAACCCTCCAACAATTGTGCATGTTGAGCAAGGTGGATCTCAAATGAGAGCTTTGAGATCAAGAGCATCATATGGGCACATGCTCTCAATCAGATCCTACTTTATCTCCTTCAATGCAACAATGCTCTATTGCTCACACTCAGAAATGTCAAACTCTCAAAAAGGCATCCTTCAATTGGTCGTAATCCACAACTGCCTGATTAGGATCATATTTGCAATACCAAGTATGTGTGTCGTCCAACAATGTGGTCACAAACAAACTAGAGTTTCGATCTGGGGTAGTGATGCCCTTGACGTGCCAAATGAACTCATATTTATGGATATGCTCATTCGCGTTCTCCACACATCTATACTCAGGCAAACTCAATGACATTTCATAAAAGAATTGTTGGGGAAAGGGTGCTCGCACTTGTACAGGTGCAACTAGTGTACTTGATGTGGCTTGCACACTTGAGCATTGGCTCCCACCAGGATTTCCAATTGTGCTAGCTACATTGATTTGTGCTTGAGGCGTAACTCCAATTCCCACACCTATTTGTGCCATCGTAGGATTAGCACTATGTGCCTATGATATAGGTGTCGCTCCACCCATAGCCATGGCACCGACTTCGTGGTGCAAATGGATTTCAATTCTCATCTGTGGCATCCTGTAGATTTCTTGACTCTTCTGCTCACTAGTTGCAAGATAGGTCCTAATGGTTTATAGGGAATTATTTGTTGCAATACACTTCCTTCTAACTCCATCAACACGTCAATACAAACTCCTCAATTTGTGGTAAATTAACACAATCTTTGCTAGCTTCTTCTTGGTCAACAAGTGCATGGGTTTGTGCTTCAAGTAGATCTTGGGCAGGGACCTCCTCTTCAATAGTGTTTTGCATGTCTCTTGGGCTCTTCTTCCTAACATCTAAACACTCAATGGCACATGCTTCACTTTCAATGGAGCACATCTCCTTAGCGCAAGAGCCATCTGTATGCCATCCTGGTTCTGCATGGGTCCTTGTGACATCCCCTGAACCTAGCTCTTCGCTTTCCCTCAAGTCTTTGGTGGCAATTGATTATTGCCATACCTCATCGTATATGCATCACCTGAGTTCATGGTCGTCTGGGTTTTCCATGCTACACTGTCTCTCCTACCAATGCATATGAACTATGCCCACCCCTTGCCTTCTACCATCCACAGAGCCCATGCGCAAAAGAAACTTAGTCGACCATGGGGAAACTCTCAATCCCACAATCAATCATTAATTTATTAACTTCCTAAGGCAATTGGGCTATATAAGAACCCCTTAGTTCGCAAAGAAACTGGTATTCAGCCTCCTCTGGGCAGAAATAGGTAGATGCTACAAATTCTAACATGTAATTGTTTAATGTACCACACCACCACATGTCTACTACTCTCATCCATAGGGTGTTGGTATGCAGCAACTACTCAAGTCGCTCTTCTATCCAAGGATACTTACGGCCATACTTGGTACTTTTACCCATTACATACACAGTAAGCCATGCATGCAGGGGTATTGGAAATTCACAAAAGAATACCTCATAAAGGAGGTTGTGCAAATTGTTTTCCAACCATGTTTGGGGTTTTGACTCTCAGGGCTATGATGGTGCAACGCAAAATCATGCTCTGCATGCCCCAACCAATGTTCAATATTCTCCAACAAGATCTTGAAAATCATCTCCGCTCACTATTGCATCAACAAGTTCGATTGTTGTCCCAGCAAGGGAACCAAAATGTTGGGTGTGTTTTATCTTCGTTCTCAAGAAAGCTTTTGCACCACTAGCGCATACCCAACACTAGCTCTAGCTACGCCGGCATATCACGCAGAGTCTACATGCTCACCTGTTGTGTATGGAAAGCATACCAATTCACAATTGGGTTAGTTGCACAAAGCACATAACTATCTATTCCATCTTGAAGAAGGGAGTTGATGAAGAAATCTCTCATAGCCACATATCATAGTATTAAACAACTAGACAAATACTAATTATGGATTCCAACTAATACTTAAACCATTGCATAAATAAAAGCGATTAATGTTTAATTACAAACTTGCAATCTTCATTAATTAGGGCCTAATTACATAGCGACTTTGACTTCTCTTCCATTATTACAATCACTATGAGTTGTCCATCAAATAATTACCTAATTGTTCTTGGCTCAAGACTTCATCAGCATAATGGTATTAACCATAGTTGCAGGGAGACACGTCCCCCACCCCCTGGGACACGTCTCCAATAAGAGAAACAAATAAAAAGACATCTCCCATACCCAGAGACTTTTGACATCTCCCAGCCATTTCTCGGTAAAAATGCCCGTACTCAAAAAAAAAAGCATTTTTTAAGCCCTAAATGCCTAAATTTTCTTATAAAAATACCAAATGCACCACATTTTGCCATAAAGTGTTTTTTTAAACTCTAAATGCATAAATTTTGTTATAAAAAATACCAAATCATGGTCGGAAATCAATCATCATCACAAAAAAAAGGTATGTACAATCTCAGGGTGCCACTATGGCTTAAAGTTTTAGCAAGACCCACCCGCATTGCCATGAATGGCTCTCATGCAGTACTTTAAGTGTTTATGGTTTTTTTAAATGTTTATTAGTTAATACTTATACAACTTGTTACTTAAGTTCTAACATTTTATTATTTAAAGTTTTTATTTAAATATTTATAATTTTATTATTTAATTTTAGGGTTTTTTAAAATGTTTTAAGTTTTTAATAGTTTTTTTAATTTTAATATTTAATATTTATTAATTATTATTTAATGTTTTTTTAAATTTGTATTTTATCATTTATGCCTTATCAAATATTTGATTTTAATTTTTTTATTTATTTTTTGATTTAAATTTTAAATTTTTATTTTATTTTATTTTTAATTTTAGTTTTAATTTATTATTTAATTTACAAATTAAAATTTAAGTTTAGTTTAGGTTTTTAAATTTTTTTTTTTTTTTTTAATGAATTTGAAATTATAATTGCTAAAAACATTTGTCAGAATGTCAGGGGGAAGGAAAGAAGCATTGTATCTGCTCTGGAAGTTTTGCAATCGAATTCGCAAAGGGAATGGCGAAACAAAAGAGATCACCTGTAAAGTTTGTGGGAAGGCCTTTCAAGGAACTTACACGAGGGTGAAGGCTCATTTATTTCAAACACCGGGAAAAGGGTTGAACCTTGCTCAAATGAGTAAGAGGGTATGAAGTGATGAGGGAACAAGAAAGAACTAATGGCAAAGTGACCCCTTTAAGCTCTTACGCTTCAACCACAGATCAAACTCAAAGTCACCCTATCATAACCACAAGAACAAAATCTAAGCTAGATGTGTCTTCTGGACATGCAGTAGAGGATGTGGGGTTTTCTTGTAAGAGACCACACATTGGCAATTCTAACCACATTAGAAGCATGTTTGATGTGCATGGTCAAGATGCAGTGGATGTAACGATTGCACACTTCTATGTAAATAGAGTAATATTCAATGTTGTTCAATCACCTAATAATGAGAAGATGGTTTGTTCTTTCAGCAATGGGCCAATCGGATATAAACCCCTAGATACGAGAAGCTTCGCATGACTCTTATTGACAAAGAAAAAACAAGGATAGAGCAACAAACTACGTCAATTAAAAGAGTGTTGTGACGGATGGTTGGACTGATACTGGAAACCGTTCTCTTCTGAACATTATGGTGACTTGCTCCAAAGGCCCTTATTTTTTGAAGGCAATCAACTGTTCGAAACAAGAGAAAATGCAAATTTCCTTCAAAACCAATGATATGATGCAATTGAAGAGGTGGAGCCATCACAAGTTGTTACAGATGTTGAACCAATTTGTAAAGCAATTGGCTTGTTGGTGCAAAAAAAATACAAACATGTATTTTGGACACCATGTTGTATGAATGCATTGAATAATGTGCTCAAAAACATTGGCAAGTGTTAACGGATTTCTAAGCTTATTGAAAAAGGCGGAAATATAAATGTTCATATGCAATCACCACCACACACAAGCTATTTATCGAAGATTTGCCAAAGTGGAACTTTTTAAACATGTAGATACACATTTTGCTTATTTCATCATACTTCTTGATAGTCTTATGTTGTCGAAGGGGCCTTATGTTCCGTTGTAGTTAGTGATGCATGGGCAACTTGGAGACAATCTACATCAAAGACTGTGGTTGATGTGAGGCAAATGGTCCTTGATGACCATTTTTGGGCTAACGTAAAATTTGTTATTGACATCATTCAGCCCATTTGTGAGGTGATCTATTTCACTGATTCAGACAAGCCGTGTTTGGGGAAGGTTTACGAAGAAACTGATTTTAAGTGTGAAAGAATAATAAAAAACACAAACTTAGAGGATCCTTCTCTATATCCTTTGAATAAAGAAAAAGTACATGAAAGATAGAGCAAACTTAACACACCTCTACATTGTGTTGCTTACGCTTTGACTCCAAAGTGGTATGATACAAAAGTCACCAAGAAGAGGACTCCATATGAGGGCAAAGAAGCAATGAAGGAACTTTGGGTTGTAATGAAAAAGGTTTATGGTCGAGGAGAAGAGGCTTCTTCTATTAAAACTCAGCGAAACATGTTTTCACGAGGCCACAAACAGTTTTCTACAACGAAAGCTCTCTATGATATGCATGCGAAGAACCTAATAGAGTGGTGGTGGAAACATGGGAGTGAAGCCCCTGAATTGCAATCATTTGCAATAAGATTACTCTCATAAGTTGCTAGTTCATCATCTTGTGAGAGGAATTGGAGTGCTTACGGTTTCATTCATTCATTGAAGAGAAATTGACAAGGGTCAAAGATGGCAAATAACCTAGCATACATTCATAGCACGCTTTGTCTTCTTTCTCGTGTAGACCCAGGGTACAAGGAAGATCTTTCAACAAAATGGGACCAAATTCCACTTGATGGAGCAGCAGAGATATCCTTGGAGGATGATGTGTTTGAGGCAAATGGCCTCAATGATTTGCCCCTATTATATTGCCTATAGAGGAGCCACAGCTTGAGAGTGATGCGCAACAACTTTCAAATATTAGTAACCCTAATGCGTTTACATTTAATATCCTGAAACGAACTATTTCCTAGATCTGCACCATGATGCACTAGATCCGCTCAAAGTTGTCTTAATAATCCCTTCTGTATAATCGCTCCACTAGTCTAACTTGCAACTCCTCCTTATGCATTGTGTGGTCTGCGCAACCTCCTTCCCCATCCTTGTTGTGTTCCCTATTTTATGCCGACTAGTACGTCGTTCAAGGAGCAACCCATGACTGGGTCCATCTTAGAATGACGCTTTTGAGTCTTCAAGTATATGTGCGCCATACATCCTCGTGTGCCTCTTCCCTATATTCGTGTTGTTATGGATAGACAAAATTGTCTTTCTGGGTCTTTAGGGCCCGCTGCATCTATGCTTTCTCCCTCAAAATGCGCATGGACCATAAGCTTTCTGCCTTCTCTGTAAAATTGGCATGTTGTTATACTTGTCAAAATTAAAGGGCAACAAATCTCAAGGCCTTTTGCCTTTAACAAATACAAATGAGTCAGACTGAGACTTGGCTGCCAAAATATATTCAAACAAAGCGATAATCTAGTGGTTTTGGGTCAAAAATTAATTAAGTTGTTGGTTAGCAAGGGTTTACCATTAGGATATGCTGAGCAAGTTGAAAGTTAAGGGCATGGATATTGTGAGTTATAACTTTAGATAAAACTTCCATGGAGTCAGCAGGGAGAGGATTGCAAGAAGAAATGGTGGGATAAACATGCAAGTGTTGGTATTGGAAACAAGGTTGAGAGCTATAGGATGGAACACATGGTTGGGAGGGGGAGGTGAGAAAGGTTGGAAGGGAAAGTCAAGACCACTCTTTGGATGGACTTGCTCCTCAGCTTGTAGATCTTTGGTACCCATATTTGACATTTTGTTCCTCAAAGAGGATTGCCTCTTTGGGTCCCATCGGGCATTGACATTGTTGGTACTTTGGGAGTAGTTTTCTTCTTTTATCAATCGAAATTTCTAATGAAGACACTCTTTGGATGCCCCTTCGAAGGAGGTCATCAATAGAGCTATTAGAGGGGATATATACCAACAATACATTCAAGTCACTCGGACTTCCTCTGCAGCCTCTCAACCCCAAGCTAGTATTTTATGTTGGGCATTTCTTATAGATTGTCAATGGCACCATGATTCAACCTAGCTATCTTTGACACATTTGTCACACAATTTGAGATTTCCCTTCACCAGCTGAGCTTGTGCTCCCACCATTTGCAGGTTGAGATTGACCACCGCATTCCACGATTTGTCATATTTGTTCCTTCCTTGGAGAGCCTAAGGAGCACTTTATTTTAGGTGTCATATGTACCATAAGATTTGAGGAAGATAGCAATTTCTACAAAAAGTTAGGTGATTCTATGTCCACTTTCTTCCAGTATCCTAATTAGAGGTGCCTGGTCATTTTTCTCCAAGAGACTAACTTTCAGGGGTAGGTCCTTGCATTGGTCCCCTAGGACTACCTAGCTAATCGCCTCCTTTCAGCCCATCACAAATGTTGGATAAAATCCCTTTGGATAATACCACTTCACACAAAATTGGGGACAGGTCAATTAGGTGCACCTTGCGTAATACCACTAGAGTGCCCCAATTCCCTCAATCCCAATTTCGGTGTCTTGGGCCTATATTTTTCAACATTGAGTGCATACTAGTTACCTTGGCTAACAGCCCAGGCCATGGGGGCAAGCACACATTACTAGCTTTTTCTCTACCTCCATAAGCTCATCAGCCTTGGGTGTTAGGATAGGTTTCATTGGGAGTAGCTTGCCCCATTCTTGGATTGTCCAGCCATGCCCCTTTAGCCCAAGATCATGAACTTTTTCAGGTCCTGCATTGGCCGTTTCATGGTAGTTGATGATAATTCCATAGGTTATTTTAACCGTAGCCTTTGCTATAGACATGTGACAGTTCCAATTTCATATATCCTATTCAGTAATTCCTTGTGTATTACATTATGTGTAATCATTGTTGTGGAAAAATGTATGTGAATTATGATTTCTGTTCTCATTGCTAGTAAAAAGAGCATTTGCACTTTGTGTGTGTTTATAGCCGTGAACAAAACGTGGTAATGAGAATAGATCTAGCTTATGTCCATATATGTGAACACTGATTTTAAATGTCAGGCCAGTGATTCAACACTAGCAAGTAGAAAGTGAAGAACACAAAGAAAAACATGAGACAAATACAGAGATCTGCTCAATTGTAATGAAAGAAGTATCCATAGGATTTTGACATAAGTCAAATCCCAACTGCAGAAATTGATGTGGACATAGTCTCCACAAAATTGATGTGGCAGGATATAGAGATGACTGTCTATAAAGAAAACATAAGACAAGCACAGAGATGTGCTCAATTGTGGCGAAAGAAGCATTAACAGGACATTGACACAAGTCAAATCCCAGTTTCTGAAATTCACGTGGACATAGTTTCCACACAATTATGTTGATTTAATGTCTCGGAAGAGAGTCCATTTGCTGGTTATGAGACAAGTACAGCCACCAGGCAGAATACAGAACTGATTGCCTACACGAACAACAATTGTAGTCGAGGAACAATATCCCCAATTCAGAGGGATAACAAAGGAAGACTGTTAATTCAAATTCTGGAAGTGTAATAGATGAAAACATTTTGCAAAAGAATTCCCCCCAATACGGATGTTATGTGCAAAATGTGGACCTGGCAACCATGAGGATAAGGACTGTCTGAAGTCAAAACCTGCAAATATTGTTGAAGTTTGTGATGATGAGAGGAATGGGTTTGCAATCACACGAGAAGTCAAAAAAAAAGAAAGAGTTAAACATGCTACTAGAAAAACAATGAATGAAGGATTTCGTTCAGCCAGTCCAGGATATAAATCAGCGATCTAGTGATATTTTGTGGGTAAGAGAAACAACACCACCCAGACCATTTCATAAAGAAAATCCTAAAATTTATCAAGTACAAAATCTGCCAAGTAGAGGAAGCTTGAAGAGAAAAAAAGTGAATCTGTGAGATGGTAAAAATGAAAAAAAAAAAACAGACGGATTGTCAACACCACTACAACAGGTGATATCATTAATACATGACAGTGACAGTTAAGTTATTACTTCATTGTTTACCTGAGGTAATTCAATTGCAATTACTCAAACCACCAAGTCCGGACATGAAAGTTAAAGCATTGGGAAAAGGTGGTATTCCAAGATAATGAATGAAATCAAAGACTTGGTAATTACAAATGCTTTGATAAATGGCAAATCTGGAGTGAATATACTTGCAGAGAACTTTAGAAACAGCATGGAAAACTGGCAGCCTTTGGACTAAAAATAACAAACGATTTACACATTACACCTATTGAAAGTCTTGCTGGATCAAAAAATTATAATTGCTCAGATGCCACTAATAGTGGATTTTGTAATAATAAAAATGGAAAGTGTGTTGCAGCATCGAATTTTATTCTAAGATGGCCATGATTAGAGGTTGAGAGAGCAGATTGAAGGAAACTGTAATTGGAAAGATACGACTGCAGTTATTAAGACAGGTTGTGCCTGGATAATTATGGACACAATGAAGAATGAAGATCGAAAAGAGCGTAGATTTTGACTCTTAAGACTGTTTTGAAGCTGATGGAGGAGGAGTCTTGCAACTAGATGATTGTGTACAAGATAATCATTACTGAGATAGGGGATTATGCATTGGCAAATGGGGGAATACGAAATGTATTGTCTTGGATAAAACAAAGAGTGTTTCAGGAGAAGACTAAGTGCACAATTGTAGTTTATAGAGATTGAGAAAGAAGAAAGGGAGGAAACACACGTTTAGCTAAGTTGGAAAGCTTGTATTGTTTTGTGATAAAGAAGATGCATGTGCGTTTTTGAATTTGCTTAATCTGTTGTACAGTGAGAATGAAATAGGGTAACTAATTAAACAAGTTGTGAGAAAGCGTCCATTGAGTTGCAGTAGTAAGTAACTGGTATATCTAGGGCTCACTTTACAAGATAATTAATATATATTACATAACTTACCTGCGATTTAGGAGGTCGGAAGCTCGATTCTGATTCTGAAAACTCTACACTAACACCAACAGCGGTAGCGCCCCTCCTACTACTACTACCGTCATACACCAAATTTATTTTTCTTCTGCAACTTCTCTGAATACCCGCCGCCCATAATATTCTACAACTATAACTCTCACATGTCTTTAGCCGCTGAAATAAGGTTCGTGTGCATCCCTCTCTCTGAAGAACCAAAGGAACGCCCGAAGCCGCCATCGCCATAGCCATAATCTTAACGGGAAAAAGGATGCTATTCTATTCTATTCTATTCGATATTTGTTTCTGCCCCTGCGCGCGCACAAACATCTAGTCTTTCCTTTTTCACAACCCTTTTCAACGCATCTGCAGTTTCAGTGGAGCCTGGTTTTTCCCTTTCATCTCCACCTTCATTAACACATGCGTTTTTGTAAGGAGCGCTTGTTTTATCTTTTATCTTTTATTAGCGGTCTGTATTAAATTAGAAAATGGTGTGCATTCCCATCAATTTTAAGAACGAAAAATAAATGAGTGGATCCCATCCCATCCCATCCCATCCCATCCAATCCTTTTTATGCGGATGACTTCATTTTAATTTCCAGCAACAGCCAGCAGCTTGAGGGAAAATTTGAGAGCACTTGAAACTTTTTGCCAAGAGGTTGGAATGCACGTGAACACAAGCAAGACCAAAGTAATGATCTTCTCTTTGAAAAGAAAAAAGAAACAATATACCTTTACCTTTGAAGGCAACCCGTTAGAGATAGTCGAAGAGTACAAGTACCTCGGGCTTGATTTTCACCACAAGCTTAGCTGGAAAACGTGTAGAGCAAAAAGAATCCAAGGAGGATGGAAAGCGTTGTACTCTCTTCAAAATAGGTGCAGGACTGCGGAGCTATGGGATTGGAAGACTAAGAGAACACTCTTCGGTCTGTTGGTCACCCCAGTGATTCTTTACGGGTGTGAAATTTGGGGCAGCAGTATGTCAAATCAGAAATAGAAACAGATTGAGAGAATCCAGAAACACTTCATCATAAGTAGTCTCAAAATCAAGAATTTGGTGCCGTATGAGATCTTACTTGCTGAAATGGGGTCCTTCCCCTTAGAGGCATCGGCGATGATACGGTTACTAAGCTACCTCAAGAAGATTCAAAACATGAAGAAGCACAGGAGGCCTAGACTAATTATGGAGGAAGAGCTAACTAGAAGAAAGAACACTTGGAGGAAGCAAAATGACAAATGGGTAAAGAGGTGGGATATTAGCATGCAGGAGTGCCCAAATACTAATGAAGAAATAAAAAAATATGTGAGAAGAAAATTCAAGTGCATCATGTGGACAAAACAAATGGGCCGTAAAAAAGAATACTACCTCAAAGAATTCAACCCCACAGGGGATTTTGAAGAAAAACCTTATATAGGAGAAGACATTAAGTGGAAAGCGAAAATGTTGATTGCCCAACTTAGGATGAGCTCTCATCATCTTAGGTGTGAAACGGGTAGATGGCCAACTCCCAAAGAGGATTGGGAGGAGAGAATATGCCTCTTTTGCAACAAAGGTGTGGTGGAGACGGAACAACACTTCCTCTTGGAGTGCGAGGCATACAAAGACATCCGATACAGTTATGGTGAAACTTTGAAAGTCGCCAACCTGGACACCCTATTTGAAGCAACAAGGCTGGGCAATACGACGAACCTCGTGATCAAACTTCACAGCAGAAGGGAAGATCTCAAAAAGCAAATTCAGGCAACTTTGGGAACGTTTTGTGGCTGAGGTCTCGTTTTGAAGAGGATGTGCACGACTGATGGGTCCCATAGACTGTTGTGGTCTCGTGGACGTTATTAAAATCCTTCATTCATTCATTCTCCTCTCCTCTCCTCTCCTCTCCTCTCCTCTCCTCTCCTCTCTACCTACATGTGGAGGTACTTAGACTTTATACTTTCTTCTTATGTGGAACTATTCAAGTCATGCTTAGGGCAAGGGAGATGTTCACAAACAAATTTAACGAATATTCGCTTTCACATTTACTTGTTTTGCGTTTTTTCTTTTTGGTTGTCACGTAAGTATTTGCAAACGTATATCTTATTCATATAAATTATGTATCCCAAAAAATTTGGAAATCATATTGAATGAACAATTGAAGAAGAATAGGGATAAGACAAATCTATTTGATAAGGAGTAAAATATATGGAAAAGTGATATCAAAAAAAAAATCAAGTTAAAATTATAAAGGAATTATAAATAGAAGTATTGGAAAATAAGAGGGTTGTAGATAGTGTCAAAGGAATAAAGAATGGTTGGTAGTGATATAGTAAAAGAACTGCAAATCAAAAAACTCTTATAAAGATTATTGATGGAAAGGATGTCATGTAGAGGTGTGTTAACCTTATTAGATTACATAATACATCATTTAACAAAGCATTTAGTTGTTTACCCGTATTTTTATCCTAACCTTTACATAGGATCAATTGTTGGTACATCGAGGTCATACATGCACTCGCATATGCTAGGATACCCTTAGAACATTATATGAAACACAATGGAAAGATTGATCTACATGAATGCAAAGCAATGTAAAGAGATTCTAAGATGCAAACGAATCCAACCAATATCAACAAGTAAACTAAAGCAAACAAGGAGTAAAAAAATCATAATTATTCTACCGATGATAGCCTAGAATGTCCCAATAACTAATAGTGAAATGCAACAAAAGTATGTTATGCAACCAACTAAAAGACAATAAGTGGGGAGGGAAAACTAAATAAAATGCTTCAAGAAGGATCAAAACCAAAGCAATCATTATAATGGTACCATCGAAACAATCTATGTATATGTAGACACATAAGTTAACATTTAAGTTAAGACAATGCACTTGTGACCACCATTTTCACAAAATTAGCTAATGACCTATTCTAGGGCCTTTTTACCACTTTCCTTCACTTTCTATATGGAGGACTCACTCTTCTAAGATGACTAATAATTCCAAAATGTCCCTATTTCTTGTGCAAATAGTCCAAGCCCACATTCAAACTATTCCTAAATCCACCTATTCTCATGCCTCTGATACCAGATAGACCACTTATATTATACATTTCTACTACAAATCACGCGCTAGGCACTTTATTGGCCCAGTATGATGACGATCATAAAGAGCAAGCCATCTATTATATCAGTCATACACTTGTTGTTTATGAGCATAATTATACTACAATGGAAAATTTATGTCTGGGTTTTGCGTTCGCCACATATAAACTTTGACACTACGTGATAAATAATGAAACTAAAGTTTTTATCAAAGCTGATATGTTGAAGTTTATCATGTGAAAACCTCATTTGTCAAGGCATATTGCCAAATGGATAATGTTACTCATGGAATTCAATTTAAAGATCATACTCAAAAGTCGATAAAAGGCCAAATTACCACAAACTAGTTAGCTACCACTCCACTACATGATACATAACCCCTCAGGGATACTTTCAAAGATGATTTCATAACATATAATATTACTGAGGATACATGGACAATGTTTTTCAATGACTCCAAATGTGAATTAAGCACTAGTGCAAGAATTATTTTTATCGCTCCATAAGGACACCTTATACTGTTCACATACATATTAGGTTTCTTGTGTACAAATAATATCATAAGTAACGAGGCACTAATTTTATGTTTATACATAGCTCAGACTCTACAAATCAAATCCATTAAGATATATGGGGATTCAAAGTTGGTTGTTAATCAATTATCGATGTTTATTATACAAAATAGGAAAAGTTAATCCCATATAAAGATATGGTATAATGTTTATGTACACATTTTGATGATTTTTCAATCAAAAATATCCCACAAAAGGATAATTGTCTATAGATGCAATCACCAACACAACATCATTTATACTAATTGACATAAATTATGATCAAGTTGTAATACCCCTCATATGAAGCTTTTATCCTTAGATGATCTTAGTGTATCATCTATGTCAGAGGCATTTTTCGATTCCCTTGTGCATGTATTTTATGTGCCTTACCATGTTGGTTGTTGTGAACAATGTCTTATGTGTCATACAAGAAGGTTAATAATGTGGTTGACTTGCCTTACTTGAGTTTACTTGATGACGGTTATCCATTCTTCCTTGCCTTGCAAACACTAATTAAATTCATATTGAAAGGAAATTTGCATAACGAGAGGGGGATGTGAGACCCCAAATTTTCATAACGCTTACCTTTAGACAATTGATGTCTTTCACACGTCTTGTTGAGATGTGTCTTTAGTGTTGTCGAGACATGAGATTTTTTTTTGGTTCCTTATGTATGAGACAAACATTCTATTTATATGATGTGATGTTGGTGATTTACTTATGCAAGGATAATATATGTTTAGATTAAATAATTATTTTATGCATTATGGTATCAGTTTACTTATCCTTTTTGGTTGTTCATTATGGTGTGTATTGATGTTGTACCACTTGAGCTATTGTTCTTCAACATGTTATTGCACTATACATATGTTTAAATGATTGGTATTAATTAGTACAATTGAGATGTGATGTCCTGAATATGTAGTCTGCATGTTATGTTTATTGAGATCACTTGTATAGCTTACATTCTACAACTTTGACTACCTAGGGTAGGGAATTTTATATGCACAATGTTGTGTAGGTAGGGAAAGCCAACAAGGGAACTATGTTAGCAGAGGATCCTGGAAAACCCATCAGAACGTGCTAATATGTGCTTATTTGTGAAGTAAATTATAGGTTCAAAACGTAGACAAAATTATAGAAAGAAATAATATTTATTTAATTCAATATTACATGTTTATTCAGATAATGCAGACTTGAATTATACAGAGTAGTAGTTCATGTTGTGTAAATAAACATATGCAAGAAAAATTTAGTATACATTGTGCACATAACAAGTACAAAATGAAATCATAAAACCCATCAAATAATTTAATATTACTCTCTATATTTCACAACTCTTTTCCTGTAAAATCAATCACTATATATAGAACTTCCAAAGCTCTGTTGCTTTACATTATGCATTTCCCTTTTTATCTCAAAGGATTATTTTTGTATTTTATAGTCTAATGGGATACATACATAGGCTAAATACATACAAAAATATATATGTTATACAGATTGATATACATCACAAACTTGTCCTGCACCTACACTCTGCGATTTTACAGACCAAAGTCTACTACCAACACTTTCTTAGACTTAAACAGTTGTCTCATCTTGAGAAAAGGTTGCACGAAGTGTGCCTTATGTTAGAACTAGTAGAATTATTTGTGATAAGGGGTTGGTCCAAAAATATTACTTGCAATAATTGCTCAAGGTTTTATTTACAAGTTTTCACCTCTTGGGCACTACTTACCTACCTTGTGGGTTTTCAACAAAACAACGTACCAATCTTCTACCCTTGCAAGTTTTCAATAGATTGGCATAATTAGGAGGCTACCCTTTATGGATTTTAAACCATCCTATCCCCACTCCTAATGTTTAAGGCCTTCTTTACAAAATAAATTAAAAAATCTACAAAAAAATTCACCTCATAGTACCTAGAGAGAAGGTGGAAGCATTGCTCGTGTTGTTAGAACTGAAAGAGGTTATGAAGATGGTGTTATAGGAGATGTTGTTGATGAATTCACACCAACAATATCTAAAAATAGAGGCCTTTATTATGAATGGATGGTTGAATGCATGATTTTAGCATTTTTTAATCTATTATAGCTATTGTTGGAGTTGCTTCAATGGGATGAATATGGGCTCCTCAATGATTTATGTGATAGAACTATCTAGATGGGACAAGTCCTTCTTGAAAATCTTCTAATCAATGAGAGCCTTCTTCACCAAACTAATTATAGTGTACAAAGGAATTTGGCACACCAATATATTATAGATGTCTTCATCCTCTATTATTGAAAGGGTGGCCCTATTGTGTGACACTTGCTGTTAAATTTATAATACCAACTCCTCTAGTCTGTCAGCATGCCTCTATGTCTGAATGCTAGTAAAATTAGATGTAGCCAAATGGTCCTTCATTCCTATTTTGGTCTGATCAGCCTTAGCAAACTCTAGTTGGCTTCACTTCATGTGTTGTTCAGTTGTTGTTTCCAGTCTAGCATGCTGGTGGCCATATGTTGAGCTTGTAACATGAAAATGTCTAAGACTTTCTCATATTCCTCGAGGAGCTCAAATATATCCTCTATTTTTGCCTTTAGATTTTAACCTTGCATTCAAAGTTGTTGCAACTTTTATGTATTAAGCTAGCCTTTTTTAAGTTGGGACATAAGAGTTGTAAGTTGTTTCTCCTCAGACATAACTTAGTCACCCATGACTTAAATGACTAATGTAGGGCATGCTTTATCAATGATTTACCTAGCCTTATTGAGTTGGTGATGGAGTTTTGTGATGTCTTGTTTAAGTTGGGTTGTACCATGTTCTAATTCAAATGCCTCTTGTGTGATTGATTCATGGAATGCCATGACTCCCTCAATCTCCTTTGTTAGGGATAACTTGCTCACATAAAGTGACAAGTCTTATAATAGTGTGGCCATAGTGAGTGAAGAAGTTGTAATTGTTTCCATTGTTGGGTGGTGTCAGATATGCACCAAAGGTTATCCTTCACATTGATGGTGATAAAACATCCCACAACCACTGACTGTATATTAGCCTATATTACAAGGCTTCTTCTTGTGCATCTTCATGGGTTGATCTGAAGCCTTATGATGTACTAGATAGTTCTCATGCTTTGAGTGTCTATACCTGCTTGGTCAACTTTATTTATAGTTGGGCTATGACTTCAGCCTTGTTCTTTTACTCTTGCTCCTCCTTGGTAGGGACAACTACCTCTGCCTTCTAGATAACATCCTTTGCAACTTATTCCTTGACCATTTATTTATCTTAAATTTCCTGATTTTGCAGGGCCTATTTATTTTTCTCTTCCTCTTCTTCGGTTACTACATCAACCTCATATTTTTTCCATTGTTGCTCTTGCACTTCCTTCTCTACTTATTATTTTTTCTTTTTCACAAATTCTTATTCATGGTTATTTTTTATGCAACTTCTTATACTTGTGGCTTTTGTTTCTATTATTCTTCCTCCTTTTACTATGCAATAATTTATTCTTTCTTCTTCCTTTTGCACCTTTTCTTGTATGGTTTTAGCCTGTGTAACTTCTTGTTATGTTGTAATATATTCCTATATTCTTTGGTTATTATGGTTGTTGTTGCTTGCTTATTATAGCTTCTTGTGCATGAGTGGGTGAATTTGGAGATAGAGATAGATGAACAGGTGAATAATGAGGGGAAGGAGAGAGAGAGGATGCCACCATTGTGTGCCTATAGATTGGTGCCTTAATGCAAGCATGTAGAATAAGAAACTTATTCAATCGCTTGTAGGTGCAAACCATTGCATAAGGGTGTTACTCTATAGCTTATTCTTCCTTAAACTCAATCTCCTTTATAGCACTTGTGAAGTGACAAATGAGCTCATGCATTCTGCAATGGAGGTAGAGGTCATCGACATTGTGTGTGATTTGGGTTCATGCACAAGTGGTTGTTGAGGACTTTCTTGATGTTTTATGTCTTGTGTTGTCCCTGGTTGTAGTTGTGCAACTTGCCCTATAGATGATCTTTCACCCACCGTGCCTTGGAATATGGCTATCATTTTGCATTTACCATCTTCTTCCTCTGCAACAATGTTGATTATAATTAAATCCAAAGGTGTGGTAATGTGCACCATTATAATTCTTTGGATGTTTTGGTGAACTCGACAAGTGTCGACTGATTTCTAAAAGAAAAATATTATTCCCTCTTCCTCCTCATATAAATTCATGCTTATATCTTCCAACATAGACTTGTAATCTTCTTCCTTAATGATGCCAAGTTGTGTAAGGTCATATTTTTCAATAATATTAGGCACATTTGAGTCACTCAATCAAGGGTTGGTTATGTGAGTATTCCTTTTTTATGGAAGCGGTGTTGTTTTCCTCTATATTGGTGCCTTTCTTTTCCCCCTGACTATCTCTGATCGGGCCATTTTTACTTGTGGAAGTACGTGCACTTCAGCTTGTGGTTGCATCATAGGCTATTGTGGAAATGGCTATCATGTAGCTAACAAAATATATTACAACAATTTAATAATTTTGGTAGTTAGGGCTTTTTATTGTAAGAATTATACCTACACATCCAACATGGTGATGAAAAAGGGCAAAAAAGTGACTGTTGCGTTGGGCAACTCATGGACTTTGACTTGAATGTCATATTGTAGCTTTGTAATGGATGCATGTTGTCTCAAGTATTGAAAGATGTCTCTAGGCACACGAAGGTGCGAAATTATGAGACCTTGTACCTCAACCCACTATGCATTAAACAGACCCAACTTCTCATAATGCTAACCTATCTTCGTCCATGCAATGTTGGCAAAGGTGGTCACAAGCCATAAATTGGCCTCATGTGCTACATGATGATAAGGAGAATTCCACTATGTGAAATAGATGAGCAATACTAAGGTATTTGAAAGCCTATGATTTGTCTTTGACAACCTTCTCAGTGTTAGTGAGGAGTTTAAACACTAAAAACTTAGGCTCGTTAAAGTTTTCATTCTATTGGACCATTTGATATGCAATATATATGACCCCCTTGTTGTACCCCAACACACCCCATTCTCAAAATTCAAATGGGGACCCATTGTTTTGAAAACACCCTTGTTCATGGTCCATATCAATATTAACAATTCTGATATTGATCAAGTGTGCGCAAATCTAAGGTTTTTTTTTGAAGTATAATTTTATTGCAAAGGTTACAAAAGGGCAAAAATCAAATCTCAAAAATTATTCATGAATTATATATCACCTTTGATTCTCTTCTATACTTTTGAAACATATATTCAATATCATGTTTTTTATTAATGGAATAACATGATTAATGATGTATTATTCTAGTTTATCCTCGCTTGGTTTTTTCTCCTATGTAAGCGATCCTTATTTTGATTTGTGATATTCTAGCTCCAAAGTATCCTTGTACTCCTTGAGATCTTGCTAATTGGCATCCTCATACTCATCCATGGCAACCAAGCCTTTATTTTATTTGAGTCAATCAGATCATGCCAATTGGCATTATCCTGCCCTTCTACAATTATTTTGTACTTGTGCAAAACTTGAAATATTTTTAACTCCTTAGAATAATAAGAGTTGTCCATGTGTCATCATCCCATTAATTTATAGCCCAATCAAAAATTTATAAGTCGCAAAGTTATTTGGGGATTGCAGAGCCATGAGGTCTATCCACATGTCATCATCCTACTAATCTAGAGCCCAAGTAGAAAGTACAAGTCATGAATTCATCCAAGTGATCAAAGTAAAAAGATCCATCTATGTGTCATCATCCCACTAATCTAGATCCCAAGTGAAAATTTACAAGTCACGAAGTCATCCAGGCGAGTGGAGCAATGAGAGTCATCCACGTGTCATTGTCCCATTAATCTGAAGCCCAAGTGAAAAAGTACAAATCACAAAGTCATTTGGGTGAGAAAAGTAGCAAGAGACATCTATGTGTCATCATCCCATTAATCCATAACCCAAAAAAAATTAAAAGTCATGAATTCATCCAGGTGAGTGAAGTAGTGAGATCCATCCATGTTTCACCATCTCATGCACCTATTATTTGACATATACAAGGTACAAAGGTAGAGTCAAATGGATTAATCTAGAGCAATGAGATTGCTCCACTATCGTAATCTCACCAGTCCACAACTTACACAATGTATAATGAATAATTCCATGCTCTGGATAAATGGATCCCTGAGATCGTGCCAAGTGTCATCATCTTAAAAGCTCGTGGTTGAAATAAACATGGTACAATGAGCTAGAATTCAGCCATTAGTGGATAAGTGATACATAACCACATGTCTCCAATATGAACAAGTAAATGTAATAATATGAAAGCTAACCCTAAGACAATGTAAAAGGGGCATTTATCAGACTAAGATGACAATGCACCTGGGAATAGTGAAAAGAAGACATGTGGCAATAAAATACTCTAAATTTGGCATTATAAAATCAAAATTAAAATAAGAAATAGTAGATGGGGAATGGAAAGAAAGTCATGATTACCATTAATTCATGCAAATTGGTAACTTAATGCATTCAATTCATAGAGTAGCCAAATATAAATCAATATATTTAGTGACAAAGTAAGATTGAATCGCATTGACTTCTAACTAACTTCTGCACTTCGTGAATTCGAGTTTCACAATGACTCAAAGACTTCAAGCTTTTAGAGAACACATAATTCTTACAAAATTTCAATGGTTTATTCATCTCGTAGTCTTCTTCCTTTTACATATGTGATTGTAGGCACAATTGAATGCATAGATACATTGTTTGATTCAACGGTGTTGCAACATAAGTTTAAGCATTATTCATCTATTTAGGATGAAGTGGAATCTATAGAGTCATAAAGGGCAGAAGATTAATTGTCTCTATTCATGCAAAGATACAAAGATGACCTCTTGGCCTTCAAAGTAGTAGGCCTACATAATGCTATGTTAAAACCATAAGTAATTCCTTGCATTAACATGCTCTTTGATTTATTCGTGAATGGGCATATTACTATAAAAATATTCCACCATAGGCTCAATACCACCCCTATAGATTATATCAATGGTAATGCCTTTGAGAAGTATTATAAGTTTCTTGCCCTGAGATCACTTATGGCTAGGCCATGGTCAATTCATGGTTACTTACAAATTTAATCCCTAATAAATTATAATAGTGGGTTGAGAACCCAAGCAACTTCATAATTAGAGGCCTAGTTTATTTTTGCCCCTATAACATCCTTTAGGCTAGGCATAAGAATTGCCTTGGCTTTGATGAATCAACTATATTATTTCCATAACATTTCTTACATTTGGGATATATGGGTTTTGTTGCTAAACATTATTCTGAGCTCAAACAAAATCATTGCCCCTGAGTGAAATCATTAGTTTTAACTTGATATATCACATTAATAACCTAGACAATTTACCTAACATTAATTTTTACACGATGTCATAGTCTTGGGTGCCATAACTACCATTGTTCACTCATCCTTTGCAAAACCATGGGATCCTTCTACATAATGCCCCAAAAATATAATTTGTGATGAGTTTAACATCCTTCATGTGCATAGGTTTAGAACACATATTAAGAAGTTAATAGAGACATTCTACCCCATGATATATTAGGACGCCTATGGTCCAAATATGCCTAGGTTATTGAACCATATAAATATAACTCTCAATAAAATAGGTGACTACTGATACTACCTAGAGTTCATCATAATCATTATAAGGGGAACCACAATGCAATCTCTATATTTGCCAGAACTTAATCCAGATAAACAGGTAGAGTAGGAAATTGTTGCATAATTGGTAGATAATGTAAATGTATAGCTAATGAATGTTAGACAAATAACTATGCATCCAACTCCCCTTAGCATAAGTCACATACAATATATGAGATGGGAGCACCTCATTTTTGTGGGTAAATTTAGAATGAACTATGGCATAAAGATGGCACTTTTCAGGTACTAGGACCCTAGGAATAATTATGCAAAAAAAGGTCAAAAGTCATTATGGGAATGAAGCATATAACCATGATTTTATAATCATGAGCATTTAGGATAATAATGAGGTTGTTATCAAAGTGCATAGTGATGACATGTCAATGATAGTATCTCAGAAGATCCGATATGATCCTACAATCATGCAGGAAGATGTCAAAAGGATTGACAAATAGCAATGGGCCTCTAAACCTATTCATGGGTCCCATTCTTATGAAGGAGTAGAAAAGGAAGATGATCAAGATGAATAGGTAGGTCCATCTGGGGGAGCAAACTCTCAAGATAAATTTGGTTATTCCCAAGCTTTCCCCATGATTTTAACTATTGTTATTTCTCCTCCACTTGTAGCTAGCCTCGAGAGGTGTACAAGACTTAGCAGAGCTATAGGCCTATTTTTTTCACACCTCTGCCTGCAATAGCCACAATGCAACAAGTAAGCCTCCCTTATTTCTTATCTCAAGTTCTTGTTGCCCCTTTGTCACCAATTCGCACAACATCACAACCAAAACCTTTACCCATGACTAAATCCATTCCCACTTCACCCTTGCCGTCCACCCTTGTCCCTCCAGCTTCCATTCCACCCACTTTAAGACCATCTCTTACTCCTTCTCAACCTTTCAAGACCTATAAAAGGAAATTGAGGACTCCTCTTATGTCTCTTAATGTCACATAAGAAGAAAGGCCTTTTAAAGGCCTATTTGTTAGAGGAACCCCTCTGTATGAGGAGTTTGAAGGAGAGCCTAAGGGGGAGTAGAAAAAAAAATAATAATAAGAAGACAAGGTGAATGTAGGTGTAAAACCCATTGAAATTAAAGATGATGAAAAAGAAGAGGAATGGTTACCTAAAGAAGATACAGAGCCCAAAGGGACTAAAATTTTTTAGGATATAGATGAAGACAGGGAGGAAGATATTGAAGTTAATGAGATAAAGGTATGTAAAGATTATAAGGGGGATGAGTAGGGATAAGTTGAATCAGTTGTAACTAATTTATTATCAGATAATGAAGGAAATGTGAAGGATAAGGCAAAAACTAAACAGGAAGTCCCATTCAGGGATCATTGCTAGCTACACCACCTAGCAGTCCATCTCAAGCTACTTAAATAACAACTACAATAACAAATGTTCCCTCAACTTCCTCTCAAAATATGAGTACCCAAGTCTTTGAATATTTGGTAACTTCTTTGATTGCCACCACTATAATAGGACTACCCATTTTTTGCATTATTTAAACGCATTAAATAAGTCCCAAGCATTTATAGTGTCGATTTTTCGTAATGCAGCCCAAGGTCTTGTAATTTGGATTTTTCCCCTTATTTATAAACCTACTACTATTGGGGTTTTTCATACATCAATTACAAGTTATATACAAAATTTTCTTACTACACTAGTAACTTATTCAATTTTTAGTCAGACCACAGAGCCTAAGAAACAAGTACATTTTCAAAATCTAGTGGCTACTTCCATTTTTGCCACACCTGCTACATATCTAAGATTATCTATATAAGTGGTTATGCTAGTTGACCAAACCACTCTAATTGAATCATCCATGGTTTCAATGCATAGGACACCAGGCAAGACAAAACACATTATTGATACACAAACCCAAAAAAAGGTCACTGGCTAGAGGAAAGCCATTCCCTCCTTCCCAAAACTATCTACACCACCCCCTACAACCCAACTTCTTATGGTTTTAATGCATCCCCCAGTGCGATCTCCTTCTTCCACTCCTACATCCATAGAGCAAGTAGAATAACAAGCTATGGTGAAAGTCCCCTAATGGATTCAAAGGTTGAAAGAAGAAGAATAAGGCAGACAAGATTTAATAATCATTAATCAACTAGTAATGGGATTCCATTTTGATAAGAATGCAAACACATTGAGAAAGGTAAAAAGGAAGACTATGGTGGCAGAGGGGGGAAATGTAGAACTAGAACATAGATGCCATTTTTTCTCTAACAAATAAGAGAAAACTTAACCCCGTGGATCTAGATGAATATAGGGAGGATCCCTATAGTTTTGTAGATGCCACTAGAGGGGTAATAAAGCATATGTTTAGGAGCTATAATAAATTAAGGTAGAAATTATAACATGAAAATATTTTCAAGCTCGTAGAGAAACCATGGATAATGTGTAGAGTGCAACAAAGAAGTTGTATAATATTCTTGATGCAATAAGTTCTGTGTTGGCCAAATTTGGCCTACATACCTAGTTCAGAATAAGAAGTTAAACAGAGCCCTAATTGAAGAGTGACCTAAGGTTACAAGGAGCATATAGAATTAAAGCAGAGATCACATAGTATTTGCAACCTTTTGAAACACTTTAAACAGGCTTAAAGTGCAAATTTGGTGATCTTAAGAGGCTAGATCGTCATTAAAATGTCATATAGGAATGAGTGGAGTAAGCTGGTTATGCATTTAATAAGTTCACCTAGAGAGCCTAATAGGCCAAAAAAGCTCATGGACATGAAGGCCTTCGTGCCAAGATATTGAGATATAAGCCTTCAAAGTTAAACTTGTAGAGTAGGATGTTCACGCGGACATCAAGTTCAAGCCTCGATAATTAACAATTGGGGTTCAAATTATGATGAGTATGTGGATGTCAATGATGTCACATAGATGTCAATGATTGGCATATAGACATCAAAATAAAACCACATGAAGTAGCTATTTATTTTCAAATGAAGGCAAATCAATGGTCAGTGTTCAATTGTATTGAAGATCCGATGACAAGTGGTGAATGATAGGGTTAGTGGGTCTAGGTAGATATATAGTGCACATTCATTCATACATCTAGATCTAGCGATGTGAGTTAAAGTCAAAGACTCAGAGGATCTATATCAAAGGCTTTCATTTATTCATACATCTATATTGAGTTAAAATCAAGGAGTCAATGTATCATGGGGACCAATAAGGATAAGATAGTTTGATATAAATTGATAGGTCTAAGTTGGCAATCGACAACCAATAAACAAAGGGTAAATCGAAAAGATTCTGGTGGAGGTCAATGAACTAGTTTTCAACCTAAGTGAATGAAGGTTTCAAAGATACATGTTGCCATTAGATCTTAATCAATAGTAGATGCAATCAAACAGGCAAGTTGGTCAAGGATAAAACTATATCACCATTAAAGTTTAGACAGGATCTCTGATTGATAATTTAGAACATGTCAACCCTATTATAGGATTACTCCATTAATGTGTTCATTATTTTTCCAGATTGAATATCCTTACATGTAGTAGCTTATCGACTCTCACATGGTTTAGAGGCAAAATAGGTCTTCTTGGGCCGAACACAGAGATCAAGCAATACTAAATGTCTGTTAGACTTTCATGAATATTATGACTATGAGAAAATTGATAGATTGGGTTAGTTTTTGATCTATGGTGGACCTATGTTCAAGTTGGATTAAATACAGACATAAATGTGATTATGGGGAAGTGTCTCGTCTTTTGATATGATCACATTTTTGATAAACATGTACCTATGGCCATCCAAAGCAGATGTGGCATGAAGCTGTCAGTTCTGAGATATGAGAAGTTTGTCCTCATTAGTAGATAAAGTAGATGGTGGCATGGAGTTCCAAGGAGGATACCTCATGGATAGATAAGGACAATGGGCATTCAATTATGTTATAGAGCTTTTAAAATATTGATTCCTTTTTGCTAAGATCATGACTCAACAACCTTGAATTGGTGTTAATCCATCACAACTTCCCCTCTCTTCTCCCCTTTTCTATATATGTTCCATCTTAGTCCAAATTGTATCTCTCTTAAAGATTTTTTATACAAAAAATCTCTAAGATTTTTTAGAGAAATAGACTCTTATGCTTTGGCTTGCTCAATATATGCCAAATTTTATATTGTAACACCTTTTGATGCAATAAAGATTGAATTCCATCATTTTGTAAACTAAATTGAAGTGTGTTCTATGAATTCATGTATTATGGTTAAGTGAATATATGCTTTCTTTGCCTATGTCTAAGTTTCATCATCTTCATTAAGTGTTTTTTAGTCTTCACAAGTCATTTTAAGTGCAATGTATAGTTTATTGATTAGCTTAGAAGTGGATATCTGCCCTCTCATGCTAGTTTGATAGTTGGTCAATGCCTTATTGTGAAATACTTATGTGGGACTGATCTTATTTGGTCTTGAATGTGTCTTATAGTGTGTCTTTTGAAAAGTATAAGTGTTCCAATTATTGGTGCATCACCTCATTTTATATGCTTTTATATATTGTTGTCACTCTCTCTCCCCTTTTCCAAAAAAATATTAGTTTAGGTCTAATTTAGGTGATAGATCAAGAAGGAAGCTCAGACTTCTCTAGAGGTTTGACCCAAGTTTAGGTGACCCACAACCTAGGGTCATTCCCATGTTAGACTAGATTTATGTAAGAAGACTTAAATAATCTCTTTACTCAGCTAGGGCACAATTTAGGACACCGACAGTTTTGGCATGCCTAGTGCAACAAAATTTTCCTTGGCATAGTTGAAGTTTAAAGATTGAGAAGAAGAAATTACAACAAAAGGAGACATCTACTATCATCAAAAGCTAAATATTCTTTAAGTTGTAGTAACATCATCCAGACAATGCTTTCATGCCAAATATTACTATGAGATCAACAAGGTACTCCTTTTGAACACATTGAATTGCCTTCAACTTTATATAAAAAATCAAGAATCAATAGGAAAATTCCTTATCCTCAAAGGAAATGTTCATATCTTGGTCATCCTATTGTATTACTCTAAGCTATTGTCCCCATTACCCAAATCCCCATTACCCAAATGGTTTTTAGGAATCAAGTTTTTGTTCCATTCAATAGGGGTAGTCCCCTGAATTTAGCCCAATATGATGACATTCTTGTGTCTACCCTTTAGAGTATCCCTTTCTTCTTAGGAGAATGGGATAAAACAACTACTATTGAGTATATGCAAGATGTTTCCAACCTTTTTTCTATTCACAATGTTGTTCAAGATAATGTGGCTATCAGATTGCTTATTACTTCCTTCAAAGGAAAAGCATTGCAATGGTATATGAATCTTCCTTTGACCTCCATTACTACCTAAGATTAGTTAGGTGTAGCCTTCATCAATAAATTTGAAGACAAATCTGATCATCTATCCTTAGATGAATAATTGACTACCATTAAAAGGTACCCCCATGAATTCGTGTTTGATTTCAACCTCATATTTCAAAAGACATGGACTAGGATACCTACATTGGTCATACCATCCCCAAAATATGCATTCTTGTACTTTATAAAATCCCTTAATTCTAATATTAGTGTGATGATACAATCCATGGGTGGTAATACTTTGCTAAATGCCTATGAGCTTGCAATAAGAGTAGAGAACAACTTGATACAAGCTGGTAAAATTTCTCCAAGGCCCCTAATGCCTATATTCCTAGAGTTAAAACCTATCCTACTCCCTCAATTTCCTCAAATCCCATCTATAGCTCCTATTCTGTCCCCTAAAGCCTAAGTTATAGCCCCTTTTAATCAGGCTAGTGAGATTGGAGTTTTGAAAAGTATGTTACAAGATTTTGGGAATGAAATAGTTTAACTCAAGAAACAACAATACCAAGATAGGCCTTATCAACAATAGAATCATACCTATTATCAAACTTTTAAAGATCAAAGGCCTCCTTATCAACCTTTCAAAGAAAATAGACCACCCTATCAATCTCAGAGATCCATAACCCAAGCTAAATCATATGCATCCCTTGACCCTAATGTACCCTCCAATTCAAAATCCATTATTCCCACACCTCCTCAAAACAAATTGATGCAAGTTCTAGGTTGGCAACCTTTTAATCCTAATGATATGCAAAACCAAGCCTTGATATCACAGGATAATATTATGCCATAAATGACACAAGAAGAGTTTTCTCTTCAAGAAGGTCAGTATCAAGAGACAAATTTGATTCCCCAAGGAGAGGCTCAACAAGTTTAAGGGAAGCCTGATGCCATTAATGTGAATTGGAAAATAGATGATCATGTTGCATTCAATCAGATTAGTGAGACTAAAAACATAAGTGGTCAAGTTGTAGCTCTAATTAGAGCTAAAAGAAGAGTTGTTGAGGAAGATCAAGATGTGAGCAATACTTTTAGTACTCTTAGTGTTGTTCCCAAGAGTATTAAGGATCAACTTTATACCCCTATAGCACAAAAAAATTAGAATGTAGAGGTTGGGAAGATCCCTATAGTATCTCTAATTAGAGAACAACTAGTGGTTCAAAAATTATCTCCATAGGTTAGTAGAACCTCATTTAATATAATAGATCAGATGAAGAAATCCAATGTTAGCATTATCATGTGGGATTCTCTTGCTATTCCAGGGCAAAAAGATATGTTCATCTAAGAGCTTTCAGCTCTCAAGGTGTCTCAAGAACTAATTGAGAAACAAGGTGTTGTTTTAACTAATTCAGACCAACCAACTAAGCAACAAGATCAACAGGTACTTAAAATGACAAATTTAGACAAAACCAATTTCAAATCAAATAAGACTCCTCTTTTTTACCTCTCTTTGATAGTTGGTGACTGTTTAATTTATAATTGTATGGTAGATAGTAGATCCAGTAGCAATGACATGCCTAAATAAATTGCAGATAAGCTTGGTCTTGTTTATGAACCAAATATTAAAGGAGTATTGCAGTGAGATGGGTCACCAAAAAAGATAGTAGGCATCATTAAAGATCTAAAGTTGACACTAAATGTTTGTCCCAATGTTACCATTCAACAAGATTTAGTTATAGTGGACTTACATCCCTATTTTACCATGTGTTTTTCAAGGGGCTTTACCTCAAAGATTGGAGGACACTTATAAGATGATTAGACATATTTAATGTTGAAGATCAGGTATGGTACTAAGGTAACAATACATTTTTAACCTATTGCACGTTTCCATTTGGAGCCATATATGTCAAGTATGGTGAATACTAATTGTACTATCTCATATGAGGTGCTAAAAACTAATAAAGTTAAAACTGACTCGCCTTTAGATGGAGTTCCAAATCTATTCCTTGATAAATGGGCCTCTGACTTGCTTGAACATGATCCTTATAAGTGAATTAAATAATAAGGACTTGGTGTCTATTGCATTCATGAACAAGATACACCGATTCCATCCTTGATGAAGGATGATGAGTTTGGTGATGGCCTGTGGCAACTATACTTTGATGGATCAAAGAACAAACATGGCACTAGGGATATAATTATGTTGTTTTCTATAGCTACTCAAAGGTATTTATCTTCTCTCAAGTTTCAGTTTGGTTGTTTAAATAATGTTGCTGAATATGAAGCACTAGTTCATGGTTTATAATGGGCAATAAAGATAAAGGTCAATACCTTATTAGTCTTTGGTGATAGTGAACTGGTAGTCCACCAAGTAAGAGGTCTAAATATATGCAATAATTCATTGCTTAGGTATTATAAGCATATAGTATGGACTTACTTGAAGACTTTTAAGCTTTCAATATTTATGCCATATCAAAAAATGAGAATAAACATGCAAATAGGTTGGTTGCCATTGGGTCAAAATTCAATATCCCAGATGATATAATGAATGAAAAGGTTCAGTCATACATCAAGGTGGTTGGAAGAACTTATATTACAAACAACCATGAAAATTATAAAGTGTTTGAAGATGATAATTTGATTGTCAGGTTCTTGTAAGAAGAAGCTGAATTTTCCTCAAGGAACCAAGACAAGATCTTGCAGTAGTATGGTGACTAGATTGTGTAACTAAAGACAAATAAGTTACCCAAAGGGTTGGTCACACTTGAGAATGTATTTAGTAGAGATGATGAGTTGACAAAATAAAAAATTTCATTATCAACAAAGGAGGAACACTATATAAATATGGAAATTGCAACTGGTAAAAACTTGAAGTTGGGCAAAGTTTGTACTCCTTAAAAAAAAGAAACTTTCATTGAGTTATGTTTAATTTTTGTAGATGTTTTGGCATGGTAGTATAGTGACCTCAAAGGATTTGATCCAAGTCTAGATCAGCACACCATTGAGTTAGAAGACGAGACTAAGACAGTAAGATAAAGACAAAGGCCTATGAATCCAAAGCTTGAACCTTTGATGAGCACTGAGCTTCATAATCTCATTGAGTCAACTATAATATTTCCAATTAATCACTCAAATTGAGTGGAAAATCTTGTTCCAATATGGAAAAATAATGGTGAGATTAGACTATGTGTTGATTTTCATGTCTTGAACAAAACTTACCTTAAAGACCAATACCCATTGCCATCAATGAAACAATTTTTTTAGTTGGTTGCAGGTTTAGAAAGGTTATCCTTGTTGGATGGATATAGTGGTTACAATCAGATTTTGGTCAAATAAGAAGACCAATTCAAAATGGTTTTCACCATAAAGTGGGGTACATTTGCATATAGAAAGATGCCTTTAGGTTTATCTAATGCTAGGGTAACTTTATAGAAAGCTGTGGATATGGTATTTCAGGGTCTCTTCAACAAATTTGTACTTGTTTCTTTGGATGACATAACAATGTTCTTTGAGAATTTAGATGAGCACATGATTCATCTTAGACAAGTTTTTGAAAGCTGCAGGCAATTTTGGGCATCTCTTAATCCCAAAAAGTGTGTTTTCTCTATTCACAAAGGTAGGCTTCTTGGACATGTGATTTAAAGACATGATACAAGTATAGATCCTAATAAGATAGATTCAATTCTTACACTTTTCTTGTCTAAACACATGAAAGCTTTGCAAAGCTTCTTATGAAAGATCAATTTTATAAGAAGGTACTTTTCAGATTTTGCCACTTGAGCTAAGCCACTTACATCCATGCTAAAGAAGGGTCAAAGTTTTAGCTAGTCCAAAGAAGGAGTTAGAAGCTTTGAAGAGATCAATAAATCCATAGCCAATGCTCCTACACTTTTGAACCCTGATTTCACAAAGGATTTCTTCTTATACACCTATGCTAACATTGACACAATTTCAAGTATTTTCATGTAGCAGAATCAGGATGCTTTAGAGCAACCAATAGCTTTCTTCTGTCAAGGCTTGGAAGAATATGAAATAAGGTACTCTTTTGTTGAGAAGCATGTAATTTTAGTTATAAGGTCTCTCAGGAAGTTTAGATACTTGTTGTCTAATAATAAGATACATCTAATGGTTGCACATTGAAGTATCAAATATTTTTTCTTGAATAAAGATTTAAATGACAAAAGAGATAGTTGGATAACCAAGGTAATGTAGTATGATGTGGAGATCAAGGTTGCAAAGCTGGTTAGAGGCAAAGGACTTTGTGAACATCTAGCTCAAGACTTGAGAAAGGCTAATGGAGTGGTTTTGATGTCAAATGATGAAGAAGTTGCAAATAATTACACCTCACCTTCTAGCTGGTTTCAAGACATGGTAAGATACCTCCAGAATGGTCATTGTCTTTCTCATCTGACCTCTTTAAAAAGGAGATATTTTAGATTTTAGTCAATTCCTTTTCTCCTTATTGATAATTTTTTATTCAAAAAAGATATCAATGGCATGTTGCTAAGATGCATAGAGTCAGGGCAAACACAAAGATTGCTTGAGTAGTTACATGATAGACATTGTGGAGGATATTGTTCAGCTAAAACAACAATCCACAAGATCATGAGAGGTGGGTATTATTGGCCCAACATATTTGGTGATTGTCATTCATGGGTTAGAAAATGTAGACAATATGCTATGTTTGTTGGAAAGGTGAAACTTGTAGCCTTACCTCTCAGACAATTACAATGAATCAATCCTTTGTTCAATGGGGATTGGACTTTATTGGTCTCATTAACCCCACTTCAAAATTAGGACATAAATGGATATTGACTATTACAGATTATTTTACTAGATAGATAAAATCAACGTATTGAAATAAGCCAATGAGTCCAATGTTTTGGATTTTTATGAAGGTTTGCTTCTTATATTTGGAGTCCCTTCAACGATTATTTCTAACAATGTCATGGCCTTTGTGGGGTCTAAAATCAGCCAGTGGGCAGTTCATAGTGTTTTTTCTGAATACTTCATCAAATTATTATCCACAAGGCAATGGCCTCATTGAGTTCACTAATAAGAACCTATTGAAGATCATTGGGAAGATTATTGGAAACAATCAGAGGTCATGGCATCTCAAATTACAGTTAGCTCTTTGGGCTGATAGGATCATCTATAAGATATCAATAGTTAATTCTCCATATAAGCTAGTATATGGTAAGGAAGCAAGAATGCCCATTTCTCTTGAAGTTCTTGCTTTGGAACTAATGCATAAACTTGATTTTTTAGACAATGTGCCAATATAAATTAGATATGTTGAGATCATGGAGCTAGAATAGACAAGACATCAGTCATTGTTAGCCATGGAAGCCCATGAAGCACAAGTGAAGAGATCTTTTAACAAAGGAGCTTTTTCAAGAGACTTCAAAGAGGGAGATTTGGTCCTTAAGTGGGATGAGGATAGAGCTAATCCAGGAAGGCATACAAAGTTTGACTCTCTTTGGAGTGGTCTATACACATTCTCCAACTATAAATCCTACAATGCCTTCCAACTTGCAAAGATGGATGGCAAGGAGCTTCCTATCCCAATCAATGGGATACATCTGAAACACTACTATTCAAGAAGCTAAGTTCTTTATACATAGTTAATTTGTCTTGTTTTCCTCCAAGTGTTGTTATAACACATTAGTTTGTTCTATTTTGTCCCAAATAAGTGATTTTCTTACATATTTACTTTGATTAGGTTAGGTCTTTCTTGTTTGTTTCTTTCCTTGTTTGATGGAATTCATTATCCTTACAAGTCAATAGGGTTTCTTGTAGTCATGGATCAGAGTCATGTAAATGGTCCATGTATCATGTAAATGGTTTGAGTTCTCAAGAATAACATGCATGCTACCTAGCCAAGTCACCAAAGATGTTGGCCAAATTTGGCCTATATGTCTAGTTTAGAATAAGAAGCTGAGCAGAGTCCTGATTGAAGAGTGACCAGATCTCACAAGGAGCATATAGATTTTAGGAGGAAATCACATATCATTTAAAACTCTTTGAAACACTTTAAACAGACTTACAGTGCAAATTTTGTGATCTTGAAAGACTAGACCATCATCAAAATGTCATGCAGGAATGAGTGGAACAAGTTGGTTATGCATTTAATAAGTTTACTTAGAGAGCCTTGAAGGCCAAAAAATTACATAGACATTAAGTCCTTCATGTCAAGATCATTCTCTATGATTTTCATGTCTCAATGAGTTTTCTATTTCAATATATAAGCCTTCAAAATTAAATTTGCAGAGTAGGACGTTCGCACAGACATCAAGTTCAAGCCTCGTCAATTAACCATTGGGATTCAAATTATGATGGGCATGTGGATGTCAATGATGATTATGTGGATGTCAATTATTAGTGTGTGGATGTCAAAATTAAGCCCCATTAAGTATCCATTTATTTTTAAATGAAGGCAAATCAATTGTCAGTATTTAATCATATCGAAGATTCAATGGTGAGCGATGACTGAGAGGGTTAGTGGGTTTAGTAGATCTATGATGCATTTTCATTCATATATCTAGATATAACAATGTGAGTTAAAGTCAAAGAGTCAAAGGATCTAGATCAAAGGCTTACGTTCATTCATACATCTAGATTTAATGGTGTGAGTAAAAGTCAAAGAGTTAGTGTATCCTAGGGACCAATAAGGAGAATATAGTTTGACAAAAATTGATAGGTTTGAGTTGGTAATCAACAACCAATAAACAAAGGGAAAATATAAATGCTTCTAATGGAGGTTGATAAATCATTTTTTGACCCAGGCAAATGAAGGTTTCAAAGAGCCATGTCGCCATTAGAGCATGGTCAACAATAGATGCAGTCATATAGGTAAGATGGTCAAAGATAAAGCTCTATCACCATTAAAGTTTGGATAGGACCTCTGGTCGATAATTTAAAACTTGTCGACCCTATTGCAAGATTACTCTATTGATGTGTTCATTGATCTTCTAGATTGAATATTGTCGCATGCAGTAGCTTCTTGGCTCTCACATGGTTTAGAGGCAAAATAGGTATTTTGGGGCCTAATACAAAGATCAAACAAGACTAAAAGTCTGTTAGATTTTCATAGATATTGTGACTATGTGAAAACCAATATATTGGGTTGCTTTTTAATCTATGGTGGGCCTATGTTCAAGTTGAAATAAATACAGACATAAATGTGATTACGAAGAAGTGTCTCATCTTTTTATATGGTCACATTTTCGATAAATAGGTACCTATGGCCATCAAAGTAGATGTGGCATGAAGATATTAATTCTGAGATATGAGATGTTTGTCCTCATCAGTAGATCAAGTGGAAGGTGACATGGAGTTTTAAGGAGGAGACTTGGTAGATAGATAAGGATAATGGGCATTCAATTTTGTTATAGAGCTTTTAAAAGATTGATTCCTTCTTGATAAGATCATGACTCAACAACCTTGAATTGGTGCTAATTTATCATAGCTTCCCCTCTCTCTCCCCCTTTTCTATATATGTTCCATCTTATTCCACATTATAGCTCTCTCTGGAAGTTTTTAGACAAGATATCTCTAAGATTTTTTAGATAAATAGACTCTTATGCTTTGGCTTGCTCAAGCTATACCAAAATTTATACTGTAACACCTTTTGATGCAATAAAGATTGAATTCCATCATTTTTGCAAATTGAATTGAAGTGTGTTCTATGAATTCATGTACTATGGTTAAGTGAATATATGCTTTCCTTAAGTTTCCTCACCTTTATTAAGTGTTTCTTACTCTTCACAAGTCATTTTAAGTGCAATATATAGTTTATTGATTAGCTTGGAAGTGGATATTTGCCCTCTCAAGCTAGTTTGATAGCTGGTCAATGCCTTATTGTGAAATACTTATGTGGGACTGATCTTCTTTGTCTTTAATGTGTCTTATAGTGTGTCTTGTGAAAAGTGTTCCAATTACTAGTGCATCACCTCATTTTATATGCTTTCATATATTATTGTTACTATCTCTCTCATTTTCCATGCAATTGTTAGTTTAGGTCTAGTTTAGGTGATAGATCTAGAAAGAAGTTAACTTTGTTTGGAGGTTTGACTCAAGTTTAGGTGACCCACAGCCTAGGGTCATTCCCATGTTGGACTAGATTTGTGTAAGAAGACTTGAACAATCTCCTTACTCAATTAGGGTACAATCTAGGACACCAACAGTCTGCAAATGCTGAATCTCAACCTAAATGGGGAGATATCTCCCAGTTGTATAGTAAAATGAAGGATATAGAAGACAAACTTAATTTTTTGGGGAAATCTATAAGGAATAGAGCCTACTTCCATTTCAATTTAATAACCATGCTATAAGTTTTATGGGCACAAAGTCATGTGGCTTCAAGGAGGGATAACCCACTTGACTGACATCAAGATATGTGGACATTGGTTTAATAATTTATCAGTCAAGAAGAAAGAGCAATCTCTATTTTTAAGGACATGAGAGTGGTAGGTGTAAACACTCCTCTTAGGTAGTTGGTTATCAAACGTATTTTTGAATGTCTGCTCAAAGCTACAACAGATAATTTTTGAGCTGAAATAGAAGGGACAATCTATAAGGCCAATGAGGAGATCATGCAAATGATCAATTTTGCTAAGGGGAGGGTCACTAAAATTGATACTTTATATGTAGAATTCAAGGCCACAATGGTTCTACATAAAAAAATAGATAAGATCCTGTAGTTATTTAAGAGGCCTCTTCTTGATTTTGAAACCATTAATATAGTTTTATAGGTTAGTCCAGATTTTTACTTATAGATGAAGGAAACAAATCAAGCTACCATTATTGCAACAATACCATTAGCACCTCCACAAGGCACATAACCTTAGGTCCCAAAGTATACATTAGTGTTAACTTAGACTGGGCCTGCTTATGTTCCACTCCCCACTTTTACTATAGTGACAACAATAACTACTTCAATGAGTTTTGTGGACACCACAACACAAGCAATACCTCTAATTACTGTGACGTTGTCACCAATGCTAATGTTCACTCCAGTCATAATTATAGTTTTAATTACATCAACAACAATTCAAGATTCTACTATGCATGCTCCATCTTCAAACGGTGCCACATCAACACTATAATTATTTTGAGTATAGTTATATGTTTTAATTATAGCTTATGTCTATTTTTAGCAGGGTTATTTCTTTTCTTTGAGAGTTCTTTGGATGAAGACTATTTATATTGTATACATGCATATAATGTATGAATTTTGACATGCTATCATTTTTTAAACAATATAACTTTAGATTTTATTTGAGAGATGAGGCATCCCCATCCCAAGATCATATATACTTTTATCCTCCTTGTATGCACTCAAATCCAGTTGCTTCTTTCCATCCTTAATTTCATCTAATAATCATCCGTTCATTGAAATTATTTATGAAATAGTCCCTTCCTAGCCAATATTCTAACCCCCTTTTTTCTATATCATCCCAACTTTATATATCCCACAATATGTTAATCCCCCATTATCCACCCTAATAAAATCCTGTTAACCTATAATCTTATTTATCCTCGCTTGCCAATTTTTAATTTCTAAAATTATAACTACCCCCTATCCACCTACCCATAGCCTTTCCTACAAATTGAGTTCCTAATCCCACTTTAAATCTTCACTAAACCCAATTAAATCCCTTAGTCCTCTCTAGAAGTCTCTTTAACTCACTTTGAGCCCCTCACTTCCCTTTCTGTAGAATTCTAATAATTTTTAAATCAAGGGCTCATTTAATGACATGTCCTCTAAGAAATCTTTAATTCCTTGGAAAATCGAGAGCCCTTGATATTCAATGGACCAACTTTGAATTTGGGCCATCCATTTACACTCCCTCACTCCTATATAAACAATGCAAATCTCTTGGCCATGGTAATGAGGAAATCAACAATCTTATTAGCCTTCATGCTATAACTATTGCATCCATAATCCTTTGTTTTTTAATGGCATCCATAACCATTGACCTTGTGCATTCATTGACTTCAATTTGAATTCAAGATATTGAAGCCATCTCATATTGCAATCTCATATCCATTGTGCATTTGTCTCAAAATTGTTAGGTTGTGGAGCTAAAAGCTTCAACTATGCAGACAAAAAGAGAGGATGCTGAAGTTCCAGAAGTATCAGCATCGACAGTATGACCGACGTCGGTCAAGATAAAGCAGAAGGCAACCGGCGTCGGTAGGGAGTCGATCGACGTCGGTCAGCACCAGGCAAATAGGGACTGACGTCGGTCGCCTGTGTGTTCTAAAACTATTCGTTGCACAAACAGTTAGTTAGTTGAACTGAGTGTTTGCATGTAAAGGCTATTTTGAGTCTTGAGCTGTGTGGATAATTATAGTAAACTAAGAGTCTAAGTTATTGTTTAAGTATGGGATTTATTTATAGACCCATTGGCATGTATTGTAATCATGAGCTAGAAAGGAAGGCAATGAATATCCTTCCATTGTAAGATCATTGAGTTGCAGATTGTTGCAAGCTCATAGGAGATCTACATGTGTAAGTATGGTCTATTGAATTGCAGGTTGTAGGTTCATGGGAGATCTACTTGAAGTACTATAGAGTGCTTGGTGTACTGGCAGGGTTATTACTGACTGGTTGGAGAGGTGAACACCAATTTTGTGTGTGAGTTGTGTGTTGGGACCGTTTTTGGTAGGAGAGTGTTTTGAAGAAGAATTACTGTACACTTGAGGTGTGGAAAGCCTCTGTAAGGTGGAAGAGAGTGGCGTCTCTTTATTGTATTCTTTTCTGTACAAGTATTAATACAAGATTGTATATTATCTCTCATATTCTGTGCTATTTGTGAATTCTAGTTACTTGTACTTCTGGATATTTATGCATGTTTAATTGCTTGTATTTGGTAATCATATTGTGCTCTTTCTGAGGAGCAAGATCTTAACAAGTGGGATCAAAATAAGGTGTGTTGTTCTTGGATTCCCCGACAACTGGTATCAGAGCTTTTGGTTGGGATACTAACAGATTGGATTAGATCTGGTTAGTGTGTCTTGATTACAGGTTACTCATAAGGGTTTCTGTTTGAGTGGGAGTAGAGCAATGGTAGAAGACAGTAAGCTATGAATGGAGAATTTTAATGGCAGGAGGTTCAAGTCCAGGTATGGTAGAATAACCTACTAGAAATGTGGAAAGAAAGAGCAGGGAAAAGAAGATCGTTGGTTGGTAGCAGATCAGCATGAAGGACATGAAAAAGAAGCAGATATTGCAGATTTCATTGCACATGATGTTTTGGTATGTTCTTTGGATAAAGTAGAATCTCGGGTTTTAGATACTGGTGCCTCTTTTCATGCATCCCCGAATAGGGAATTTTTTCATGAGTATGTCTAGGGAGACTTTGGAGAAATTTGTTTAGGGGATGGTAAGCCTTGTCAGATGGTTGGCAAAGGGAAAGTGAAGCTGGAATTGCAGATAGGTAACACATGGGTGTTGAAGGAGGTCATGCATGTCCCAGTTTTGGAGCAGAATTTGATTTCTATAAGAAGTTTGGGTGATGAGGGTTGCACAGTAACTCTCACAGCGGACTCTTGGAAGGTTACCAAGGGTGCACTTGTTGTAGCAAGAGGTAAGAAAGTAGGTACGCTTTATCTATCTACTTGTATTACTGATTCTCTTTCTGGGTTATCTACTTTAGCTGTAGATTCAAAGATGTGGCTTAATAGGCTTGGTCACATGAATAAGAAGGAGATGCATGTTCTTGAGTCAAAGGGTATGCTTTCATATTTGAAGAGCATAGATCGAGGTTTCTGTATGCAAAAGAAAAAGGTAACGTTTCTTGAGGAATCCAATGTTCATGACAAGAGCAAGAAAGCCTTAGTTTTCAAGGAGAAGGTGACGGACAGAGTTCAACACAAGGGGCAGAAGAATTCTGAGTAGAGTAAGGGTGATTTGGACAAGGGTTTGATCCAAGAGGAACTCGCAGGTAGAAGTCAGTTCTCACAAGCAAAACACAGAGACCGACGTCGGCTAGAAAATTGACGTCGGCATCTAGACAAGGACCGACATAGGCTATGTGAAGCCCGACGTCAGTGACTCAGGGTAGATAAACACTGGCGTCGGTAAGGAGAAACCGACGTTGGCAATGAGGCAGTCGCAGGGAACCGACATCGGTCGGGTACAGACTGAGATGTGATCGGCATCGGTCACTGAGACAAATTTTGGGTGGACAGCAAGTTGTCAAGGAGTCTCAAGCACCCATATGGAGGACTTAAAGGGTATGTAAGCCTGAAATTCATCATTTCCCTTCTTTACACTACTTGTTTCTCACTTATGGTAAAGTACCAGGAAGTTATTGAAGAAGTAGAGCAGGTAGATCCACGAAACAGTGGGAGCTTGGCATGGATGAGGAGTGTGAGTCCTTGGAAAAGAACCAAACAGGAGTTTTGGGTGGAGTTGCCAGTTGGATGTAAGCACTAAGAGACGAATGGATGTTCAAGATAAAGAAGAGCAGAAATGGATACGTGAGACGGAAGGCCTGGGTATATGGTCTTGTATAAGTTGTAGGGCAATGGAGGTTTGATCATTGTGTTTCTCTTTACTAGGTTGGATAATATTAGCTACATTATCCTATTACTGTATGATGTGCTTGTTGCAGGGTTACATATACAGGTAGTTGCTGAACTAAAGGTAAAGCTAGTTTAGAGGTGTGTCATGAAGAATTTGGGAGTAGCAAGATTTTTTGGCATGAGTGTGTTATAGGGACATGGAAGGTCACAGGTTGTCTTTGTTTTAGGATGATTGTGTGAGACCGGTTAGCACGCCGATGGTTGGACAGTTCACAGAATAGTGTCTTGATTCACATAATGAGGTTAAGTGCATGGTATGTATTAGACCCAAGTTTTCCCAAGCAGTGGGAGTTGTCACATGTTTGGAGCCAATCTGGGAAAGAAGCATTGGAGGGCAGTTCAGTGGATTCTTAGAGGGACCAGCAGCAGGTGCACATGCTATGCAGGGTCAAGTTATTTTCTACATGGGTTTGTAGATGTGGATGTGGCAGGTGATTTCGATGATAGGAGTTGCACTATAGGTTTTGTGATGGTTGGTTTTCAAGAGTGATCTTGAAGAAGGATACAGAGCCAAGGGAATAAACTAGATGATGTACAGGTACAGGTAGAGTTACAACTATATATCTCCAAGTGGGAGATTGTTAGGTTGTGGAGCTAAAAGCTTTAACTATGCAGACGAAAAGAGAGGATGCTGAAGTTCCAAAAGTACCAGGGTCAGTAGTATAACCAATGTCGGTCAAAATGAAGCAGAAGGCAACCAGCGTCGGCAGGGACTCGATCGACATCGATTAGCACCAGGCAAACAAGGACCGACGTCGGTTGCCTGTGTGTTCCATAACTGTTCGTTGCATGAATAGTTAGTTGAACTGAGTGTTTGCATGTAAAGGCTATTTCGAGTCTTGAGCTGCGTGGATAATTATAGTAAACTAAGAGTCTAAGTTATTGTTTAAGTCTGGGATCTATTTATAGACCCATTGACATGTATTGTAATCATGAGCTAGAAAGGAAGGCAAGGAAGATCCTTCCATTGTAAGATCATTGAGTTGCAGGTTGTTGCAAGCTCATAGGAGATCTACATGTGTAAGTATGGTCTGTTGAATTGTAGGTTGCAGGTTCATGGGAGATCTACTTGAAGTACTATAGAGTGCTTGGTGTACTGGCAGGGTTATTACTGACTGGTTGGAGAGGTGAACACCAATTCTGTGTGTGAGTTGTGTGTTGGGACCATTTTTGGTAGGAGAGTGTTTTGAAGAAGAATTACTGTACACTTGAGGTGTGGGAAGCCTCTTTAAGGTGGAAGAGAGTGGCTTCTCTTTATTGTATTCTTTTCTGTACAAGTATTAATACAAGATTGTATATTGTCTCTCATATTCTATGCTATTTGTGAATTCTAGTTACTTGTACTTCTAGATATTTCTACATGTTTAATTGCTTGTATTTGGTAATCATATTGTGCTCTTTCTGAGGAGCAAGATCCTAACAAGTGGGATCAGAACAAGGTGTGTTGTTCTTGGATTCCCCGACAAAAATAATAATTACAATCTTTGAGAGAAACTTGTGGGAGCAAAATGAGAGTAAGAATGCTCTAACTGTATGTTGATTGCTTCCTTTATTCTCTCTTTTGATGATTTTGAGATATTTGGGTAAATTCATATAATTTGTATTTATTTAATTTCAATTGCTCAAATTTTGCATCATACATTTGTCGACCATAGTGGGAGCCCTCCTTTTGAGCTAACCCTTTGTGCTTTCAGTGTGATTGATTAATATTGTAGGTTAGATTGGTTTCTATAATCAAAATTTACATTTCTAGGTGACTCACAACATTTTTCACTTGATCCATGATATTTTTTTCTTGTTTCTTATTTTTTTTTCTAACTTTCTACTCTACAGTCCAAATTTTAGGCTGTTGTTCATATCTTATACAGTTTTTTGCCTAATGGTCATGATCTTGTAGATCGACATTTTGTGCTTAATGAAATAGAGATATTTGCATCTTGATTTAATGTGTCATGTGATCTTTTTTTAAGAGTTTAAATAGGCATTTTGTGAGATATTTTCCTAGTAAAAAACTATTGGGTAGTAATACATACAATAATTAACTAAACTTAACACTTTTAAGCTTCCTAGTAGGCCATTCACATAAGTATTGGTATTTTGATAAGTAATCATTAGGTTGAGGTATTATTATCATTTTGATATGACGTTGACATAAAAACTTCAACAAAAATATGTTTTGTCAAACTAATCTTAATGTTTGTCTGGCTTCTCTCTGCCTGTGTCCACAAGTGTGAACCCAAGGTTTAACAAGTATGGCATTACAATTGATAAACATTGTAGATATATACATGATTTCAATATTTTTTCATTTTTAAACCAAATTTATATTCCTTTGCAACAACATCTTAGATCTGGCTGTCAAATGTTTAAATAATTAAAATAGTTGATTGTCATTCTGTCTAAATTTTATATTTTGAATTAATAGTCTAAGATCTTGTTGATTACTAACCTGTTACTATATACTTACTGCCATTTTTGAGTCTTCTAGCTGACATAAGAATATTAGACAAGTCATTTTTATCTTAAGTATCGAACAAATGTTTGTTATTTGGATTAATAGTCTGAAATCTTTTACATTTTGATCGTCTTCTAGTAGTAACAAATACTTGTTGAGTTGATTATATTATCGACCTGCACTATCTTGTATATTTTTAACCACATTTTTTAATTTGTTTTTAAGCCATGCTTGTTGAATACATTAAATAATATTTTTATTGTCTTTTATGATCCACCAAATGGTTTATTTTATGCACTTGACTTGTCTAATGGTTATATGCTACAGTCATCATAATCTATAAGACCATTTTTCTGTGAAGTGTTTTTTTAAATAACCCACATATCGCATGTTGGGACTTCAAACTGCTTCAACTACCAATATTTACTTAATGTTGGGCACTGGCATTGTGTTGTCATGATTTTTTTGTAATGGTAAAAAACATCAGAAATAATGAAGGTCAACATTGGTCAATAATGTGTTGTTCATTTTTTTGAGGAAATTGATCAAGGTGTAAATCAAGAAATTTAAAAACTTGGGAAAATGTGACAAATATGCTTCGTCAAGTTCAAATTTATAATAAGTGTCTAAGACCCATATAGATATTGAAGGCATGTTTGCATAACCATCAGAAGTTGCCAGTGTTATCAACACGTCTAGCGAGGTTTGAATATATTGAAAACACTACCAGCAAAACCCACATACCATGTAGACACCACCATTGAAACCTATTAGTGTTTAAAACACAATCAATGGAGTATGACATGTATGAAAACAACCCCGTCAAGGCCCACCTACCATGTAAACACTCCATCAAACCTTAGGTACCTTACTTTCACACTTTAAAAATCTAACATTTTTCTCAAGATTCCTTCTTTTCAGCCTTTAATGGCATTTTCTTCCTTACACATGTCAATCCTATTATATATATATATATATATATATATATATATATATATATATATATTTCCCCTATCATTTACCCCTCACCTCTCTATTGTAAATTTCTAACTCCTAGTGGATCTTGCTTGCCTCTGTTGCATCCTACATTTAATTTTACTTGTTATTGTTCACCATCCACGAGGTCCTCATATAAAAACTAGGGTTTTGAAGCTTATTCAATAGTAAGCCTTTTAATTTCCCCTTGTTCATTACAAAAAAATTTCATAATCTTTTCCAAAACCCTCTTTTGATTATCTTAATCTTCAAACCCTCTTGTTGTATTCTTTTATAAGATTTTTTTGTAAAAAGATAAATCATTTTCTAAAATGAAATCCAAACTCTAGATTTTCTATCAAACCCCTTTTTTTCCTAGTTTGCACCTTTTCCTCTTTCCTTTTGGTCCTTGCTTGCTTCCTAGGTGGACCTTTTAGCTAATGCTAATAATCTTATTAGATATCAGGAGGTTTTCAACACCACTATCAGACCCTGATGGTGTTGTAGACACCACCATTAGATCTTGATGATGTTGTAGACACCATCAGATCCTGATGATGTTGCGAACATATATGTCACTAGTGCTTTCACTACTCCCAGAGCCCACCTAATATGCAAACACCCTATTGGATTCCCTCTACTATGAAATCATTTTTTTTTGAAAAGTAAGGTTTTTGCTAGTTTTCTTGACAAGTCCTCTTGGTTAGTTGCAATAAAATACAGGTTCCTCTTCCATTAGGTGTGATTTTCTTTTATGTCAACATCTAAGACTCCTACAAAGGGTACCTCAAATAAAAATCCTCTAAAGAAGATTCTATAGGGAAAATAAGAATTAGAAATTAAGTACTTATTTTAGGGTGTCATTCCTCCATCAAGTTTGGAGTCAAATGTTGAGAATATAACAAACATAGATATAAGGCATATCAGTATGGATGAATTCTTAAATAGAATTAATGGAGTGTGCAAGTTAGACTATGGTCAAAGTATACATGATAATGGATTGATAAATGTGACTGCTTTTTTGACCTCAATGCAAATTCTAGAATTAGTCTTAACTATAGCTGAACATTATGACCTTGAGAAGAGATAAGTGTTAAATCCCAAAGGATAATATGTTATATGTTCATCTCTAGAACATATTAACAAGTTATTAAAATTACAAGAATGAGAATCACATATGAACTTATCTCTAACTTTAGCTCAATAATTATGGGATGATAATACCAATTCTTATGAGAAATGGGTAAATAAATAATGGCTCACAGAGCCTAAACATTCAATAATAAGTCTCCCAAATAATCTCTCTAGGTTTGAACTCATTAGTGAATTAAATGATATGATTACTCTTTTACATAGGGTAGTTGGAATCCCAGAGGTAAGTTTATTCCAGAATTAGATGTACAAGTACATATGGATTATTCATTAGAATAAACAATATATCAATTTTGGTAAATTGATTAGTGACTCAATCCATAAATAACTGATTAAAGTCGAAAAACTTCTAAATTCTACATGAATTCATACCTAGTTTATGCATTTGCTAGGAAGATATTGTATGGTGGATTGAATCAAGTGGGAAATATCAAGACCTTTAAAATATATGAATTTTACTCTCAACTCACACTAAAAGAAAGCGTTCATCATTTTTAGTAGATGAATCTATGTTCATTCAATTTTTTATTCAAATGTTTGAAAATTAACCTTATAACATGATAATTTTTGTAGAAGTAACAACATAGATTGCCAGATGGGAAGCTTGGTTTATCTAGTTCCCAACTTTTTTTTATTTGAGAGTTTACGGATGTGATTTCTCACCATACATGATCCCTAAGTATGTTGATGATAGATGGGCCCTAATGGAATTTATAAGACAATTCATTGAGACTCACAAGTTCCTAGTTGGTAAACATAAAGTTGGAGTAAAATTCCCCTATATCCATTAACATATATGCATGCTCGTCATTGCCCAAAGTAAAGACAGTTGAGGAAGAAATGACACGTGTCAGTATAAAGCCATTTGAAACCAAAACTTCATTTGATGTAAAAGGATTAATGACACATTGTATAGGAGCTTCATATTAGCATGTTCCTCATTTTGTGGATTATTGGATAAACTACAATGATGAAAAGGATTTGAGAATCATGGATTACTCATGATTCACAGTGAAATAGGTTATTAAATTTTGGATTGTAAAAGTCCATAAGAAAAAACTTGGTGATGAAGATACTTTAGAGCCTAGTTTTTAGATACAAAAACTTGAATTTGTAGCAATTTCAAAGATTGATTAGAGCAAGAAAGAGAACATTACAATGGTTGAAAAATAGAGGAGTAAATGTTGACTAGGTAGGCTTCCCATTAGCACTAATAACATGAGATAAAATAGGAATCTTACATAAACAACAAGAAGCAAAAGTCAGGGCATCTTAAATGACTAAAAGTGGAGATCTTTTTGAGATGGGAGAGGTTGAAAAACAAACTATCTCAAAAACTTCTTCAAGTTCTAGGCCTCTCAAGTTAAAAATTAAGAGGTTAGAAAAGAAATCTTCTTGTTTTCCAATTACTTTTATTGTTGAAGAGGATCCTCTTGATAGTTTTATTCAACCTCTGATGTTAGTAAAAGATATACTCAACAATTCATCACATCTAACTCCTCATTATTATCAAAATCCTTAACTCAACCTGATGATTCTCTACCTCTTCATCCTCCACCAAATCTTAAATTAATTCATGAACCTTCACCAAAAACCCCAAATCCTTTATTTTAGAACTAAAAGATGAAATAATATCAAAAGAGGTCCATCCTCTGGAAAATATTTTCTCCCTTTTTGATACTTCCAAAAAATCTAAGTCTGTCTAGATACAACAATCCCTTGTCAATGTTGAAGTCCAAAATTGGCTTGATGAAGTGGTGAAGAGGAGGAATAAGGTTGTAGAATTACAATAAATTGATTTTAGTGCAATAACTTATATTCCTCCATGGGTAATAAAAAAACCTAATATTGTGACAAGAATAATCAGGGAAAAAGGAGAAATATATGCAAAAGTAGTTGTTCCCCCTGTAGAGAAGGACAAGGATAGTGTTGACACTTTCAATTATCAAATAATGAAAATACATATGGGAAAAGCTATAAAGGAATGAACAAAGGAAGACGTTCAAATTGCTTCTGACACTTTGTTCGAGAAAATAGACCATGATAAAGTAACCAAAGATCAACTCAAAAAAAAATTGAACAATTGAAAGCAATGGTTTCAAAATTGATTAAGCTAGTTCAGTTTTTTTATTCAGTTGTTTATCAAATCTCATATATTGAAACATTGAATGTGGCAGAAGAAATTAGAACCATGGGTAAAATAACAAAATATTAGTCAGAAGAATTTTTTACAACTAGAAATCAATTATATTCAAGCTGTAATGGATCTAAGTTTTGAGATCCAATTAGAGCATGATGATACATCAAAAGTAGAAGACAAGTATAATAAAGAGGTGTAGAACTGGGAAGAATTATTTCATAAATTGAAAGAATTTTATAAAGTTGATTCAGATGATCTTGTTTGAGGAAAAGTAATTAAGAAAAATGAAACAATATATCTGACTAAATTTCTAGGAGTTGCAACATTTAAAATTCATATCATCAGAGAAGGTATCAATAATTTATTCAATTTTAAATCCATGGGAGGGGATGCTATTCTTGAGATAAAAGGAATACTCAAAAAATTAAATTGCACAATCACCGATAATGATAGTAAAGTTATCTCCCCAAAAAATTTTATCAACCAAACCATTTAAAAATAATATTGATGATATTCTGACTCTAAAGTCTAATTTTTTTGAATCAATTCATTATTTGGTCAAATATCAATTCAACTTGGATAATCTCAATGCAATAGTGAATAAACATCATGCCATAACCAATAAAATGGTGGAGTGACATTGTGATGTAGAGGTGGCTTTCACATGTTCAGATGGTCTTGGTGAAGAAAAAGTCCTTGAGATAATGCAGAGATTTAAAAAATATAAAAGTGAGAAAAAGAAGCTCCAACAACAAGAAGTTCCTATTATCATCGTGGAAGAAGAAGTAGGTTAATTCATCAAAGATGTTTTCTCATGTACCTAACTTAGGGTTTTCAAATCATGTTATGTATTTGTGATTTGCATATTATATCTTGTGCAATTATACTAAGGTCTTTTTATAAGTTATAAGTCATGCAAATTTGCTATTGCACTTTTTCAAGTCGTGTAAATTTGCTAATGTACTTTTGCAAGTTTTAAAAATTCCAAAGCAATTTTACAAGTCATGTAAATTTCTCAATGCATTTTTACAAGGTTTTAAATGTATAAAATCATTAATGTATTTTTACAAGTCCCTAACATGCAAAAGATGTGGTTACACACTGTAACCACCTAGTTTAAGCTATAAATATGAGTTAGGGGCTCATTTGTAAAGGTATTGACAATTAGAAATTTCCAAGAAAACTTTTGAAAGTTGAAATCACATTTGTAATCCATCGAAGATCAAATACAAAGGAGATATTTTGCAAAATTTGAATTTAAGATTTATATGTAGATAATGTATGTATTTACTATTTGCATGTATTCAAATCTTTATCTTTAGAATGCTATCAAAGTTGTTACGAACTAGTCAATAATCACAGGAATTTCATTATAGCATTTCTTTTTGAATCTATATTTTTATTTTTCATATTTGGAGATATTTCAATGGGGTTAGAAAGTAAACTCTTTATTTTTTAGCAAGGAAATACAAATGGATCATTAGTTTTGGCTATCAATCATATGGTCCTTTTTGTATATGTTATGATTTTTTATAAACATATTTATGTCTTTGCTATATTTTGAATGAGAGAGATTTTAAGTTAGAAATTACATTCTAAATATATTGACATGTCCAATAAGTTTATGGATTTATCTTGTTGGTTGTGTTGTCTTTTCTATCTTTTTAAAACATACTTCCCCTATAGATCTCTGTATCATCTTTTCCATTATCCAGCCTTTTCATATTTTCAGGTTAAAAGTATTACCCTGATGAAATTCTATTTTTTTGTAAATATATTAATTTATGACATTGATTTGATTTTCAATAAATGTATCTCCACCTGCTAATAGGTGAGGGATTTCATTCCCTAACTGTTGATGAGAAACGTCTATTTGGCATTCGACATTTTTTCATGCCAATAATTTTTGGCATCCATTGTGGGGCACATATTTAAAATATTTATACAACCCAAAATTTATGACATTGGTACATATGAATTTTCCATCAACTTAAGGACCATATCTACAAAGTTGGATATTATCCTACACATTAGATAGTTGGCCTAAAATTCTGATCAAGTTTCAGTAGCTTAGTTTCAATTATCATAGTAATTTTTAATCAAGAAGTAAAATGTGTATAAAGAACAAAAATAAATCATGCATGAAAAGAAGCTCGTATGGTTCATTTGGCATCTCAGAATTAGTGAGTTCACATATGACCATTTCATCTCTTCAAAATCCTAACCATCAACCTAGTCTAAATTAGATAGATCAATAGAAGAAGATATTGATTCAAGTCTTCGACAATTAGCTTGGGTAATAAAGTAAATTATGATAAATTCAACACCATTACTATAGTAATCAACATATAATAATATCATGCAACCATTGTTAGAAAAAACATCAAAATTATTTCTAAAAGATAAGTAAGAAGATAGGCATGAAAAATAATTCATTTAACTAGTCAAAGACTTTCTATAGCTAGAATTTCTTCTCATGACTATCCAAACATCTTGAAATCTAGTTCTTCATCCTAATATTGATTGATTGAGTCAAAATCAAGAAGATATTTCATTTGAATTGAGAGTGTTTTCTTGGGATAATAGAGCTAGTTTAGTATATTTTCATAGAGCTGTTAAGATTTTATAAGAAGAAGAGGACCATGTAGTTTTAGTATAAAGAGTTGAAGTACTAGGTACACAAAGAATCAAAAAAAGAACACTAGTACAATGAAGTATTTAGTTTGAGGAAGTTCCTCTTCATAATAAATATTTTAAAACTATCAGAGAAAATATTCACTAGAGTTAGTCTAGAGATGAAATTAACCGTTTTTATCAATTACAAGAATATTCAAGTTTCAGGTTGAGTCCAAAACAAAAGGGTAAAATTAAGAGAGAAATTAGTCTCCCTTAAACTCCTAAAAGGATAAACAATCTCAAGGAATAAAAATCACAATTCAAGATCTTGTCTTATTAGGAACTTTTATCCCATTACAAATATCTTACCAACAATGACACAACTAAGGGGTAATGCAATTGGTCAATTAGCCTTGGGACAACTACATAAAATTCCAAGAGGTTCACATAAAAACTTTATGAAATTCTTTTGGGATGGAAAACAACATCTAGACGAACACATTACTACATTTTCAGTGGCATGAGGAATTTTAAGAGTTGAACATGAAGACATTGCATTGAGATTGTTTGTTGAAAGTCTTCAAAATTGAGCCATAGATTGGTTTTATCATCTCCCTCCAAGAGTTATAAAAAATTAGAATGATATGAAAACAATATTTGAAATTGGATTCAAACCAGTGGAAGATGCACATGCATTATTGGCTCAACTCACTCGGATGAAGAAATAAGCTTATAACCTAATGAGAGATTTCGTAGCTAAATTCAATAAGCTATTACATCAAATTCCAACAACTGCCAAACCTATAGATGAAAATTATAAGTGATTATTTATAAATTCATAATTTCTAGAGGTACGTTATCAACTGAAAAGAGCCAAGTTAGCTGATTTAAATGTTATCCAAACATTGGTTGTTAAAGTTGAAGATGATATGATAATGGCTGGAAAATTAAAAAAATAAATGTCAAAAGGTAAAATACTGCATAAAGGACAATATTCCACTGAACAACTTTTGAAAAAAATGGCTAATGAAATAATAGCTTTGAAAAAGTAGTTACCTTAGAAAACTATCACTAGTCTTTATCAAGACATTCCAAAAAGAAATTATGTTTTTTTTCAAAGAGATCATTCACAAATGTAAGATCCTCAACAAAAACTTGCTCTAGAAGATCTTCCTTAGCAAAAAAAAAAAAAAAAAGTGAATCACATTTTGTAAATAAAATAAATATTTTGGTATGAAGAGATTGAAGAAGAAAATGAATTAGAAAATCCAAAACTTCAAGAATGTGAAATTGAAGAACCTGGTGGCAACTCTGTAAATGCATTCCTAGAATATAATTAAGAAGAAAATTATTATGAAGACAATGTTGGAGACATGTAAAATCAATCATTTTTTGTCTTCACAAGAGCTCAAAACTAGATAAAGCAACAAAATGACAATCATGAAGAATCTATAAGAGTTATTCTTCCACAAGGAACACCACCTCTTGTTCAAATGAAAGGAAAGCAACCGATAGTTAAAATAGGTGAATCTTCCATAAATGTTATTGATTGTGATCCAAAACACACCATTCCTATCAACAATATTAGTATATCTTAAAATGTATAAGTTTATTCTTCTTCTATTTTGCCTACTTTTGATGTAATTGAACATGTCAACAAGACTAAAATCCAAACATCACAAACTAAATATTTGAGAACATACCCAAACCAACTAGATGGGTTAGTAGAATCTATCAAGGGTAAAATACCAATAAAAATAAATCTAATACTAAAGGGATACTATCCACACCACCTTCTTCTAGCCCAATAAATTCTATGGCCACAGTAACCTCTAAATCAAATAAGGATGATCCTTTCTACATCTCTTTGTTCCTTAAAAGATGTAAAGTTAGTAATTGTATAATTGACTCAGGAGCCTCAAATAATGTGATGCTTGTTAATGTTTCTCATGCCTTTGTCTAACCTACACAAATACATTTATTTATTCTTATTCCATGGAGGCGAAACACGTTTCTCTTGTTGGCCAAATCAAAGACGTTCAAGTTGCTTTAGCCTCCTTTTCCTAAAAGAGAATCAAAATAAACATCTTGGTAGCAGATATTCCAACCACTTATGGTATTATTATTAGAAGGAAATTTTGTAAATAACATGGTGGCAAATTTTAGTTGGATTTATCACAAACAATGATTGTAGTCAATGGAGTCAAACAATGGATAGAACCAAAACTGGAAATAGAATATACAATACAAAGAGTTGATGACCCCAGATTAGATATCTTGTATGAAGATGCATGTATAGGAAACTATTTGTTGATGTTAGAAAAGGATTAGAATATGTCAAAAGTAATGAATTTATATCCCAATGACATCTATATGTTTAAATTTGATTGTAGTTATTTTTCAATAGAATCTAGTGCAAGGAATGTCCTGATATCCCCAAGTAGAGAAAAATTTCCCTTTTTTTATAAATTATAGTTTGAGTGCACTAAAAACACAATAGAATTTGAAGCATTCTTGTCAGGACTATAGATTAGAGAATAAATGGGAATAACAAACATGAAAACCTTAGGTAATGCAGAATTGACTGTAAAACAAATTAAAGACCAATATCATGTAAAAAATGATCATTTGAAATTTTACATGAATAAATTATGGAATAACATAAAATCTTTTGAGTATTTCTCCATTCAAGTCATTCCTTGGGAAATTAATTCTTAAGTAGATTCACTTATAGTATCGGCTTCCTTGTTGATTCTACATTCTGAAATTGATATATATAACTATATTATTGAGTTGGTATATAGGCCTAGTGTCCCAGATAATGCATAAATTTGACAAGTTTTCAATAATGATTAGCAAATCATTTCATTCCTTAAAAAAATATATCTTTTCATAAATTTGTATTTTGAAAGTAGTGACTCATCATACAGGGAATCCTCAACACAAACATAAAAAGAGGGCATCATTGATGAACAAGATGAAAATGGTGTTCTCAAGTTGAAAAAAAACAATATTCTTAAGGGTTTGGTCTCCTTAGAATAACTATCTTATAAGCATGACATGTTTATAAAAATTAAGGAGAAAAAAGGGACTCTTAATTATATTGATTGTGAAAAAGCGAATATTGACTATGAAGAACAACCCAGGCTTGTCAATATTGGGAAATGTTGTTCATCTGAATAAAAGAGGAAGTTTGTTAGTCTTATTTACAAGTATGTTGATATAATCACATATTCATATGTGGATCTCAAATCTTTTCATCTAAGGGAGATTTAGCACATGGTACCTTTGAAGTCTGATGTGAAGCCATTCAAGCAAAAACAAAGGTAGTAAAATCCAAATACTATAGGTACAATTCTAGCTGAGATATAGAAAATGATTGATGTTCATATTATCTTCCCTATTCATCACTCAACGTTGGTGGCTAATATAGTACCTATTCATAATAAAAATGGAGAAATTCATATTTGTGTGGATTTTAGAAATATCAATCAAACATATCTCAAAGGAAACTATCCATTACCAATCATGGATCAGGTCCTAAAAGTAGTGACAGGTGTAGAAATACTTTTGATGCTTGAAGGTTTTTTAGAGTATAATCAGATTGACATCCACAAGGAGGATCAACACAAAATAACTTTCACCACTCCTTGGGGTAGATTTGCATATAGGTGAATGCCATTTGGCTTGATAAATGCAGGAGCTACATTTCAGAGAGCCATGAATCTTGCATTCAAAGATTTGAAAAATAAGGTAGTTGTGGTATATTTGGATGACCGGACAATATTTTTGAAAAAGAGAGAAGATCATTATGAACACCTTGAAAAAGTGTTTGAAAAATGTCAACTACATGGTATTTATCTCAACCCTAAAAAATATATTTTTAGAGTAATTGAAGGAAAACTTCTTGGACACATTATTTCCAAGGAAGGAATCAAGGTTGATCCAAAAAGAGTCTAAACAATCCAAAAGTTGTCTTTCCTGACTAGTAGACTAGGCATGTATTCTTTATTTGGCAAAGTAAATTTCTTAAGAATATTTTATCTAGACTTTGAAAAACTCACTAGGCACATTGCAGACATGATGAAATGAAAACCTTCTTTCAAATGGAATAATGAAAGGAAAGAGGCACTTGAGAAAATCAAATAAGTTATTGCTCATGCACCCACATTGGTTTGCTCAAACTTCAAAAAAGAATTTATCATCTATTGTTATGATTTAGAACATACTCTTTCCACCATTTTGGCTCAAAAAAATTAATAAGTTATTGAATCTTCAATAAATTTTATATTATGTAATCTAAAGGATTATGAATTGAAATATTCTCCAGAGGAAAAACATGTGTATGCAGTGGTGAAAGCTGTTAATTAGTTTATATATTATATCATGCATTTGCATTTTGTAGTAATGGTCCCAAATATAGTTTTTAAATCCATTTTGACTCAATAGAAATTGAGATAAAAAATAAGTAACTAGATAACCAAGGTTTAGGAGTATGATATTGATATCAAACCCACAAAGCTAGTTCAAATAAAAGGATTGTGTCATCTCATAACAGAATAGATGCCTTACCAATCATTTTTTTCAAAAGATTTTAATGATCATAATAATGAATAACACCCTTTGGTATTGTTTGTTTACTCCACGAATGAATGGTTTTTTGATACTACCTTTTTCCTAACCTATGGTGATTGTCCTTCACATTTTAATGTAAAACAATGAAAGACAAATCAAGCTATAAGCTAATAAATATATAATCTAGGATGGTAATTTTTTAAAGAAAAACATTGATGGTTTATTTCTTAGGTTTGTTGACAAAGAATAATAGAAGAAATTATCAAAGAAATAAACTATGATCTTTACTGTACAAGCAATCAAAGTTCATCTTATGATCCAAAAGCCAAAAAATACATACGTCCTAATAACTTACCATCTCCCTCCTCTGATCCATCAAATGTTACCCATTTGAAGATCATCTCTAAAGGACATGGAGAATATGAGTACAAATTTTTTTGCATAGGAAATCTTCCATTGTCTCCATATAGATATGGGTCCCCCATTATGAAGGAAGTTAAATCTACTGTCTATTAGTTTGTATCAAATGTGATTGCTTGATCAAGAATGTTGTCTAAAGAGCATTTTTAAGAGCCCAATGATTCTTGGCTAATCCAGGAAGATCTTGCCCCCTGTTTTATCAATAAAGATTATCCCTAAAACATAAGATGCTTGAAAATATGAACTACAAAGGTAGAGGATTAGGTCAAGAAGAACAGGGCATTCTTCAACCAATTGAGGTTCAAAAACATCTAAAAAGACTTGGCATAGGGTATAAACCACTTGAAAGTTGTATTCATAATGAGATCATGGATACTTCTTTGATTTCCAAGGAGTCAACTTTTGATGAATAAATCAAGATAGGTTTTATCTATAGCCTTTACAGAGATCTTGCTACCACTAACCTATTTTGTGACACATCTATTTACACCATTAATATTTACCTCCGCTATCTTGGCCTGATTGACTGGGTCAACATAGAGAGATGTTATTTGATACATTTCAAAAATGATGAAGCCATAATTGAATACATGGGATCTCATAGTTATATGCCTTCAGGAGATCACAAACGGGGGTTCGATGTTAGTCTAAATAATTCAACTTATTTTGGAGAACAAAGGGGATATTTGAACCAAATAAAGGAAGTAGAATATTGTAAATTAACATTTATCCAATCACTAAGGAAGATAGACAAAACCCTTCTTTGATTCATCTGAGTCCTGTAGATCAAAAGATATATCATTATATATATATATATATATATAATTTATATATATATATATATATATATGGAGTTTCTATATGTATTTATCTCAAGTGAAGAGTTTAAATTATCACCACCCTCAACTTATATACAAGACTAATCACCATCCTTAGTTGAATAAGTCATTAAAGTTAAAATTATAACCAACAAAAATCGTAAAATGATCAAACTTGGGCCGAGTATCACACTTGAAGAAAGGGAAATCATCATTGAGATTCTCAAGGAATTCCTAGACATATTTGCATGGTGTTACTTAGACATGCTTGGATTAGATCTTGCTTTGGTGGTGCATCACCTAGTAGTCCATATTAATGCTAAACAAATTAAATATAAGCTTCACAAGATACACCCTAAAGTAACATTATTAGACAAAGAAGAATTACAAAAATTCTTGGAAGCAGGCTTCATTCGCCTAATCGACTATTTTGAATGGATTTCTAATATAGTCCCTGTTGGAAAGCCACAAGGAGAAATTTTTATCTATAGCGACTTATGATATATTAATAAGGCATGTCCAAAATATAACTTCCCTCTATCTAATATTGACATGATAGTTGATTCAACAACTGGCTATAAAATATTATCCCTCACATATTTTTTTTTGGATATAATCAAATGCAAATTCCTCTTGAGGATGACTGTAAAACCGCTTTCATCACTCCATAAAGGAATTTTTTTTTATCAAATAATGCCCTTCAGTATAAAGAATGTAAGAGTTACTTATCAAAGGGACATGACACTCATATTTCATGATATGATGCATGCTATTATAGAATATTATGTTGATGACATTTGGGAAAATAAAAAACATGAGGGGAACATCCTACAATTTTAAGAAGAATCTTTGAGACGCTGAGATAATATAAGGAGCAGTTGAATCCCAAGAAGTTTGTATTTGTAGTTACTTTTGGGAAACTTATGGGCTTCATAGATTCACAACAAGGCATTGAGGTGGATCCTATAAAATTCAAATATATTACTAATATGCCTCATCCTACAAGCCTAAAACAATTACATAGTCTTCAAAGAAAAATTAGAAGCCATATGTCATTTTATTTCTCAATTAGCTAATAAATGTCATGCTTTTACTCATCTACTTAAGAAGGGAGCTCATTTAGATTAGAATTTGAAATGCCAAAAGGCATTTAATAACCTCAAATAATATCTATTAAAACCTCCAGTCTTTACACCTTAAGTATCTGGAAGGCCATTACTCTTGTATATATCTACTATTCCATGTGCCATAGGAGCTCTTTTAACACAACACGATGACAAAGGAAAGGAGTGAGCCATCTATTATTTAAGCAAGACACTCATGTCATATAAGCTTAGTTATGCCCCCATCAAAAAAGCATGCCTTGTTGTTATCTTTCCCTCCTAAAAGCTTAGACATTATATGCTTAACAATCAAGTAAAGCTCATTGCTAAGGTTGATCCACTCAAATATATGCTTTCAAATTATGATTTAATAGGAGGGATGGACAAATGGATTATGATTTTGAGTGAGTTTGAAATAAAATATTTGAATCAAAAATCCATTAAAGGGAATATAATTATGGATGAAATAACAATGGCTCCTGTAGTAGATACAAAATCATTAACCACTCCTTTCCCAAATGAATTCATCTTAACCACTCAAGAATCACTGTCTTGGAAGATTTATTTTGATGGATCCTTTGCCACACATGGATTAGGGTCCATTATCCTTTTAATCACACCCCAAGGATATCTTATTCCAAAGACATTTAAAATATCCTTCCCATGTACTAATAATATAGCTAATTATGAAGCATTGATCACAGGATTGTAAATTTCCATTAATTATAATATTCAATGGCTTCAAATCTTAGGAGATTCTCAACTAATTATTAAATAGGTCAATGGAGAGTTCCAAACAAAGGATGATAAGTTAATTCTATATAAACAAATGGTTGATCAATTGAAGAAGAATTTTCAATCCATAACCTTCAAATAGGTACCAAGAGGAAGTAACAAATCAACAGATGAATGGCTATTATTGGGTCCTTATTAGACCTCCCGACAGATGTTTTCGAATGCCACTTTTTAGTTGAAAAACTATTACTACCTGCACATCAAAATTTGATTCAACATCATATATGTTCAATCATTAATCCCAATCAACCATGGTATCAAGACATTTATATTTACCTCCATGATAACACCCTTCCACCAAACCTTAATCATCACCAATAAAAAGCCTTTATCTAACACGCCTCTCATTACACTATATTTGGAACCATGCTCTATCAACAAGGCTATGTTGAGACCTTGTTGAGATACCTAAACTCAGATGAGTCTCTTTTGGCAATCAAGGAGGTCTATGATGGTGTTTGTGGAGGCCATGTGAGTGGAGTGGTCGTCGCCAAAAATTTACTCAGGATTGGATTTTATTAGCCTACGATAGATCATGATGCTTTCCAACATGTGCAAAAATGTGTGGCCTATTAAAAACATGGAGATATAATACATGCTTCTGCTCAATAATTATATCCTATCATGAGTCCTTGGCCTTTTTCATTGTGGGGATTATACTTCATTGGTAAAATCAATCCTACTTCATCAGATGGTCATAAATTTATTATTACAGCCATAGAGTATTTCACCAAGTGGGTGGAAGCTATGCCACTCATATATACCATAGGCCTTCAAATATCTAAGTGTACTTTGAACCAAATCATTTGTCACTTTGGAATCTAGTCAATGATTATATCCAATAATGGAAAGTCTTTTAAAATCCAAGAATTCATAGCCTTGTGTAATAAGTATCACATTGAGCAACATTTTTCATCACCATATATACCCACAAGGCAATGGTCAAGTAGAAGCTACAAATAAAACACTTATTAACATCTTTAAAATTATTATCAATGACACTGGAAAGAATTAACATTTGTAGTTATATCCTGCATTATGGTCTTATAGAACCAATGTTTTCATGCTTACTAAGGCAACTCCATACTCATTGGTTTATGGGATTGAGGTTATCTTACCAATTAAGGTAGAACTCCCTTCTTACGCAAACCATTATGGGACATGATCACATATAATGCATATAGAACTGAATGACTACATGAGCTAGAGATACTAGATGAAAAGTGTCAAAAGGCTCTAGATCATATTAAAGCATATAAGAATAGGTTAAAACTTCAATATCACAAGAATGTCTAATCTTGAGAATTTGAAATTGGTGACGTAGTCCTCAAAGAAAATCAAAAGAATACCAATGCCATTCGAGATAAGAAAGGTAAATTTAAGCCCAATTGGCTTGGGTCGTGTATCATTATTTCCAAGTACAGGTCTGGGGCATATTAATTAGCCACTTTAGAATGAGAATAATTAGATGATCTATATCTAAAAAGGATCTATACCTAAAAGCGTTACAATATGCTTGTGAAAAAAATTATTTCATCCAATGGTGAAAACCAAGATTTTGGTGCCTTAGATAAACATGATGATCAAAATCAAGTTTTTGGCATCACCGTGGAAAATTCTTCATCTATAAGAATCTTGTTCCCAAATATCACCCATACTTGGGGGCATTTCATTCATATTGTTCCACTCCCATCACCCTACATTTTCCATCTCATCCACCCATCTTCCCCATGACCTTGATCCTAATGGTGTATATTGGAATTACATGCTAAGGTAGGTGAAGGCACATGTTCGATCAAAGTCAGGGAAGATTGATACCATAGGTCAAATAAATGAAGTATGTTGAAGAGTTATCTAGAACGTTTGATCCACTCTTTCCCTATTACATCCTTGGTCACTTTTTCTTATCTTAACCACAAATAGTTGGATTTGAATCTTCTAGGTGGATTTTCTTTTATTATCCTCAATATCATGTCGACCTTCCTCCCTAATTTCCTTTACCTGCTTGAGCACCTATCTCCCATCCTTTTGACAACTATCTTATCATTGTTAAAGAAGGATATTATAACATAATCACATTTACTCCAGGACACACATCATATTTCTCAAGGATCAATTGAATACTGAAATACTCACCATGTCCTTAGGGAACATAACATGCTTGGTTTGATCCTATTGTACATTATTATTACATATTATTACGTGTTTTTGGTTTTCTTATCTTTTTTATAAATATTTCAATATACATATTTGATTAAAATGCTGATAGTATGTCAATGTTTTGTTGTCTTGGGCTCAAAGGGAACAAGGATGTCATAATGACTTCCCATTAAAATGCTATTGGGATGTCCTTTATAGAGTTTCTTGTTGACCCCTTTTCTGCATCTATGCACTATGATAAAACATCACCTAAACTATTTAAATGTTGTAATGTATCCTATCTAGTGCAACATTAAAGTGGATTTCAAACATTCATATGGATTCAAGACATCATCCATATCCCTCCAATTTATTAACTCACTTAAATACTCAACCTATTAATCATTCACCATCCCTTCCCCCATCCCATACCTCATCATTTTACTACCTTCTCCATTCATTTTTCTTGTGAAAGAGGATTTACCTTAATATAATGACATGCACAAAATCCACTACATGTGGATAAATCAAAATATATTGGCACATAAATATTTAACCACCCATTTAACTAGATTATAATCATCATATATCATTATGTCTCATATTTACAAATCAATAATCATAGATATCATTTAAAGGCTTATAACACCATATATATCATTTGCTTTTCACATTCATATCATATACACTAACCATACCTTTATTTTATACATCAAATCAAACATCTATGCCATATCATCACCACAAGAGTCTAACTAAACATATCATACATAAATATAATTATTAATCAAACATTATACATTATAAAAACCATGAGCATCCATCTATACTTACCACATAATCATCATTAAAATCATATACATCATTCATCATACATAATATCACATGCCAATAATGATTATATGTTGTCCACAATCATAATATGTCAAGGCTCTCATGGTACTAGAGATGTCCCCATGGATGCATGCATAGACTATGTCGATGAGTGAGCATGGGTTGGATTCTCTGATTGGATACTATATTGAAATTAGGTTACCCTATGGAAAAACAACACTGTTTATTCATATATCCCCCTCTAGTATCTGGTCTCATGAGCCATCTAGGCCATTTATCTATCTACATCCCTCTACTCTAAATGTGCATACCATTGTACCACTTACATCTGTTGAAGTTGGACTTGTAGCATGGTAATTAATGCATCTCATTGTACCACCTGTCCAAGTAGGATTGTTGCTTGGGATAATAATGGGGCCATGTATATATCCCTCTATCTAATTTGTCCCTATAAAAATGTCACATGTCTCTGCACAGTCAGCACCTGCCATTGAAAATCATCCCTTGTCTAGACTAGCTCTATCTTCTCCACTTCCTTTGCTTGAATTTCCATTTTCAAATGATCTATGATTACTTCCCCATCGATCCTCTAGCCAAATGTGATGACCTTGCCATTTTTACCCCTATTTTTAGTGCTTGATCATCTATATCCATCCTTCTCCTTTGTTGTTGATGCCTAATCTGGGGTGAGACTTCCTGCACAATAAAAACATAATCAATTCATTAAATTAATTAAACTTTTGCTAAATAACCCATTTCCTTTCATTCCTCCTCCATCACTAACATTAATCATACTAACACAAACTCCACCCTTTTTATCTCAACTATGTGAATCACCTTTGCCAACCTACAATCAATGGCATCCATCCTAAATTAGTAACTTCACCCATTTCCAATCCCAATCCATCACCCTCTCCATTTTAAATTATTTCCCATCACCCCCATCACCCCCATTCCCCCTCACCTATTTCACCACCTTCCCCATTCCGAATTTCCACCCCCATTCCAAACTGCATCCCCTCCCTTCCAATCACACCCCTCTAATCCCTACCCATAACCTTACCTTCCCTTTCATAAACCTCCTCATAACTAAAATAATAGAAAAAATAAAAAATTAGAGGTACCTACTTGATATGCCCAATCATCTACTTCCTGGTCCTCCCATACCCTCTCTCCATGTTGTATATTGCTTGAATTTCCCACCATTACTATTACGTAAAACTTTACATACTTTAGTATTAAGCTCTTATCGTTCAACTTTATCTAATTATTCCCTTATTTTATCACATATTCTTCATTTCCTACTAATTTCTCTTATCTCCTTCTTCCGTCCTCGTGAAACTACTAACTAGTCACACTAGGTATCCATGGTTAGAAAGTCCAAGAGCATAAATTTTCTCTAAGCCAAGTTGTTTCACCCCTTCTTCCTACCATTCTAACACCTGCTTAACCCTCACTAACCCCCATCACCATTTCACTTCATTTTATCTACTTTATCTAAATAATCTTATCCATTTAATCCCATCCTTAACAACAATAAATTTCATCATTTTCACGGCCATCATAGTCTTTGGGGCATATGCCCTTAATCTGACACTTATTATTTCACCCTCCTAGTTCATATAAATCTTTTCTTGGGTCATAATATTTATCCCTCCTTGGTCATTTTATTCATCATTGTTTCTAGGGGCATAGTCCTTTATCTTCCTATTCCCATCCAATATCTATTAAGTCAAAACTACATTAGCCTAAGGTCTCTTCAATCTATGTAGGCAACACCTAACCATTTTTCAATGCCCAAAGGTAGCTCAACCACCCATATATTATCCTTTCATGCCCCCCCAAGGTCACTCAACTTTGTCTCTATTCATCATTTTTAGATACACTTTTATCAATCCCTATCCTATTATTACCTTATCTTGATCCACAACTTTCCTTGGCATAAGTCCTTGCTTGGGACCTGTCTCTAGCTTGGGAACCTACCCATCTCAATTTATGCATTCCTTGATATTCATCTTTATCTCAGGATTAGTCATATTATATGTTGAAACCACTTGCCTCTTTCTTGGGTCTTGATCTGTGCCTAAGACACATTCTAAGAGGCTGATCTTTGGTGTTACAATGTGTTCTCCCTTAGTATTAGTCTTACACCTGAAACATTCATCGACTATTATTCCCTTGCATCCTCACTTAGGGAATTATAAAACTTTAAAATCACTAATTAATATTTAAGACATCCCAACCCTTTATTATTTCATCTAATTTCCCACCCCTCATTCTTTTTTAAGTGGCCATCTAGTCCGTTCCTCCCTACATGCCCCCTTGATGGAGCATCATACAACCTTATTCTTCTTTTGTGCATTGGTTTTTATTTGAAAGACCACTATTTATCTATTTAGATATATATTTTGACCCCTCATAATTCCCTTTCCAATTGGGTTAAAATGTATGCTCTAAAATTTGCTTTCTTCTCTCCATCTCTATTTTCTGCTAATAATCATCTAGTTGTTGAAATTATTTACTAGATAGTCCCTTCCTAGCCAATAGTCTAAACCCCCTTCATTTTTTTCTATATCATCCCAACTTTATACATATTCCCTAGTATATTAATCTCCTATTATCCTCCCTAATAAAATCCTATTAACTTATAATCCTATTTATCCCCACTTGCCAATTTTTAATTTCTAAAATTCTCTCTACCCCTTATCCACCTACCCATAACATTTCCTACAAACCTAGTTCCTAATCTCACTTTAAATCTTCACTAAACCCCATTAAACCCCCTAATACTCTCTAAAAGTCTCCTTAACCCACCTTAAGCCCCTCACTTCCATTTTTAGGGAATTCTAATGAATTTTAAAATCAATGTCTCATTTAATGACATGTTCGCCAAGGTATTTTTAATTCCTTAGAAAATTGAGAGCCGTTGATCTTCAAAGGCCCAACATTGAATTTGGGCCATCCATATATCCTCCGTCACTCTTATATAAACCATGCAAATCTCTTGGCCATGGTGATAAGAAAATCAACAATCTGGTGAGCCTTCATACTCTAGCTATTGCATCCATAATCCTTTGCTTGTTAACTACATCCATAAACATTGACCTTGTGCATTCATTAACTCTAATTTGCATTCAAGATATTAAAGCCATATCATAATGTAGTATCATATCGATTGTGAATTTATCTTAAAACAATAATTAAAATCTTGGAGAGAAGCTTGTGGGAGTAAAATGATAGTAAGAATGCTCTAACTGTATGTTGATTGGTTCCTTTATTCTTTCTTTTAATGATTTTGTGAAATTTGGGTATATTCCTACAATTTGTATTTGTTTTATTTCAATTTCTCAAAGTTTTCATCATACACTACCAATTCCAAAGATAGAAGAATGTTGGCTATTGAGATAAATAAGAAATTATGAGGATTGTTCTATAATTTATCTTGATGCACAAATATTATTCTTCTCCATATTTGTGAGTCTTTGGGTTGTTAATGAGTGTTATTTTTAATATAATTTTTCATATTGTGCAATAGCTAATTTGAATACTTTGTGTATAAATTATAATCTCCCTTTATAGATGTGCAATGGAAATCTCACAAATGTAGCAACCTTTGATTATGTGCACTAAAGTTCATTGTATTTTTATTTCCTTAGAATATTAATTATGTTTGGTTGTCTATGTGCTAATAGTAATTTTCAGCAAGCATTGGTTTTTTTAATACTTGTCCAACCCCAAGTTCAAGATCTGATCTAGAAAGGTTTCATCTTATATTGATTTACAAAACCTTCTTTTTTGCCCTACCCTTATTTATTTTTTAAGTTTTCTTTTGATTATACCCACCTTAAGTTGGATTCATAATAAATCCATTCATCTCATGTAGGTCTATAATCATGCCATATCCAAGCCATTTGAGGTAAACAACTGCTCTACTCACCACTGTTTCACCATCAAGTCATTTATAAAACCCAATACCCTATAACTTATGCCTTGGAGTGAATATTTTGTAACTGATCCTAAAACATTAGAGGATACCTTTTAAGGTTCACTAGTGTGAATAAAACCCACATCAACACCCATTTTAACACATCTTTCACATGTGGTAGTCTTCCAAAACTACTTGGTAATACATTCTGACAAGACTTTCACTGAAACATTGTCGTTTGAGTCAATAGAAATCCCTCTGGATGACCTAGCATACTTCTCTCTAGTATTTGAGTGAATGGTAGGGGCCTTGGTTTTGTATGATATGAGATATTTCCCTCATATTGGAAGTCCTATTACCCTTTCCATTATTTCAAGGTTGATGAAGATGATCACATCCTTGGATAGATAAAATTTTCCATCGTTGTAGTGACTTAATAATGTCATCATAAATTCATCCAATATGTGTGGATATTAATGAGTCACTCTACATTTGATCCTCCCAAAGGGTGCTCTATATCTAAGGCTCCTGCTTGTGCTATTACGGCTAGGTATGCGGTAAAAGATTTGTTTATACCACATCATTAAAATTAAAAATACTGGGATCATGGTAGAAAGTTTGGCTTAGTTTGAGGCCAATCCCTATTTCTTATTTTTATGCATATATCAATGGAATAAAACTTTGTGAATGATCCATCATTGTTAATCGGTAGGCTTTCAACAAATGGATGCAACTCAAACTCATGCTATTGAAAACTATATCCTCTAGTAAATAAATGAGTCTCAAATTATAGATGGATCTTATTCACAAATGGTTGTAATGGCAGTTTACTTTGTATGACCTTCCTTATATAAGTTTCCTTCATTCCACTCATTTACTACTTTACATTGAATAGTGCTAAGTTATTTTCATGTTATGATCTTGATTTGAATGTTATCAATTATTTTGATGTGACATTGGTGCTTCGCTTTGATAAGTTTGATGTTTTAACTCTTGACATTGTTTGATGTGATATGTTGACTTTCTTATTCTTAAACTTCCCTTTATTATACATATCTTGAGTCTAAAATTTCAATATACTTTTATAAAGATGCGATATTTGATGTTTTCATCATTAACTACTTTGTGCATGACCATTGATTACATGTCCTCTATGATTTTTTTGTCATCACTTCATTCCTGGACTTAATTTCTTGATCTTTTGTTGACCTCATGTTGATTTCTCTTTTATATTTTTCCTTTATTGTTAAGTTGATTTTATTTGATACTCTATGATGTTGACTTTTCAGACTATGTTCTGATAGCCTACGACATAGAGATCGCACTATCCATAATCATACTACAAGCCTAAAAAAAGAACACAAAATAATAAATGAAGCAAAAACCCTAACTACATGGTGTTACTTAGCACCCACTCAATTTTTTACTAGAAATTAATAGAGATGATTAACAATAAGGCTTAAGCCTAAAACCATTTACACACCCCAAAAGAATGGTTCCTTGAAGGTCCCTTAGTACCATTGTTCCTTGTTGTCATACTTTTTGGATGACATATGGTCCTCTCCACCAAATACATACTTTTTTTGGATGTGCTTGAAATCTACTATCATACAATAACATTCTCTACTCTGGATAAATCTCTTTAGATCATATATTGTGATCATGCTATGTTTTTTGACTCTAATTATTTCTTTATTTTGTCCAACTCCTTCTTTGTAGATTTTATTCCATGTAAGTTAGATCTAACAATCAGATCTAAAAATCTTTCTTGAAGTGAATATTGATCTTCTAACCACATTATTAAAGCAATTTGTAGACTTGAAACTATATTTCCATAGACATAATTAATTTTATCCCATATACCAATGGGAAATTAATTTAATATGTTGCACACTTGTAATTAGTCTTATATACCCATAAAATATGAGGAATTTGATCCTCCAAATCATCTCTTTGTACATTATATATTTTTATAAACATCTTCTCAAGTACTTTATTGAATGTTTCTACCTGCCTATTGGTTTGAGGATGATACGATGTGTTTTTGTGGTGTGATATCATAAATTCTTCTATCAAGGTTTTGATATTACTATTCTAGAAATTTATTCCTCTATCGTTGACTAACTTGATCAAAGATTTAAACTTGGTAATGATGTTCTCATACAAAAACTTGGTTGCATCTCTTGTATTATACTTAGGTGTCACAACAAATTCTACCCTTTTGGTGAAGTAATCCATTGCAATGATTATATACCTATCATGAATGAGTTTTCTTGGTGTATTAATGGGTCCTAAAAAGTCAATTACATACTTATCAAAAGGTTGAGGTGCTAAAATCATATTCAAAGGCATTTCATCCCTTGGATTTGGCCTTCCTATTCTATTGATAAACATCACAGTGATTTTAAATTTTGTGCGCATCTAAGAAAAAGGTAGGCCACCATAGGCCACTATATAATGACTTCCTCACAGTTGATTCTCTTAAGAAGTGTCCTCTTGTAATTATTTTATGTGATTCTTCTTGCAATAGTGGTATCTTGTTCTCTAAGGCTACTATGCACAACACATCATCCTTACCCATTTCATAGAGAAATCCATTGATAATAATGAAACGTATAGATCATGTGATCAACTATTTTTTTAATCTTTTTTGACATAATGTGCAACAAAGAGTCATTATTCTAGGAAATTAACAATGTTCTCTATATTTTTTGGAATCATAGTGACTCTGAATAAGTGGGAATCTAGGGATTCATCTTGTAATTCCTCTAGCTCGTCACCATTACTTATTAAGCTAAGATGATCTAGTCCCACATTTTCCCTTCTATATTTCACACTGGTCTTAAACTAAAATTCCTAAAATAACATCAGCCACCTGGATATCCTTCCACCTAGCATAAGCTTATTCACCAAATATTATAGAGGTTAGGGTCTATAATAATTCAAATGTTGTTGCTAATAGATAGTGTCTAAATTTGTAAATTGAAAACACCATAGCCAGGGCCTCTCACTCTATTGTAGTGTAACTATTATCTATTGGTTATAATTTTATACTTGTGAAGTGAATGGGGTGATCAAAACCCCTATCTCCTAGCTTAACCAAAATGCCTCTTATGGTAATTCTTGAAGTGTCTATGTGCACATGAAATGACTTACTCCAATAAAGGAATATCAATATGGGAGTTGTTACCAACCTTTATTTTAAATACATAAAAGATTATTAACGTTCATTAGTCCACTCAAACTTAAAATATTTATGTAATAACCTCTCAATTGGCATAAATATAACTCCATACCCTTTTATGAACTTATGGTAATAGCCTATATGTGCAAGAAAGGTTCTCACTTTTGGTATAGCTCATAAGAGGTGGCATACCCACAACGACTGTGATTTTAGCTTGATCAATTAAAATCCCATCGTTACACACTATGTGGCCCAAAAGAACACCAAACAATGTAAATAACAAACATTTTTAAAAAGCCTGGATTAGGGGGCTCATTCCTAAAATCAAGTTCTTTTTCTGGACCCTTCTCCAAAATAAAATTTTGACTCTGGATAATTTACAGAAATGTGGAATCAATATTGTTAACAGGTGTATTCTGTGTAAGAGAGACCTTGAAGATAGAGATCATCTGTTTGTGAATTGTTCCTTCACTCAGCTTGTTTGGAAGGAGGTTCTCAATCTGTGGGGCATTACATGGATTCACAAAAAAAATGTTGAACTTTCTCTTAAAAGCTGGTATTGCCCTTCAAAGAATCCTGAAGTTCTCTTCTTATGGAAAATTACTCTTCCCCATATCTGGTGGGGAATATGGAAGGAAAGAAATAACCGAATATTCAGAAATAAAGAGCTCCCTGGATGGGTGGTTGGCCAGAATATCATTAGGGCTCTAAAGGAAAATTTTTCTTCTCAAAAAAATCTAAGCTCTAATCTCAATGTGGATAATCCCCTGAGGATGGATTTTATTCTCGATAAACCTGATAACCCCAGATCAGGTGTTACTTGGATTAGTCCACCTCAAGATTGGATTAAAGGTAACTTTGACGGTGCAGCAAAAGGGAACCCGGGGAATGCTGGTTGTGGGGGTGTTCTGAGAAACCATGTGGGAATGGTTATTGATGCTATCGCAATTCCCATTGGTATATCTAACTGCCACATTGCCAAAGCTACAGCTGCCCTCCAGACCCTTAAATTAGCTATGAACTCGGGATATTCCAAATTGTGGCTTGAAGGGGACTCTTTGAATGTTATAAATATCCTTAATAATAAGAATACTGCATCTTGGACCATAGAGGATAAGGTAAAGGAGATGAAAACTCTTTTGAATAAATTTGAAGAGATAAAAATCACCCATACCTACCGTGAAGCCAATGGTGTCGCAGATTGGCTTGCTAATTGTGCTGTCCGGGAAGGGCAAAAAGTGAGGTGGGATGAAACCTTAGTAAGGAACGTGGATTTAAGGGTGATCATTCTTCTCGATGCCACACATTCGAAAGAAGGTAGGATTGGAGTGTAATAAAATCTTAATGAGTAGGAGGAGTGGCAGCACGGGGAAAGGAACCCAATTATTAAAGAGTAAGGCCCTCAAGAGGGAGAAGCGGATCCTGAAAAGCCATAAACAAAGTCGATGTCCCAATCAACTTGACAGCAGGAGGATCCAGGGTAATATCCATAGTAATTGGGATTCAAAGAAAATGAGTATGGCGCGTGAAAGGAAGGGAGAACCCCGTAAACAGGAGCCCAAGAGCTGTACAGAATAGAGAGAGAAACATCAAGTCTGGAGAATTTTACAGAAAGGAAATGTTACGAGCTACATGGAAAGACTCCACGGCTCTAAACCACATATCACGACGGCCTTCTTCAAAAATTGGTCTGACGATAGGGTCACCTTGCATGGTATAACTGTAAATTTAATTGAGGATTTTCTTGCTGAGGTTACAGGGTTGCCAATGGATGGACTCAAATTTTCAAAGCAGACCAGCATATCGAACGAGGCATTTTGTAAGTTCCCCAAAACGGATGAGGAGGAGCAGAAGTTGGTCAAAAATGGGGATTTTTATGAGCTGGACCATATAAAAGGGATTTGGAGGGATGTCCTAAGCTGTATAAGGGAGTACTTCATCCTGGACGGAAGAAGCAAACGAGTGCATAAGTTCCATTTTGTCTTCCTCAACCACTTCAGGTATAAGGTTAGCTTGTCTTTTCCTTTCTATCTTCGCTACTCCCTGATTCAAAGCCTTTATGCTCATAGGAAAAAGGATTTGCGCCCTATTCTTCACGAAGGCCTTATTCTGCTTATTGAAGGCTATTGCAAGAATAGGGCACTGGTTAAGTATCCCAAACAGGGGAAAAATAAGTTGCCAGTGAATAAAAAGAATGAAAATGTAAGCAAAAGAGGTAAAATTAAGACCCCTAGTCCTAATAAACAGAATGTAGAAGAAGAAAGGGGTCGGGAGAGAATTGAAGAACCCAAGGAGGAAAAACTGGAGGAAGAAGAAGGAACTGAGAGCTGGGACACCAACTCTAGTAAAGATGAAGAAGGTTCTGAGGAAATTGAAAAAGATAAAGTCAATACAGAGGAGGATTCTGCTACCAGAACAGAAGAGACGGAGGAAAACCAAAAAATGGCGGAGGATGACATTGTCTAGGAAGATCCTGGTGAGGACCCAACTTCTAAGAATGAAAAGGAAATCTCTGTCCAAGAAGATATTCAAAACATGGAGATGGAAATTCAAGAAGGAATCAATGAGCGGGAACAAAAGAGTCAAGAAGACTTCTTTGAAGAAGTCAGGAAGAGCCCTAATAAAAAGTCTGAGGATTGGAGAGGGAAGAATCAAAATGATGAAATACACACTCCTATGACTTGGGTTAACTGTAAAGCTGAGTCTTCTTCCCAATTAGATTCCTGGTTGTGTAGGGAGATCATTGATCTCAAGAGAAAAGCGGAAACTTTGGAAGATTCTCTGAAAGCTGCTTGGAACAAAGTAAACATGGAAAATCAGTTAAGCGAGATCCCTGTCAAGCTCAAAGCTTATGAAAACAACCTCCAGGAACTAATAAAGGACAACAGAAAGAAAATGGAGGAAGTAACGTCCAACATTTGTGCAGCTGCTATCAATATAGGTAAATGAGCCAATGAGGAGACCAAAGCACTAGAGGGTCCCAGCAAAAGGACAAGGCAAAGTTCCAGAAAGAAAGATACACAAAAAGGAGCTTTGCTAGAGGTTACCACCCAGGAAACTGCTTTGAAGGGAAAAGAAGCCATGAACTTGATACTGGAACTGGATAAATAATCTAGTCCTTCTTGTTGGTTAAGAAACTGGTACTGATCTTTGGTCTCCTTTTGTTAGCTTTTGTTTGTTGTACCACCAGACTTCTGTTTCTGGGTTTTGACCAGATGTGTCTCTTATGGTTTCAGGACCATTTAAAACCTATTTTTGCTACCTCACTGTAGCATTTTTTAGGCGTTGCCTGTGGGCTTAGTTGTTCTTATTTTGCTCTCTGTTAAAGGGTTTTGGGGCCCCTTCAAAACCTGCTTTTACCTCAATCTAAAACAAACATTTTTAAAAATTCAATGTAATTCACAATGATCAACATCATTCTAACATGAGCCACATCTTGGGAAAGTGTTACTTGATTAGAGATAACACAACTTAATCATCAAGATAGAATTCTAAAATGTCATGGATGAAAGGCATTATCTTGTATGTGAAGGAACCCCATTCTATTCCAAATGTGGTTTTGGCCTGATCATTGACTATGATAGGTATCTAGGGATAGCCACTGAAGCCATTTATGAAGGAAACAACTTTGTGTCCTGCGACTAACTCTAGACTTCATCTATGAAAGGAATTGGAAAGGGGTCATTAACACAGACATCATTCAATATCATGTATTCTCCACAAACTCTAATATCTCCTGACATTCTAGGTTACACCACCATGGGACTTACCCATTTGACCTTCTCTACATGATAGATAATTCATGTTTCTTGCATGAAATCCATTTCATCCTTCCCTTTAAGCTTCATATTGGGTTTTAGCTTATATGTGCATTTTTTTAATAGGTCATGTACATTCTTTGATATTTATATGCATATCTCCTAATGAATGGCATACACCCTTGAATTCTAAATTTTTTAATGGGAACACATATTGATAGTCTCACAATAATTACAAGCCTTATGATAGTTCTTGATGTGTTTAATAGTCAGCCAAAGTTGTAAGCTTTGGTGCATCCTCAGTACCAATGTTCCCTACTAATTTATTAAATGGTTCTTGATATATCCCATTGGACCCACTTGACATAGAGTCTTAGAGTGGGTTGAGTGCCCACCCTCTCCCGCAACCCCTCTATTATATACAAGGTAGGGGTAGGGTAGGCCATTAGGTCGTATATAGATATGGGCCCTCGACCCCCCCACCCCATATAAATACATATGTACATACATATATATGGATATGCATATATATATATATATATGCATATATATGTGTGTGTATACACACACACATATATACATATGCATATGTATGTATATATGTATGCACGCACACACACACACATATATATGTATGCACATATATATATATATATATATGTATGTATGTGTGTGTGTGTGTGTGTGTGTGTGTGTGTGTGTGTGTGTGTGTGTGTGTGTGTGTGTGTGTGTGTGTGTGTGTGTGTGTGTGCGTGTGCGCGCACGCGCGCATACATATATATATGTGCATACATATATGCATACATATGCATATGTATATATGTGTGTGTGTACATGCATATATATGTTTGTGTGTACATGCATATGTGTGTGTGTGTATACACACACATATATATGCATACACACACACACACACCGAGATGTGTGTGTGTGTGTGTGTGTGTGTGTGTGTGTGTTTGTACACACACACACATGCATATATATGGCCCAAGGTCCATTACTCAATATATCTATTTAGGGTGATAGGCCCATACCTATATATATATGGATGGGGAGGCGAAGGGCATTATCATTATCTATATCTATAGGTGCCCCTCACTAAATAAGTTAGGTATATAGGGTAGGCACTCAACTGACACCTTATATAGGGTTCCCCATATAAGAATAAGATATGGGGCCATCATAGGTAAGCCCTAAATCATAGGAATACTAACTATATATAGCCACCGTTGACCTCACTATACCCTTATACTAATAGTGGGTAGGGGGGATGATGGGTGTCGTCATCTCCTTCATTTAATCAACTTTCTGTTGATGTCATATTTAACCAGGGTTGTGTCTAAAGCTATATGCAACAAGAAGAATCATAGCAATTTAGTAATTAAATGGAGGTATTTGTATTTTTTTATGTTTTGGGGGGTTTATAATGTCTTAAGGATTTCTTGGTTAAAACCTTATTGGAATCAAACTATGTAAATCTACCAGAAATAAACACACATTGCAGAAATGAAATAGATTACTGGTAATAAACACACATTGTAGAAATGAAATTGATTGCTTTAAACAAACACACATTGCAAAAATAAAATAGATTTTTGGAAACAAACACACGTAAAAATGAAATAGATTGCTGGAAATAAACACCCGTTGCAAAAATGAAAATTTAATCTAAAATGCCTACAGGAATAAATTTACAACAAATATTAACTTTAAGGAGTTTGAATCATTTATAAATTTAACAGAGTTACCTATTTACTTTTGCAAATAGAAATATAAATACCGACAAAAATGAAGATCCTGGTTCTTTGGAGGAGTGGGCCCTTGCTCCACCTATAACAAGATTTGAATGATTTAATTTGCTTTCAAAATAGAAATGGCTATTTCATTTATAAAATGTTCTATATTACAAATGTACTAATCTATCCTTTATCTCTCTATTCTTCAATGATTTTATCTATCTTCTATATTCTATGTCTATATCCCTTTTACTAAATTCCCAGGTCTGTATATATAAATGCTTTGATGGCTGTAACTGTTTCATAGATATGATGGAACTGAATCATGCCCAAAATAGATGCTAAATCAAGATCTGGCTAGATGTCTAGCTATGTGATAAATGTCTTGATTCTGCAAGTTTGGAAAATTGGGAATTTATTCCTGATTTAATGAGATCATTGATCTGACAGATCGCTGACCGTTTGGAATAGATCCTTATCAGTTCCATATCTAGCCACAAAAGTTCCAGAGCTTATCTGTAGGAGTACCAAAGCTAAATATAGAGTTCCAGAGCTAAGTCCAAAAATGCGACAACTTGAAATAGTATGATGGAGTTTCAAAACTAACTGTGATGGTTCCAGAACAGATTTTGTAGGTTTCAGAACTAACTGTGATGATTTCAGAATAGATTCTGCAGGTTCTAAAACTAATTTGAATTGAGTCCAATGCTTCCAAAAACATGCAATCCACTTCATATTTGTTCTTTAGCCTAATGATGACCTATTTTATTGTAAAACTAGAATTTTCCAACACACTTGTTAGGAATTACAGGTCTTTTAAAACGTTAGAATCACAATCAACAAAAGATGGATAATCACATCCTAACTCATCTCAGATCAAAATAAAAGTTATAAAATGCAATCAAACTTAATATAAGGAGAGAGTAAGATGAGGTCATTTACTATACATTTATTGGGCATATCCTTGCCTCATCAGGGGATGAGGTGTGAGTACCCCATATATAGAATAGAGAATGGATATGGGCCCTCTCGATATCCTTTGCCCTTCTTGTTCTTGAATGTTTAAATTTCACAGACGTGCATTTTTAGTCTGCTCTATGATTTTGGATTTTGGCTCTTCTACTTCCTATTCAACCTCAAATAAACCCTTCAAGTCCAAGTCATCATTGTTGTCACTGGATTATGTCTATTTTCCATCATCCATGATTTTATTATAGGGTTGTATTAAAATTTGCTTTTTCTACTTACTGACCTTGTAATTTTTGATAGTTATATTTAAATCTCTAGCTATTTCTTCCTACAAATATGAGTTCACCTTAATTCTTAGATAATCTTTTCAACCATGACATAAGATAATTTTCAACTTTTGAAGAGTATTCTATACTAGGCGATTCTCATCCTCAAAAATAAACGTTTAAACAAAATACAACTGAAATTGTGGCTAATTTTTAGTTTCATGCCTTTTTTCCCAGTGTATATACCATGATGTTGGAATATGCACCAAATTATGCTTGAATACATTCACCTAGTATCTGGGTTCTACACCCTACAAAGACCATACATTTACACATTTATGAATGTGCATATTAATAAACTATCCTTCCAATAAAAATGGATGTTGATTAGTGATCATAGGTGCTATTTGAAATCAAGCTCACAATAATTCACAAGCATCTTCCCAGTGTACTTTATTTGATGTGTGTACTACCCACCATGTCATAACAGTGCCCTTCATAACATAATTGAGCACACCAACTCACTAATCTATATTTGGAACATGTTGCTCTAATTGAAAAATAAATTAGGCCAAATCTTTGATTAAAAAATATTGAGGTAATTACCACTCTTTAGCTAAAACCATTTTCATTAGTCTTACCTCATGCTCTCTTCTTACCCAATTCAACATGAGTATCTGAATCTCCACTCACAAAATATAAAAATTACCATGCTATGACACCTTCCTAAGTTGGTTTAGTGTAATCCATGTATGTTTCACCCACTTGATATATCAAATCTAATTCAGATCTTATCAGTGATCACACAGATGGAAACTTGCACTCCCCTATCCAAAACTATGGAAATTTTTAGTTTATTTTCATAGGCCTAGGTGAATGTTCCTTTGTTTTCTACAAAGAACAAAATGGTTCTATATTTAAATGGAAAAAATTAAACTCTGTATCTCAGAGTGTGTAATGCTTAGACTTTGTGTTAACTTTAAACTAGTCTTGTCCCCATAACCATATGGTGATTTAGGGTATTTAGGAATGATATAATGCTTGATTTTAGAATTATTCATATGTATGATAATAATTTTATCTCTTTGGTGTGTTTCTAACTAATTGTGCTCTATACTGATGGCCATCTGCCCATTAGATTCTCATTTTTTATCGATTTATGCACAATAGTGTTCCTCACCAATCTTCATATCTATGACTTCATATCACCTCATAGACTTAGATTAGCCACTTTGATTTCTACATATTTTAGTCGCCCAATAGGTTTTATCCTTCCATAATCTATGAAACTCAATGTAACTACGTTGTAACTGAGAGTAGGTCATCTAATAATTTCCCATGTTGAATGAGGAATCATATTTATTACACTTCCAAAGTCGAATACAACATTTAGAACCTTATATCCTACTAATTTGATATCCATCCAAGAGTTGACATCCCATGGTTAATTGGTATTTACATACCATACCACATTATTAGTGCATTATTTTATTCTTTGTGTATAGTCTAGTAGGATATTATTGATGTTCTATCAAATATATTCATTTCTCATAGTGCTTATTGTTATCACTCAGAAGTACACCCTTACTAAAAAAGTGTGCCTATTCTCACTTCCATTGATACAATGGAAACTATATAAGGTGTGGGACAATATAATTCGAGATAATATCCTAATGAAGGGCTAGTTCCTTTTGGTACACTCACCTAATTCTATCTAAACTATCCAATTTTGTATTTTTTTGACTAGGAAAATGGTATAAGGATCTATATGAAAGATAAAAATTGAAATAAAAACTAAAAATTGGGGTGATACACCAATATGAAAGTCAATTATGCCTATACTTGATGTTGTCCCCAAAAATGTCACTTATTATTGGGACAACATATGAACTATTTTGGTCCTGCAGACCAAAAATATCTCTTCCCTTCTCAAAAAATTATTCTGAGCTTTCAAAATCTTCATTTTTCAAGCTTTTTCAGTTAAGGGATTAGTAGGTTCAATAGGTTCAAAAAGGCTTCAACACGTAATATCTCTCAAAGGGGCAAGTTTCCAACACTTGAGCAATTTAAGGATTGGTTCAATGCCTTGGTTCAACCAAAAATGTTCATCGGAAAGCTTCTAAGTAAGGATTGAACTATTGAACCATTGAACCATTATACCTTGAACCAAAAAGGTTTAATGGGTTCAAAGGTTCAACGTCGTCGGCAAGCTTAAAGAGTTAAGCGCTTTGTCAAAAGTTCATCAAGTTCAACCACTTCAAGGTTCAATGGCTTCGAAACACTTAGCATAAAGAAGAAGGCTTGAACCGTTAAACCATTGAACCTTAAACCATTTTTGTTCAAGGTTCAATGAGTTCAACGGTTCAACAGGTTCAACGTGCGGTTGGTTCAAGTGGTCAAAAGACTTAGCCAAAACAAAGAGATTGAACCAATTGAACCATTGAATCATCGAACCAAAGTTGGTTCAATCAGTCAGTTCAATCAATAGGTTCAAGGGACTACGCCAAAGCCAAAGGAACAAGTGCCCTTGCGAAGGGTAGTGAACATTGGTTCAAGGATCAAAGAGAAGGTGAAAAATATGGAATTCTTATGGATTTGTTAAAAGGCCAAAAGGGGACATTTCCTTCAGACTTTTTGTCTGAGGAAATTACTAAGTGAAAGAGCCATTAAATTTCCTTCAGGAAGAATTTCCTTAGAAAAATGGTTAAGGCAAAGGTGAATTCTTTCAGACAAAAGGTTTGAAGGAATTCTTTCAGACTTTTGTCTGAAGGAAAACCCTGAAGGAAAAATCCCAAAAGCAAAAGCTCGATGGAAAAAGATGAAGCCAAGGAAGATTTCCTTCAGACAAATTGTCTGAAGGAATTCCTTCAGACATTTTGTCCAAAGGAAAAGAACTGTCGAAGGCCACCCAAAGAAATTAAAGCTTGAAGGCCACCCGGTTGATCCTGATGGGTAGATACCCTTGCGGGGGGCTCTTGGCACCAACAAAAGGACCTTTTCCAAAGACCCAAAGGGACACCTTCCCTTCAGGGTGTTCCAAAGGCTTGATAAAGATGAAGGAAAGCTTCAAAAAGACGTAGATGAAAAGGAGACTTTAAAGAATAAGGATTGAATCGTTAAACCTTGAACCAAATGGTTCAATAGGTTCAAGGGTTCAAGTGGTTTAAAGGCAGCCCTAAGTAAAGGAAGGAAACAACAAATGGAAGATTCCAAAGATGGTTCAAAGGGATGGTTCAAGTAATGAACAAGGAAGTGATTGAACCAAGAAACCAAAGAAAATCACCTGAACCATTAAACCATTGAACCAATGGACTTTCAACAAGTTTAAAGGTTAATGGTTCAAAATGGTTCAAACTACCAGCGACCATTGACGTCCCTACAGACATCAAATTTAATGTAATGGAATATCTGTTAAAATTTGAATATGGCACAGAATTTGAAAAATGAACCAAGCAACTGGCTAAAAAGAGAGCTCGAGAGCTCAAATTGTTATAGGGAAGAGAGAACAATATCAAAATATTAGAAATATCTACTGGGGAGTTATTTCCATTACGTGAAACAGTTCACCAAGTAGACTTATGGGTGCACCCAAATCAAAGACACAGCCTATTTTTCTTTTATGAAGTAAATTCAAAATGGACAGCTGTGCAGACATCAGGAAAAGGACTAGACAACTCATGCTAAGGAGGAGACATATAAGATGAATGGGCACGCCATAGTAAAGGGGGATACACTATTCCAAGCTTGGTCCCTCGATAGAGTTGAAGTCATAGTCAATGCATTGACCACAGCATGGGCCATTCCATGGAAAAAAGTGCCAAGCTTTCCTTTGTGGCCATATATTGTAATCTCTTGTCTTATGCAAAGGGAGACTTTTCATTTTTACAGAAGTGAAACTCTACCCAAATTAAAAGGCCAATACTGAGACTTTGAGATCAGATTGTTATTCATATTATTTTATCTGAATGAGAAAGCAAGATACTTACAGACTTTGTGCTGTTATAGCTTTTGCTATTTTAGGGAATTGTCTTTGTTTCTATTTCTTGGGAGCATTCTTATTTATTTAATCTAACAAGCAAAACTAGTTAAAGTAATCAGGAAGGTGTCCTGAAGCCAATTGTTGAAGACTTTGTGCTGACTACAATTGCCTTTAGTGTGTTTGTCTATTTTCTATTTCTCTGTAAAGGACCTTGGGATGACTTTGTGCCCTCATTGTTATTTGTATTTCACTCTTTGGGTAGCTGAGGTGAAGACTTTGTGCTACACCTCATTCTGCTGGTACTGCGCCCTCCTTGTTACCAGTTACTTATTACTACTTGAAAGAACCCCTACTGCAACCTGTAAGATCACTTTTGAAAGAAGAGAAGTGCCTTCAGTATTGTCACCAAGTTTTCTTCTCTATTTGTGAACATCATCTCTAAAAAAATAGAGATGGATGGTGTTATCCTACCCCTGAGTGTTATTTTCTACTTATAGATATAGTATATAGCTCCTCATATTTAACAGGGAACCTCCCCTTGATGAGATGAGAGATTTGTCCCCTTTGGATGTGGTAAACCTACAACTCTAGCTAACTAATCTCCCTTGCTATGGTTGATAAGACCTATTTTGCTCATCAGTTAGTTGATTGACAAAATATTCACCCAACAACTTTTTGGTGACTCCACTGGGGAAAGAATAAGTAGTTTGAAGCCTCAAGCTTCAAGCTAAAGTAGGGCTAGTTATTTTCCATTTTCATTCTGTAATATGGCAACTCCACATTATACTAGAAACCAAAGAGCCTAGGGTGTTGTTGACCCTATTTTTGAATTGGTGCAGTAGGGTAATTTTGACTTGTTCCCTCCCCAACTTCAAGCCCAACGATCCAGGAGTGTTCCTCCTACCCGTACCAGGTCACCAACACAAGGTAGAGCTACTTTTTTTACTATTAGCAAAGCTTTACCTATATGTACTCCACCCAAATTTGTTATCCCCCTTTTCCATAATCCAATCATGGTAGCTCAAGGCCCTTGGGGTAACTCTTTTGGTCCACTCAATCTTACTCCACCTCTTCACGAGCTACCACGTAGTTCAAGAAAGAATTTTCCCAAGTTTTTTAGTCATGGGAAAGTTCATCTTGATGAACATATTACTGCCTTCACCATAGCTTGTGGTGTGATAGGAGTGGAATATGAAGACATAACAATCAGGCTGTTTATGGAAACACTACAAGGTGCTACTACAGACTGGTTTTACTATTTAAAGGCTCGGTCAGTGACTAACTGGGACACTATTAAAGCTAAATTTGAAGGTAAGTTTAAGCCTACAGAAGATGCACATGCCTTGTTGGCCCAGCTCACACAGATGAAGAAAGAACCTCATGAGCCTATGAGGGATTTCATAGCAAAGTTTGACAAGCTAAGGAACAGGATTCCCACAATTGCTCAGCGAACACCTGAAAACCTCAAATGCTTCTTCATCAACTCGCAGCTACCTGAAGTGAGTTTTTTGCTAAGACGTGCTGGCCACATAGACGTTGATACTACTCAAGATTTGGATACTAAGGTAGAAGATGACCTTATCTTGGTAGGAAAGATAAGGAGAGAACCTAAGAAAGTAAATCCTTTTCATCTTCTGAATACTCACCTATAACCACTACTGATCCAATGGTGCAGAAGCTAGAAAATGAATTGCTAGCTCTTAGAAAACAAATGGCACAAGGAATGTCACCTAATGCTTCATACAAAGATGTGCCAAGGAGGACATTTCAGAACCAGTCATACCAAGGCAATACTGCCATAAATCAAGGACAAGCAAATCATCTTCCTCCCCCACAGGGGTATCTTGCCATTGAAGCACCTCCAACCAATTCAGTAGTTAGATATCTTGAAGTAAAATTAGATTTCTCCTTCTAGCTTGAATTGAACCCAAAAGATGATGCTAATCTCTTCACAGAGGGAGAAGAAGAATTAGCTGGCGACTCCAACATTAGTTTCCTAAATTATTAGGATGAACCCATAAATGAAGAAAAAGTAGTAGAAGGAACATATGCTGTGTTTATCCAATCCAAGAATTAGTCAGCCCAACATGTTGATAAAGAAAGAACAGAGGAGCAACCTCAACTTGTAATTTCAATTGCCAAGCGGGGAACCACTCTGCCCTTCCAGCCAAAGGACTCGGTGACTACTAAAAAGGTGAGTACCTCAATTGCACCTTCACCTTCAATTTCAAGTTTGTAGACCTATCCTCCCCTTTCTAAAAATAAAAAGGATGAACTCCCATCCTCTGTTCCCAGTTGATTTAGAACATTTGATATAATTGACCATATAAAAAAACCAAAATTCAAATGTCTGAATTTGAATTCCTTCAATCTAATCCTGAGCAGTTGGATAAGTTGATTCAATGTGTAAAGAACCAAACCATCCCTACAAGACAAGATGCTAAGAAACTAACTCATGATCCCCCAAAGAACATGTCCATTCCAAACAATATTGTCATTAATCCTCCTACTACCCCTGGGAAAATAGAACCTTTCTATGTTTCTTTGTTGATAAATGGTCACAAGCTGAGTAATTGCATCATTGAATCCGGAGCTTCAGACAATGTCATGCCTACCAAAGTGGCAGAATCCCTTGGTCTCACATTGACCAAGACATTTGGGAGATGCTTCTCCATGTATAACAAATAAGTGCCATTGCTGGGACAAATCAAGGATGCTCAATTTGCATTTACAACATTCCTAGACAAAAGAATCAAGATGACTGTCCTAGTGGCTGACGTCCCAGTATCATATAGTGTCCTTCTTGGATGAAATTTCTACAAAGATGTTGGTGGTGAATTGAGCATGGACCTATTTCAGACAAGGATCCCTGTCAAAGGTGTCATGAAGAGGCTACTCCCTAAAAAGGAAGCAAAATATGTGGTTAATCAAACATCAGTGCTTGAAGCTCAAATTTTTTTTGAGTCTTCAAGCATTAATAATTATTTCTTGACCACGAAGGAGGTTCATGTTTTAGGTGATAAAATTTCTAAAAATGACAGTCTAAAAATGGTTTCAGCTGGAATAATAGAAGAATTGGTGGAGCACAATGTAAGTGCAGAAGAATCTCCCCCTCCAAACAAAGAAGGAACTAAAGAAGAATCAATTTCTAATGAGGTATGGATTGTGGAAGTTGATGGCAGCTGTTCCTCTACTGATTCAAGAGCCAGAATTGTGTTGATATCCCCTTAAGGAGATATTTTTCCTTCATCATACAAGTTGTAGTTCAGCAACACCAACAATAGAACTGAGTATGAATCTCTATTGCTTGGATTGAAGGTTGCTAAGGACAAAGGCATCAAATTCATTCATGCTAAAGGAGACGTTGAACTGGTGGTTTGTCATGTGAGAAACTTGTATCGAATCAAAAATAAGAGATTGCGCCACTATCGCAATCTAGTCTGGGATCAAGTTGAAAGCTTTGATGCTTTCAGCATCTCTGCCATACCTAGGGAGTTTAATGATAGAGCTGATATATTGGCTATTTTGGCAACTCTTCTAGTCCCTCATCTTGATTTTAAAGGAGATAGGTACACTATTGAGCTGGTCTTTTGACTAAGTGTACTTGATAATGTCAGTCATTGGCAAGTGTTTAATAGTGATCACCAAATCATTACCTTCCTAAAACAAAAAGACATCTTTAAATAGCTACACTTTGAAGGCAGTAAGCCTTAGAAGGTTGAACCAGCCTTTGAATCAAGTGCAGACCTAGGTGAAGAATACCTGAAACTTAAAGGGAATAAAATCTCAAAAGGCCTGGTTTCCCTTGAGAAGCTGTTTGACAAGCATGACATCGCCAAATAGTGGCAAACAAATTCAAACTCCTCCCAGGAGTTTGATCAAGTAAATCTAGGTACCAAGGAAAATTTCAAAATGGTGAAAATTGGGAAATGCTGCACTCAGGAAGAAAATTTCAAGTTCACTACTCTTCTCCAATAATACATGGATGTCCTAGCATACTCCTATGATGATTTGAAGTCACTCAGGCTTGAAGAAATTTGCCATGAGATTCCTCTCAAAAGTGATTCAGTGCCTTACAAGCAAAAATCTAGATAGTCAATCTGAAGATATTAGGTACTATTCTATCTAAAATACAAAAAATGCTGAATTTTAGGATAATTTTCCCAATCCATCATTCCACATGGATTGCCAACATAGTCCTTATGAGGAAGAAGAATGGTGAAATTCACCTTCGTGTGGATTTCAGGAACTTGAATCAGTTATCTTTAAAGGATAACTATCCTCTTCCCATCATAGATCAAGTCCTTTAGACAGTCACTAGTTCAGAAATGTTATCAATGTTGGATGGCTTCTCAGGATACAATCAAGTTGAAGTTGGTGAAGCAAACCAGCATAAGACTGCCTTCACCACACCTTGGGGCACCTTTGCCTATTGGAGAATGCCATTTGGCCTGATAAATGCTGGTGCCACTTTTTAGAGGGCAATGGACCTTGCTTTCAAAGATGAAATGGGTTAGTTCATTATATTTTACCTAGATGATTTAACAGTGTTTTCCAAGCATCACCCTGACCATGTGCACCACTTGCAACAAGTGCTGGAATGTTGCTGCTAGAATGGCATTTCTTTGAATCCCAAGAAGTCTATCTTCAGAGTAGTAGAAGGGAAACTTCTCAGACACATTGTGTCCTGAGAAGGCATAAAGATTGATTCAGACAGAGTCAAGTCCTTTCAAGAGCTTACCTTGCCTACAAACAAAACTGCAGTTCACTTTTTTTTTAGAAAAATAAATTTCTTATGAAGGTTCATTTTTCAGTTTGCTGAGAAGACTCACCATATTGTAAACATGATGAAGGGAAAGGCCACCTTCAACTAGACTGAAGGAGGAAAATTAGCATTTCAAGATATCAAAATAGCTATTGCCCATGCCCCAATTCTAGTTTGTCTGGATTACACCAAGGATTTCATCATGTATAGTTATGCTTTTGAGCACATAGTTTCAACAATTTTGGTTCAACAGATTCAAGGTGTAAAATCTCTCATTTCTTTCATGAGCTATTCTCGCAAAGCTCATGAGCTGAAGTACTCAAACATGGAGAAGCATGCTTATGTACTGGTGAAGGCAGTAAAGCATTTCTGCTTCTACATCCTAAAATCACACACTACTGCCTTGGTTCCCGACACCACAGTCAAATCCATATTAACTCAGTAGGAGTTTAGAACCAAAAGAGGGAATTGGATTGCTAAAATCCAAGAGTTTGATCTAGTCATCAAACCAACAAAACTGGTGCGTGGAAAGGGCCTATGCCAATTTATTGCTGACAATAGACTAGAAGAAATAGAGCATGGAGAAGAAGAAGTTGAAGATACTCCAATAGTCCTTTTTGTCTCTACCACAAATGAGTGGTATTCAAATATTGCTCATTTCCTTACGGTGAGTGTCTTGCTCACTATCTCATAAAAGAAGGAGGACTGTCAAGTTGAAAGCTGTCAATTTTGTCCTATGGGACAACAACCTGTACAAGAGGAGCCTTGATGGAGCTTTCCTTCGCTGTGTGGACAAAGAGCAGCAGAACCAACTTTTGGAGTCTTTCCATGATCTAGCCTATGGAGGACATTTTTCTGCTTCTGTGACTGCCCATAAAATTTTGTGAGCCAGGTATTACTGGCCTACTCTATTCCAAGACACATACAAATGGGTAAGAAGGTGTGAACTCTGCCAATAGTTCGTTGGAAGACCCAAGATAGCTGCTCTGCCTCTTAAGCTAGTGGTGGTAGAAGAGACCTTTCAGCAGTGGGGAATAGATTTCATTGGTGCTGTAAACCCATCTTCAAGTGTTGGACATGATTATGTCCTCACAGCCATAGATTACTTCACCAAGTGGGTGGAAGCTATTCCAACCAAGTAGGCCACTTCAGAGATAGTGTGCAATTTCCTTAAAGAGAACATTTTTAGGTTTGGGGTCCCAACCAAGATTATCACAAATAATGCAGCTTGTTTCTCTTCCCAGGAGATTACTCAGTTCTACTTTTACTACAGGATTACCCTCTCCCACTCTTCTGATTACTTTCCACAAAGTAATGGCCAAGCTGAATCAAGCAACAAAAACCTGGTGACCATCATCAGAAAGCTGGTGGATGACAACCAATGAACATGGCATAAAGCATTGGTTGATTCTTTATGGGTAGATAGAATCACACCCAAAAGGGCAATTCGTATATCACCTTTTCAACTTCTTTATGGTCTTAATGCTAAAATACCAATCACCCTAGAATTGCCTGCATTGAGATTGGCTAAGGCAATTGAAGATTAGACATATGAAAGTTCCATCGATAGAAGGATCATGTGCCTGACTTAGTTGGATGAGCAACGAACCATGGTAGTGGACTGAATTTCTACACATCAAGGTCTGGTGAAGAAGCTCTTTTACCAAAAAGCAAAAAACCATGATTTCCAAATTAGAGATCAAGTCCTGTTGTGGGACAAGAGAAGAGAACCAAAGGGAATGCATAGAAAATTTGATTCCTTTTGGAGAGGCCCATTTATTATCCATCAACTCAATGGTGAAAACAACTTCCTATTGAAGTATCAAGATGGCACACTCTTTTCTCTACCTCATAATGGGCAGCATCTGAAGCACTTTAATTCTTGAAGTATCAGATAAGTTCACCTGTACATATGTATATTTGTAAAGTCTTTAGTTCTGTTTTGTGTTGTTCATTTTCATTTTTTTTGCACCTTTCTTTTTGGGTATCATGACTCCATATCCCAATGGCATACTTCAAGGCATTGGAGATTCTAGTTTCTACTCTCCTCAGTTGTTCCAAGTTTCCAACTGAAGGAAGTTCCCCAACTAGAGCTAGTTATTGTCTCCAAAAATGTCACTCATTATTGGGACAACATATAAACTATTTTGGTTCTATAGACCAAAAATAACTCTTTCCTTCTCAAAAAATTATTTTGAGCTTTCAAAATCTTCATTTTTAAAGCTTTTTTAGTTAAGGGATTAACAAGTTTAATAGTTTCAAAGGCTTCAACAGGTGAACTCTCTCAAAGGGGAAAGTTTCTAACACTTAGGCAATTTTAGGATTGGTTCAATGCCTTGGTTCGACCAAAAATGTTCATCGACAAGCTTCTAAGCAAGGATTGAACCATTAAACCATTGAACTGTTGAACCTTGAATGAAAAAGGTTCAACGGGTTCAAAGGTTCAATGTCGTCGACAAACTTAAAGAGTTAAGCACTTTGTCAAAAGTTTATCAAGTTCAACCGCTTCAAGGTTCAACGACTTCGAAACACTTAGTGAAAAGAAGAATTCTTGAACCATTGAACTATTGAACGTTGAACCATTTTGGTTCAAGGTTCAATGAGTTCAATGGTTCAACAGGTTCAATGCACGGTTGGTTCAAGCGATCAAAAGACTTAGCCAAATTAAAGAGATTGAATCGATTGAACTATTGAATCGTCGAACCAAAGTTGGTTCAATCGATTGGTTCAATCAATAGGTTCAAGGGACTACCCCAAAGTTGAAGGAACAAGTGCCCTTATGGAGGGTAGAGAACATTGGTGCAAGGGTCAAAGAGAAGGCAGAAAAGATGGAATTCCTTTAGATTTGTTCAAAGGCCGAAAGGGGACATTTCCTTCAAACTTTTTGTCTGGGGAAATTACTAAGTGAAAGAGCCATTAGATTTCCTTCTAGAAGACTTTCCTCAAAAAAATGGTTAAGGCAAAGGTGAATTCTTTCAGACAAAATGTCTGAAGGAAAAAGCCCAAAACTAAAAGCCCGATGGAAAAAGACGAAGCCAAGGAAGATTTCCTTCGGACAAATTTTCTGAAGGAATTCCTTCGGACATTTTGTCTAAAGGAAAAGAACTGATGAAGGCCACCCAAATAAATTAAAGCTTGAAGGCCGCCTGGTTGATCCCGATGGGTAGGTACCCTTGCAGGGGGCTTGTGACACCAACAAAAGGACCTTTTCTAAAGACCCAAAGGGACACCTTCCCTTCAGGTGTTCGAAAGGCTTGATAAAGATGAAGGAAAGCTTCAAAAAGACTTAGATGAAAAGGAGACTTTAAAGAACAAGGATTGAACTGTTGAACCTTGAACCAAATGGTTCAATGGGTTCAAGGGCTCAAGCGGTTCAAAGGCAGCCCCAAGCAAAGGAAAGAAACAACAAATGGAAGATTCCAGAGACATTTCAAAGGGATGGTTCAAGCAAAGAACAAGGAAGCGATTGAACTAGGAAACCAAAGAAAATCACTTGAACTGTTAAACCATTGAACCAATGAACTTTCAACAGGTTTAAAGGTTCATGGTTCAAAATGGTTTAAACAACCAACGACCGTTGACGTCCCTATGGATGTCAAATTTAATGTAATGGAATATTTGTTAAAATTTGAATATGGCACAGAATTTGACACCTGAACCAAGCAATAGGCTGAAAAGATAGCTCGAGAGATCAAATTGTTATAGGGAAGAGAGAACAATATCAAAAGATCAAAAATATCTACTGGGGAGTTATTTCCAGTAGGTGAAACAGTTCACCAAGTAGACTTCTAGGCACACCCAAATCAAGGACGTGGCCTATTTTTCTTCCATGAAGTATAGGCAAAATGGACAGCTGTGCATACATCAGGAAAAGAACTAGACAACTCATGCTAAGGAGGAGACATATAAGATGGATGGGCATGCCATAGTAAAGGGGGATACACTGTTCCAAGCATGGTCCCTCGATAGAGTTGAAGACGTATTCAATGCATTGATCGCAGCATGGGCTATTCCATGGAAAAAAGTGCCAAGCTTTCCTTGGTGGCCATATATTGTAATCTCTTGTCTTATGCAAAGGGAGACTTTTCATTTTAACAGAAGCGAAACTCTGCCCAAATTGAAAGGCGAATACTGAGACTTTGAGCTCAGATTATTGTTCATATTATTTTATCTGAATGAGAAAACAAGATACTTATAGACTTTGTGCTGTTATAGCTTGTGCTATTTTAGGGAATTATCCTTGTGTCTATTTCCTAGGAGCATTCTTGTTTATTTAATCTAACAAGGAGAACTAGTTAAAGTAATCAGGAAGGTGTCCTGAAGCCAATTGTTGAAGTCTTTGTGCTGACTGCAATTTCCTTTAGTGTGTTTATCTATTTTTTGTTTCTGTGTAAAGGACTTTGGAATGACTTTGTGCCCTCATTATTCTTTGTATTTCACTCTTTGGGCGGCTAAGGTGAAGACTTTATGCTACACCTCATTTTGCTGGTACTACACCCTCCTTGTTACCAATTACTTGTTACTACCTGAAAGAACCCCTGCTGCTTCCTGTAAGATCACTTCTGAAAGAAGAGAAGTGCCTTCAGTATTGTCACCAAGTTTTCTCCTCTATTTATGAACATCATCTCTAAAAAAAGAGAGATGGATGGTGTTATCCTACCCCTGAGTGTTATTTTCTGCTTATAGATATAGTATATAGCTCCTCATATTTAACAGGGAACCTCCCCTTGATGAGTGGAGAGATTTATCCCCTTTGGATGTGGTAAACCTGTAACTCTGGCCAACTAATCTTCCTTGTTGTGGTTGATAAGACCTATTTTGGTCATTAGTTAGCTAATTGGAAAAATATTCACCCAACACTTGACACACTTTAGAAGCTAAATAACTTGCACACATTCACTTCATCTTCATACAATGACTCTTCCATAATTATTTCACACACAAGTCTTTATAGACACTTACACTAGCTTGGGAGGAATGAAAAATGTGTTAACACAGAAGATTGCACCCTTGAGGGCTGAAAGAGTAGGAAGAAGACAAAGAGCATAAATGACAAAGCATTCAAGTGGCGAAGGGAAGGTGAGTTATTGCCAGATGAGTGGCTTGACCTATTTTTCTCCAGTTAGCATTTATGAGGGGACAAACAACAGTCTGTTTGTAGGAAAGAGGTGCAGCCATGTTATTGCATTAATGTTTGAACACCAAAGTCAATTTTTGTGATTGTACAACATGGTTTTAGTAGGTCTTTTCTGAAGAATGACATTAGTAACAATGGCTTTCCTCTTCCCAAGGTTCAGAACGCACATGGGCCACTTGGAGAAATGAGCACCAAAATCTTTCCCAAGAAGTGCCAAGTTCTCTTCCTCTTTCTATAAATTGTAAACTTCTCTTTTGAGAAGGGATCTAACTCTTAGCCTCAAGGCAAAAATCTACCAAAAAATCTCTCGGGTTTGTAAGGCAGAGCTGCCAGATTTTACCTTGAATCAAAACATAGCATTTTTACCTCCATTATGAGCTTTACATGTTAAGTATGTGTCTATGCCTTGATTCTGTGTTAAGTCATTTTCTTAATGCTTTTGTAGAATGATTTCAGCATGTCTGGTGCATCTTTTGAGTTTCTTTCTATAGGTCTATCAAAAGTGTCCCTAGAGGAGTATAGGTGAAGTGGATAGGCTACTGCAGTGTGTCTTAGAATGCCTCTAGTAGATATTTCTTCCCTGTATCTTCATGGACCCCTGACCCACTGATGCAGAAGGTTTTCTCATGTCATATGAAGTGTATGGGAGCTGGTTCTTGGTGGAAAGTGTATGTTCAGGTGGAGTAGATCAACCTTCTCTGGTGTATCACCTTTTCTTTTTAGGTTTAGGTTCTATTTTCAGCATCTCTCTCTCCCTTTTCATCCCCCCCTTATTTTTACATTTGTTTTTTAGCAGTAGGAGAAATAAGGACCTAAAAGATACACCAGAGGGAGCTATCCCTCATCTAGAGACTCTCCCCTCCAGCTTCGCTGGTCCCACAGGTGAGAGGGGAGTTTCCATTATTGCGTGTGGAAAGGTAGGAGTTCAACCTCCTTGCCCCAGGTGTAATCCACTGCGTCAATAGTTTTTGGCATGCCCGGTGGGACCAACTAGGACAAGTTGTGTCCAAAGAGTTGAAGAATTCTTGGTGTGTTCTTCAACTGACTAGCCTTTGGAGGCTTTTGCATCAACACCAATGGCAAATCTGAGTTGAAGCAGTTGGTTAAGCAGCCTCGTACCATTAGGAATCACTTTTGTATGTATAATCCCTCTGCATAAAATCATGGGCCTTGTATTCCTTCATATTACCATGATCAAGCTCAAAACATTCATGCAATCCCCTCAAGTAGTCTTCCTAGTTGCCCTTCAACCAAAATGGCAAATTCCAATTCTGAGATCTTTCGCCATGATGGCAACCTCCTGACCTGGGGGGGAATAGTGGAATCATGGGGCAGGAAAGAGGAGAAGAAAGGTTTTGCTCAAAACCTTAGAAAAGATAAAGCTGCTCCTACCCATGATTCCTATGATCTCCAAGAAAGGCTCTTCCAAGAAGATCTAGCCAGGAGAATTACAGAGTTGGAATCTAGAGAGAGATTCCTCAGCTAGTGTGTGATGGACAGTTTAGACCCAATGACACATTCTATGTCTGAACACACCCCATCTACACACTTCTAAGAGAGCTATCAGGCCACACCTGATATTGATGAAGTTCTAGCTAGATGGAAAGAGAAGAATCATTTGATTCTAGCTCAAGGACTGCCTCCTCTTCCACATGGTTTTCCCACTTCACCCCTTCTTGAGGAGGAACCTGTACTGTAGGAGGTGAGTGAGTTACAAAAGATCCAATCTACAGTTTCCCAAGGGGCTATCATGAGTGAAAATGAAGGTAGAATCATCATGGAGAATCTTTGTGAAGACCTCATCAGCAGTGGAGAAGACTCGGGTCACACATACATGCAGATGTTCTAGCAGTATGAGGAGGAACAAAAGCATGATGAGCTCTCTCCCCCCTTGTTCGATGAACTTCCTTGTTGCTTCAATGAGGAGGATGACTACACTGAGGAGCTTGAGTTGGAGGAGGATCAGGAGAATACCTTTAAACATCTAGAGGTCCTGATCTTTGAGGAGGAAAAGGAGAGGTCTGTCTTCCTGGAGGAAGGCCTTGAAGAAGAAAGCTTCGAACAAAGAGGCGATGTTCTATGGGATGAGCAATCATTTTGTGAGTCCATTTCATACATCACCACAGTCACCCTTCTTCAAGAAGGCCAAAAGGAAGTAGAGGATGAGTCTGACAGAGTCTGCAATGAAGTAGAAGGAAATGGGTTGGACCATGATGCACTGCAAGGGAGCTATACATGTCAAAGGGCTAACGGTGATAAGCTAGCAGCCACTGATTTCTTGGTGAAATGCACCAACATGAGGGACTAGCATTCAACAAGCCTCTAGGGACAAGAAGAATACATGTATATTGGAGGCATGTTTGAATTTGATCCACTCAGATACAAGCCAACTCAGGTGACAGGAAAGAGGAATAGGTCACCAAATCTCCTTTTCTTTTCGCCACTTGTCTGCCACCATAAGTCTTCTTTCCAGGATGGGGACTTAAGAAATTTTACCTTTGATCCAGGAGGGGGGCAAATATTCTTGGTTAGCTATATATAGTAGTTTGCTTTTAGTTTCTTTCTTGCTTTCCCTAAGTGTAGTTTGCACAAGTAGTGTTTTTAGCCTTGTGTGTTTCCCTTTGTGTGTGGGGTAAAAAGCTCAATGTTTGATTCTTAGATCTTTTGGGGCTGTTGCTGATCTTTGTTCAAGCTGCATCTAACTCTGTGCCCAATGGACTGCAAGGCAATTGGTCTTTAAGCATAACAGGCATGCTTCCCCTGGGAGTCACCAATTTGTTGACCATTTTTTTGCCCAACAGGCCAAAATTGGTCCCCTTCTATCCCTGTTGTTCTAGGCCATTTCATTTTCTAATTTTGCATGAATTTGTTCATTTCTATAGACTCTACAAAATATCTACAGACTCTGTAGGTCTAAATCTATAGACTCTATAAGTTTTGGATTTTTATGAACTTTGTAGGTTAGTCCTTTGGTGCATGAAGGATTAGTTCAGAGAGTTTTGGGTTTTACAAGGCTTCTTCAAGCTCTTATCTGAATAAAATCATGAAAAAAGTTGACATGGTTGAACCATTGAACTAGTTTAATGCTTTGGTTCAACGCTTGGTTCAATCGCTTGGTTCATTGACCTTGGTTCAATTCAGTTGGTTCAACGCCTTGGCTCAGTTTAATCGCTTAGTTCAACGCTTTGGCTTGGTTCATCAACAAAGTCCAATGCGCTGGTTCAACCATTGGTTCAATCATTCAGTTCAATTGGGCTTAGTTTAAATATAGGGTTCATCGCTCTATTTAATTCAGTTGGTTCAACACATTGGTTCAACACTTTAGTTCAATCACTTTGGTTTAATGGCTTAGTTCAATGTTCAAGTTCATCGACAAGTTTATCAACTTGGTTCAATGGGCTCTGCGCACAACGTTGAACCGTTAAACTGGTTCAATGGATTGGTTCAATCATTTGGTTCAACACTTTAGTTCAATCGATGGTTCAACAAAGGAATTTAGCAAATAGTTCAAAGGGGCTCAGCGCATAGTATTAAACCATTTTTGGTTCAATGAAATAGTTCAAAGGCTTGGTTCAACAGGCTCATTGTGCAGTGATTGAACTATTGAACTGATTGAACCATTAAACCAATTTTGGTTCAATGGGTTGGTTCAACGGCTTGGTTCAAGGGTGTGTCCTATAACTAAAGGGTAGTCGAAGGTCCAGAAGCCCTTGTGGAGGGTGGTTCAAGATCCAAAATCCCTTACAGAGGGTAGAGAATGTTCCAAAGGGCAGTCGAAGGGATTTAAGCACCAAAGACTTAAGCGATAGGCTAAATTCTTTCAGACTTTTTGTCTGAAGGAATTCCTTCGGACAAAAGGCCTGAAGGAATTTGGGGAAAGGATTTTCAAAGGGCTAAAGGTGCAAGAAAAGGTCAAAGAGCCTGTAAAAAAGTCAAAGCAGCCAATTCTCGCAGACCTTTTGTCCACGAGGAAAGGCCCGAAAAGAAAAACCCGTGAAGCAGAAAATCCGTAGAAAAGACCCAATGACTTTTGTCGAGGACAGTGACGTCCTGAAAGCCATCAAATTTAAGCAGATGAACTAGCCGTTGGGTGATAACCGTGTGAACGTCAAATTCAACACAGTGAAGTAGCCATTTGTTTTAAACTATAAAGAGTGCCAAACCATGGAAAAAGCCCAAGGAAAGCAGTGACCTTCCAGAAGATTGCCCCTAAGGGTTGAAAGAGCAAGAAGAAGACAAAGAGTAGAAATGACAAAGCATTCAAGTGGTGAAGGGAAGGTGAGTTATTGCCAGATGAGCGGTGCGACCTATTTTTCTCCAGTTGGCATTTATGAGGGGACAAACAATAGTCTATTTGCAAGAAAGAGGCACGACCATGTTCTTGCATTAATGTTTGAATGCCAAATTCAATTTTGGCAATTGTATAGCATGGTTCCAATAGGCCTTTTCTGAAGAATGACATCAGTAACAGTGGCTTTCCTCTTCCCAAGGTTCAGAATGCACATGAGCCACTTGCAGAAATGAGCACCGAAATCTTTCCCAGGAAGCACCAAGTTCTCTTCCTCTTTCTATAAATTGTAAACTTCTCTTTTGAGAAGGGATCCGACTCTCAGCCTCAAGGCAAAACTCTGCCCAAAAATCTCTCAGGTTTGTAAGGCAGAGCTGCTAGATTTTACCTTGAATCGAAACATAGCATTTTTACCTCCATTCTGAGTTTTACATCTTTAGTATGTGTCTATGCCTTGATTATGTGTTACGTCATTTTCTTAATGCTTTTATAGAATGATTTCAACATGTCTGGTGCATCTTTTGAGTTTCCTTCTACAGGTCTGTCAGAAGTGTCCCTAGAGGAGTATAGGTGAAGTGGATAGGCTGTTGTAGTGTGTCTCAGAATGCCTCTAGTAGTTATTTCCTCCCTGTATCTCCATGGATCCCTGACCCACTAATGCAGACGGTTTTCTCATGTCAGATGAAGTGTATGGGAGCTGGTTCTCAGTGGAAAGTGTATGTTTGGGTGGACTAGATCAACTTTTTTTGGTGTATCACCTTTTATTTTTAGGTTTAGGTTCTGTTTTCAGCATCTCTCTCTCCCTTTTCATCCCCCCTTTGTTTTTACATTTGTTTGTTAGCAGTAGGAGAAACAAGGACCTAAAAGATACATCAGAGGGAGCTAGCCCTCATCTAGAGACTCTCCCCTCCAACTTCGCCAGTCCCACAGGCAAGAGGGGAGTTTCCATTGTTGCGTGTGGAAAGGCAGGAGTTTAACCTCCTTGCCTCGGGTGCAATCCACTGCGTCAACACAATGGCTGAATTCACTTAGAAATTATGTAGAATAAAACTTAAACACTTTATATGACCTTTCATAATGTTCATTTTCTTGATAAATGTTAGATATTTAGACACAAATATAGGAAAAAAAATCATTCACTAAGTTCTATCAATGAATTAAGGACACACTTAATGAATAGCTTGAATATCGAGGAAAAATTCAGATCTTTATTGATTCAAAGGTGAGGTAGTAAATTTTTTTGGTAGAGTTTCAATAATTCAAAAAGAACAATTTGATAATAATCCTTATCCAAAAGAGAATACAAATAGAAGAGAGAGAAGACAATCAACTCTAAACTGGGAAAGAGTTCCACATGCTAGTCAAGTTAACTCCACTTTAACTCCACCTTCAACTCCAATTTTACTTCAAAATGTATTTCCAATTTATTACATATAAAATTTAGATTCAATTTTTTTAATCATGAAATATGGTGCCATAGGAGAGAGAGGGAGAGTTGACAAGTCAAAGGGTTCTTCATGCATCTTAAATCTTGAGTTAACTCGCTGTGATCTTGCATGTAACTTTTGATTTTATTTACTTAAATTCTATTGGTATTTTATGCATATTAAATTTAGACCTAAGTTACCTTCATTTACATCTTGATATGATTTCACTTATCTTGAATTCACAACTGGAGTTTAAATTGAGCTATCTTACATGCAACATGTATGCATGTTTGGCCTCATGTCTCTTTTAAAAATAGTCCAAAGGGGGGCATAATAGAAGTTGGGTGAATGTTTCCTTTTTAAAGGGATACATTGATGAAAAATATGTCTCTAAATTTTATCAATACCTTAACTTCACTTATTCACCTTTGGATATTTTATAACTCCACTTTTGAATGGTTAATTGAAGACTTCTTGTTGTTGACCTGTAGTTACTAAATTTAGCCCAAAATGGGGTGCCATAGTTAGATAAAGGGGATAATTTGTATGTTGAATTATAAATTTAATATTATTGATAATTATTCACTTAATTATGACCAAAGCAAGTTTCCAAACTAGTTCTTTCATATGCCTATCGTGTACAACTTTAACAAGCTTCTTGAATGCACCGTGAGAGCCAAAAACTTAATATATGTTCATAATTAGAATAAATAATTAGAAAAAATATTATTTTAACATAATCATCTTGGTGTCATAGACCTTAAAACAAAATTTCATCTCTAGAATCCATATACAACTCCAAAAAACACCATTTTATGCTCTCATTTGCTCTTTTGTTCTCTAGAAACCCTAATTTGGATTAGGGGGTATCAAATGAGTTCCAGGCCTTAAAAAAAATAATCATATTATTTTTGGATAATTATAAATGGTTTATACTTATAAGTTTTTTAAAATCTTTAAAACTCTTCACCAAACTCTCTAAGAAAAATTCACAAAAAGTGCTTGCTTGCTACCTTGGGGATGACCTGGAGATGTTTTTCATTGAGATAAACCTATTTTTAATTTATTTTCATTAAATTATCATTTATTTATAATTTTAAATTAAGTATAAACACTATCAAATCAATTTTTTCCATTGAAGGGACTTGAAACACCCATTTCCAACTCCATTTGTGAGCAAAAAAGTGAAGAAACCTTCATTCCCTTCATGATCAGACATGTATATTGGAGTTTTATCTCTCCTCAAGTATATTAAAAAATTGAAAATAATTTTAAAAATTAAAATACATTTAGAAATAATCCAATGTTAAATTTAATGAGTTTTCATTTAATAAAACTTGAAATATGCACTTTTTGGTGTTGATTAGCTTGCCTAATTTCATTTCTGAAAGCATTTAAGTTTATGTTTTGACATTTTATTGAGTTTTATGAGGTCTAAATACATAATTATTTTTGAATTATAAATTTTAATAACAAATATTACCATTCAAATAATTGGATGTGATCAACCAATCACTTAAACCACTCAAAAATTGCCATTTTTGACTCTCTCTCTTGCTTACTTAAAACCCTGATACTTGTACCTTTGCCTTTATCCATTATTTTCCATAAAATTTGGATTAATAAAGGTTTATAAATGTCTTATATGACCTATAATATCTCAAATAACCTTTATTTTTAAACAAAAAACTCAAAAATGCAAACATACTACTTAAAACTAAGCCATGAGGGTTTAAGAAGAGTTTTAGAGCACCTGTTCTTCTTAAAAATTGATCATAAAGTTAATATAATGAAACCTAAAATAAATGAATGTAATATTTATGTCATAGGGGCCCAAAACTCCCCCTAATAATTTTTGATACAACTCTTATTTACCTTGATGTACCGAGCATCTGAAAATTGCCTTCACTAGCTTGCAAATAGGTAGTTAGAGGAATAAAATAAACCTCTATCAAAATTTGGACTTGTGAGTTATTCTTGAGAATTATTTTGGAATTATGAATGTTGTATGATATTTTAAAGACCTTTTTTGAACTTTATCCATGAATGTAGTTTTATTTAAAACTTGCACATAAGCAACTTTGACCAATGGTGGCAAAATTGTCAACACTTACCAACTTGAGTAGATCTGTCAAAGATGTAACTACTCCACATTATCTCATAAAGTGTATGATTTTACCATGTATTTATGCATTAATGACTGAAAAATCTCTTTTAGATGCAATCTAGTGTTATATATTATATAATATTTGGGCTCTTTGATACATCATATCCTTTTCTCTTGTAGGATCAATATATTATCCCTTTTCACCTTTCTCATTTGTTGATCTTGGAACATCTCCAAGGGTGGTAATCCTTGCTCTGTATGCTAGTGCCAAGGGACTGCTTCTATGTCTACATGATACTTTGGGTGTGAATTCACCATGTTTACATTCACATCAATTTTTATTTTATTTATTTTTCCAACATAGGACAATCTTATGTATGATGTTGCCTTGGACTTCTATAATATACACAATAGACTTATCTTTGTGGATTGGTTAGACAATTTCATGTAAAGTGGTTGTATTCTCCACACAGTTAATAGATAATTGGTTGTCAACCCTATCTCTCATATTGTCTATGATTACCTCCTTAGTAACTATTTTTATCCCCCTTGTCTCTAATGAAAACCCCAACCCTACTATTGTTGACCACCATATCCTCCCTATCGCTACGGTGAACCCCACCCCTATTGTTATCGACTATCATATCCCCCATATGGCCCTTGGGGAGAAGATGGGGTTGGTATTTTGTAAGCCCCTTTGTGTTCTTGGTTTTGTTAGCTTGGAGTGGCTATTTATATTTGATAATAAAATATTTCTATCATTTATCTCATGTTTTTATGCTTTGGAAGTGATGAGTTTAGAATTTTTACTATAACATCTCATTTTGCTCTCTTAATATATTGACCTAGTTTTCCAAAAAAGATAAGGTATTCCAAATCTATCCATCTACCATGTATATTGAACTTTATTATTTTGAGTCTAGTAACTTATGTATCCATTATATTATAGAGTTCCTAATTTTATTTAAGCTACTTTACCAAATTTTGCATTGTCATAACAAAAATAGAATCACTATTTCTTTGTAGTTTTTACTGTCATTTCATATTGTACCAAATTATATTTATTCACTATGTGCATAAATGAAATAATTTAAATAGTTAATCTTGTCTATTCAATCTATAAATGTTTATTTTCATAGGCATGCATACACTAGTTCTCACATATTATGACAACTAGGGAAGGATAATTAATATTAATGATAGTCATTCATTTATCATGAAGAGTCATTGGTTTTGTACTATGGTGAATGCGTATAACTTAGATATCATCATTAAAGTCCTTTCATATTGGATTTCCATATACCAATAACATGGCTGAGTACAATGCGATGGAGAATTTGAATCCGAAGATTTTGCGGGAACTCAAAACTTGAACCAGGTAGCCATTGATTTGGCGGCTGACATGGCTGAGGTCTTTGCAATGAAAGGGACTCCACCTAGGAATGGGGAAAGAATCCTGATCGCCCACTCTTTTGTAGAAAGGGGCTCTGTTCCAGTTACGAATATAGCAAAAGGATCCCCTATTTTTGGTTCTGTCCTTGGGCCAAAGGGAAGAACTTATGCGGATGTGGCTGCCTATGAAGCTGAAATACATGGAGCGAAATATCAAGCTTCTATTGGGAGATCGTGCATTGCACCTGTAAGTGCTTTAAATCCTGTCAGGGTTAATCTAGATCCTGATACAGTTGAAGCAATCTTTAATTGGGTAGAATATTTTTCAAAGTATGGGGCTATTTGTCGATTTCGTGGCTACTGGCGATCTCTTGCAGATTTACATGGCTGGATCTCCAATATCTGGATGCCACTGATTGATGGAAATGTTGAAATATACCCATGTGTTAAAGGTTTTTTTGTAGCTTTATTCCAAAACTCTAAGGACAGGAAGACCATTCTGTCCAACAGTAATCTTGTATTGCAGGGTAAATACCCTCTTATGGCCAAACGGTGGCATATGGATTTTAATCCTCTCATGGAAACCTTCAATAAGATCCCTGTCTGGGTTCGGCTCCCTAATCTACCAATACATCTATGGCATGAATCGGTGTTTAAAACCATCAGAAATGCTATAGGGGAGTTTTTATTTGAGGACAATGAAACTAAGAGGTTTTATCGCTCGACCTGTGCTCGCCTTATGGTTGAGGTGGATGTTTCTAAGGGCCTTCCTGAGGTGATCTGTCTAGACTCCCCTAGGGGTTCTTGGATGCAAATGCTAGATTTTGAAGGTTTACCTTTTCATTGCAGAAAGTGTCACCAGACGGGGCACGTTACAGCGTGGTGTACTGCAGGGAAATTCAAATCTAGAAGTTCACCTTCTTGGTGGTCTGAAGCTGATCATGAACACTATTTTGATAAACAACCTGAGGGAGATTCGACTGATTTAGAGGATGATGATGAGAATGAAAAGAGTACCCAGTCTGAATCGATGGATCAGGAGACTCTGCTGGAGACTAACCCTGTTGAAGGTACTACGGAGATTGGACAATGTGATCTCTCCAAACTGAATACTGAGGAGGTGGTGGTTCCTCCACCTGTTTTGAAGGATTTTCCTAGGAGCCAGAAGTTGGCTAGTTCTCATAAGGATTTTGTTGAGGCTTCGATGCCCCCTAGACTTCATGGATCATGGCCTTCTGAGGACTGGGTTGCTGAGGCAGCTAAGGTAGAGGATGGATGGACTGCTGTTAAGAGGAAGAAGTCTAAGCCTTTAGTCCTCCCTCTAGATATGAAACTTCAGTCTTGTAAAAAACAATATTAATTGTTTGTCCAGCTCTTGTCTGCTATTTTCAGTTTCCTGGTTATCTGGTCTTGCTTACGCAGGTTCCAGGCTTTTTTGTATTCTGGTTGTGCTTAAGGTTTATCTCTCTTCTGATGTATAGGGTTTCGGGGCCCCTTCAAAACCTGTTTTTACCATAAATCTAAAACTTAGATATCATTAAAAATCAAAATCATGTTGATTGTACTTTTTATTATGAAATTTATTATTTGCCCTCTTGATATAACATCTTAATAGTTAGTTGGCCATGGCATAGGACAATTGTATATTTCTCCATTTTATAATGTTTGACAGTGTATATAATGTTTATTAAGGGGAAATAAACAAAAAAATTGATAAAATGTTTTCTAAAACATTATTTAACATTAAAAGAGGGGAAAAATAGAAAGAAGATAAAAATAACACTAAAAATCTCCATTTACATCAAAAAAACAAGCACCACAATAAACTAGACCACATATAGTCCAAATCTAAGTAAATAAGTATTATGATTTAAGCACTAACTAAATTTATAGAAATGGGGGTCGTGAATAAGCATTTATACTATGAGCAAAAAAATTATTTCTTTAAGCTAAAAAATTGATCAACTAGAGGCCAAGTATCAAAGAAATAGAACTACGAAAGACATTAAAAGACATACAAAAACCTTAGATGTTAGATATGTGACAAGAAAGTTAAATGTTAGATCCATTTACAAAACTATTTATAGCCCACTTCCCCACCCCCCAATATTATTGTAGGGGGTCCAAGGGGGGGTTGACAAACCCTTAAGGATTCAAACCCCTATTTATAAGAAGATGAATTCCACCAAATTCTATTTTTAGGAAGGAAAGTCTTAATGGTATTTTCCACTCTATTTTTAGGAGGAATCCTAACAGTGCTTTTCCAATTAAGTGTGTTTATCTTTATGGAGTTTGCATGTAATCTATAACAAATTCACATGTAATATATTCATCTTGAGTTAATAAATCTTGATACATAATAGGCTCAACAAGCCCAACTCTCTACATTGATTCTGGACCATTACAATAATCACTAGCAAGAGTTTCATTAACTTGACCATCCTTCTAGAGGGTTCATATTCCATGTTAAATATGTAGGATCACCCAACGGCCTACAACCAACATGGACCAATTTGAGAATTATGCCTTGCCAATATTGTGCAATAGAAATAAAAAGGATTTATGGTCTGTATTTTGGATCAATACTCTACATTGAATTTCAGTGTTATAGTCAGGTTTTTTTTATCCTCATGCCAACTGGTCCAAATGGTGTAATTGGACAAATTACATATAAGGATATTTGTACATGGGTGATATATTTTACTCAACTAAATAATATATACAAACACTATAGATTTCAACAGAATAAAATGAACCTTGAAGATTAAGAGCTACATATGCAAGGAAAAAATAACCTTAATGATGGTAATCTAGATTGAGGTGTTTTCACAAGCTAGATGGGATACTCAAGTGACATCTCAAAATTATTTTAAAATAAAGGGAAAGGGAGAAGATATATAGTTGTAGGAAGAATATTTTGAGATAGTCTAGAGCTTATAAAATAGTGCTGGAGATGAACAAAATAAAATGCTAAAAGACTCTAAAATTAGAAAAATAAGGGAGGGCATAGTAAGACCATTAAATAAAATTAAAAGCTTATATATTAAATCAAAAAACTCTATTACAATTTTATTATATATTTCTATGAACAATTATATCTGTATACACAAACTCACAAGAAACTTTCTATTTTGACTTTCTTCCTTTCTTGATATTTGTTGCTATAAAATTTTGTTTTCCTCCTATAATGTTGATTAGTTTGTAGACTATCTACTGTCAACAAACCATTCACCTCACTATTATATTCTACTCTACCTCCTTGTCTTCTTCCTTCTTGTTTCCTCCTCTACCTTGCACATAATTCTATTGCATTTTTATTCTACCCTTCACTTCTTCTCCAAGATCTATTCCCTAACTGTTGTTGCATCTAATTTTGCATCCTCTACATAGTCTTTTCTTGTCTTTTCTCTTTTTGTATTATATTAACTATTACACCTACTACCAACATTCCCTCTAAACTCCAAACAATTTTCAAAAATTCAAATTCAAACATGTTATAATAAATTCATTTGGTGGTCACTCAAATGGTCCTACTGCAGGATTCTAGAGTTGGCTGGGGAGGTGAGGGCTATAAGGAAATAATAATATTTTAACACTCATTATTTATCTTCCTACCATGTTCTACTAATCTCTTTTGAACCTTCAAAACATCTCTATAACTTCTTCCTATCAGCCCATATGCTTATGGGATCATTTTGTGCATGTCTAGAGCTTGACTGGTGAACTCCAGAGCTTCATTATTGAACTCTAGAGCTTCACTAATAAACTCCAAAGCTTTGATGATGTACTCTAGAGCTTTGTTGTTAAACTTCAAAGCTTGCATATAACCAATTAGGGTTAATGTCACTACATCCATGACCCCTAATCTTCCCTCAAATATATAAAACTATACTTGGTTAAGGCTTAGTAAATATATCAGCTAGCTACTGATCTAACTTACAAAATTTAAGCTCTATCACATGATTTTCAACCAAATCTCAATTTAAGTGATACCTGATTGTAATGTGCTTATTCCTACCATGAAGGAGAAGGTTCTTTGATAATGCTATGGAGGATATATTTTCACAATAGATCATAGAAGCTCCTTGATACTACTCATGCAAATTTTAAAGTATCCTTCTTAACCATATAACTTGGCATGTTGCTGCATTGGCTACTATGTACTCTACTTCGATTGTAGAAAGTGAAACTATGGGTTGTTTCTTTAAATCCCAAGATATGGATCCTAACCCAAGATGAAATACATACCTTGAATTGCTCTTTTAGTCATAAAGACTACTGGCCCAATCACTATTCATGTAACCCACTAGCTAAAAATCATTTACTATTGCATACAAAACTCCATATCCTCTTGTTCCATTCATGTACCTCAATATCCTCTTGCCCACTTGGCAATGTGTTTTCTTTATCATCTCCATGAATCTAGATATGAGGATGATTGCATATATGATGTCTGGCCTAGTTATAATCAAATACATTTGGCTTTCTACTAAGCTCTTGTACTGTGTGAGGTCTATGTTATTACTATAATCATCCTTGCATAACTTCAAACTTGTCTTAGTTAGGGTGGATACTAGTTTGTTATCTAGTATCCTAAACCTCTCTAAAATCTCCTTTGCATACTTAGATTGGTGTATGAAGATAAAACTATCCATTTTATTGTCTTTTATTCCAATAAAGTACCTCAATAAACCTAAATCAGTCATTTCAAACTCCTTTTTCATGGTTGATTTAAATTCATAAATGCATTTATTTACATTTTTGGAAAAAAATAGATCATCTATATATAAAACAACAATTAAAATAACTTCTTTACATACTTTGATGTAGAGTATGGGCTCACTACCACCTTTTATAAATCTATTGCTCAACAAGTATGAATCTATTTGGTTGTACCATGCCCTTAGTGCTTACTGGAGCCCAATAAATGCTTTTTTTAAGCCTATATACATTGTTCTCATGCCCAAAAATATCATATCTAGGTGGATGTCTCACATAAACCTCTTCTTCTAGCATTCCATTCAAAAAAATTGACTTGAGATCCATTTGATGCACTTTCTATTTGTCTTGAGCAATAATGGATATGTTTGTCCTCACCATTTATAGCCTTACTATAGGTGCAATCATCTCATTGTAGTTAAATCTAGGCCTTTGCTTATAGCCCTTCACTACTAGTCTTACCTTATGCCTCTTTATCTTATCTTTCAGAGTGGTTTTTGTCTTGTACACCCACTTGAATCTTATGACCTCTTTTCCTTTTGGAAGGTCAACTAACTACCAAGTTTGACTTCTCTTTATGGCATGCATTTCTTCATCCATTGCCTCGCACCACTTACTATCCTTGATTGCTTCTTCATAATAGACAGGATCAACTGATATAAAGAGAGCACAATTCATTATTTCATCTTGATTTTATTCATACCTTGATTGCTTATAGACTTATTACAAACTCCTTGTCCCTGTTAGGCATTGGCTTGAGTTGGAGGAGGATGATGTTGACTCAGGAACAACTCTTTGGCCTCCTTGATGGGTACTTCCACTAGATAAATAAACCCTTTGTGAAATAAGGGTTAAAATTATTGTATGAGTGAATTTCCTACCTACTATTTTATATTTAATAAAGGATCCACTAGCCCTTATTTTCACTTTCTCTTCTTCTTGTCTCTCTTCCCAAGTTTCATGCTTAATGAATTGAACACCTTAGATGATTATGAGATCCTTAGTGAATGGACTGTATAATCTATAAGCCTTTTATTGGTCACTATACCCAATAAATATACATTTATCACCTTTGTCATCACACTTTATTCTTCTTTGCTTGGGCATGTGTGCATATGCAACACATATGAACACTCTAAGGTGTTCAATGCTAGGCTTATGGGTACTCTATGCTTCTTGAGGGATCATATCCATAACACTCTTTGTTAGATAAATATTTAGTAAGTAATGCCTATTTATAAATCCTCAACCTAAAAATCATTAGGGAAACTTTTTGCCTTTAACATACTCCTTGCCATCTCGTGGATGGTCCTATTATTCCTCTCAGTCATATCATTTTGTTGTGGTGTATACCTAGCTATAAATTGATTCTTTACCCATGATCCTTGAAAAAATTAATGGACTCATTTGATATGTATTCTCCCCCTCTATCCATCCTTAAAATCTTGATGTAATGGTGACTTTGCCTCTTAACCAAAGCCTTGAACTATTTGAATGTCTCAAATGCATCTAATTTGTTCTTCAAAAAGTAGATCCATGTCTTCTGACTGAAGTCATCTATGAATTTCATGAGGTGGACATTCCTAGATAAGGATGAGGTATTCATTGGACCGCACAAGATTAAATGGATAATATCTAAAGGATCCCTAGCTCTCTATGCTTTACCCATGGGAAATGCACTCCTATGTTATTTCTGCAATATGCAACTTTCACACACTTTGTTCGGCTATTCTATGAGGGGGAACCCTCTCACAATTTACTTATTATGAATAATTTTAAACCCACCAAATATAAAATTCCCATATCTTAGGTGCAAAAGAGTAGACTCATCTTCTACTATAGTTTTCAATGTTGCTACGAGCTCACTTTACATTCTCAATGGAAATATCAGATTACTTGTCATATTGACTATTGCAATTTGATTATTGTTGCCACTTATATCATAAATTATGAATTCACCATCTTCAAACCTCACTCTATATCCATTTTATAAAATCTATCCAATGATAATAAGGTTGTGATTTAACCCGATTACATAGTAGACATATTGAATTTGCCTTTTGTAACTTTGCTTAGAGTGAATAGATATATTGCCTTGGCCCATGACGAGAACCTTCTCATTGTTTCCCATATTTAACCTTTATTTTATTGACTCATAAATATGGTTGAACATGTCTTTGTTCCCACTCATGTGGTTGCTACAACCACTATCCAAATACCATATCTCTTTACCACTTTGCTTGGCAATGTTACATCTTATGAATAAATTTACACCTTTCTCATTCTTATTAGGTTTAGCTTATTGTGTTTTAGAGAAATTTGAATTATACCTATTTATGTAATACTCTTTATTTTTACACTCACTACCATAGTGTCCATATTTCTTGAAATAATAGCATTGGACGTTAGATTTATCATACCTTTGTGTAGATCCTCCTCTAGAAGTGCTACTACTCCTTCCTCTTCCTCTTCCATGTGACTCTTGATGGATATGCATTCCACATTATTGACCACTATAATTTCTTCCTCTTCCTCTATTGTTTTCTCCTCTCTCCCTTCCTCTCACATTCACATTAGTCTTGAATGCTTGCTCATGGGAAGAGGTGGCTGACCTATTCAACCCTTGTTCATAGGTTTGTAAGGAACCTATTATTTTATCCATCATCATTTGTCTCAACTCCTTGGACTCTTAAATTTCAATCAATATAAAGTCAAATCTATTTGAAAGGCTACTCAACACCTTCTCAATGATCTTATGATCTTCAATTGCATCACCACATGTCTTGATTTGGTTGAAAATATTCATTGTCCTTATGAAGATGTCATTAATTGATTCATTTTCCTTCATTTGTAGGGTCCCAAAATCCCTTATCAAGTGCTATAACTTGACATGAATCACCTTGTCATTTCCTTGATATGTATTTTTAAGAAAAATATTCATTGTCCTTATGAATAAGTCATTGATTGATTCATTCTCCTTCATTTGTAGGGTCTCAAAATCTCTTCTTAAGTGCTACAAATTGACAAGAATCACCTTGTCATTGCCTTGATATGCATTTTTAAAAATATCCCATGCTTGTTTAGGATGGGCAGCTATTGCTATCATTGATAAAACTAAATCAACTATTGTCATTTGTATGTAGCCGAGTACCTTGGCATCCTTTCTCCTATTATCTTTAAATTCATTCCTTTGTGCTTGGGTTAATGCATTGAAGGTTGATTTATATACAAATTCATTATATCCACCTTCAACCAAGTCCCATATCTCTTTAGATTTGAATATAGTCTTCATCTTGATACTCCACCTATCATAATTCTTTCCATCAAATGAAGGAGGCTACTGCCATGAACTAGAACTAGTTGCCATGTCTAAACAAACCTAAGGATCTAATACCAATTATTGGAAAATAAAAGTAAAGGGAGAAGATATATAGCTATAAGAAAAAGCTTTTGGGATAGTCCAAAGATTATAATATAGTGCTGTAGATGCACAAAATAAAATGCTAAAAGACTCTAAAATCAGTAAAATAGGGGAGGGCAGAGTAAGAACATTAAACATAAGTAAAATCTTATATATTAAATTTAAAAATTCTATTACAATTTGATTATATATTTTTATGAATAATGACAACTGTATACACAAACTCACAAGAAACTTTCTATTATGACTTTCTTCCTTGTTATTAATTGCTATAAAATTTTGTTTTCCTCCTATAATGTTGATTAGTTTATAGATTGATTGCTGTCAGCAAATCATTCACCTCACTGCTATATTTTACTCTACCTCCTCATCTTCTTCCTTCTTGTCTCCTCATGTGCCTTACATAAACCTCTACTATCTTTTTCTTCTACCATTCACTTCTTATCCAATCTCTATTCTCTGACTATTTCTGCATCTATTTTTTGCATTCTCTACATGCTCTTTTCTTGTATTTTCTCTTTTTGTCTTATACTGATTGTTCCACCTACCGCCAACATTCCCTCCAAACTCCAAACAGTTCTCAATAATTCGAATTCAAACCTATTTTAGTAAAATAATCTGGTGGCTACTCCAATGGTCCTATTATAGGATTTTTGAGTTGGCTAGGTAGGTGAAGAGGAAAGGGAAAGAATAATATTTTAACAAAAATGGAATCATTACTATTGAGGTTTGTAAAGTAAATCTACTCTATTTATAACTAAAACATAATCAATTATCCCAAATGCATTAACCACCTAGTTATATACATCAAGTTTTATTATAAAAATGATCTTAGATAGGATTACACATTACCTTAGCTTTATTATATGCACCAGGAAGAAGAACATCACCAAAAAGAAGCATAAATCTCCAATAGTTGGGTAAGATATCTCAAGAAAGTTGTTCTTTCCCTCAAGGAAACTTGTAGTAGAAAGCACTAACTTCTTCCCACTAAAATTGTAGGTATTATAATTATTAACTAGATTAACTGTAATGTTTTCATTTAGAAAGAGATCTTCCTTAGTCTTTCTCACTCAACTGCCATGTTCAATAAAATAAATAATAATGAATGTTTAACATAAGAGCTAATTGCATGCTATATCTTTTATAACCGAGAACCAAGAATAAAATAAAGTAAAGACTAAAATAACCTATATGGATACTGTGAGGATCCACACCAATGAACATACCAAATAAATGTGTGCTAATATTTTCAAATCCATTAAAACCCACCAACTCCATAGTCATCTACCACACTTTATAAAAATAGATATGAAAGTTCAGAAGAATTTATACGAGCATCACCACAATCAAAGTTATTTTTAAAAAATTTTGGGGTAAAACTTTCTTTCAAAATTTATTCTCGCAATCACTTTTCCAAGAAACATGCTTCTTGTTGACTGGGAGTGGTCTACCACTTTTAGATAAGTTGTATGTATCATGAAGAGGCTCCAAGCTATGAATTGGAAGATCATTTAAAGTTGTTGAATCTATGTCATTAACACTCCCACTCTTCTTTAATTGCTTATAATTTCGACTCTTAATGTACTTAAAAATGATTAGCATTATCCTAATCCAACATGCACTTCCCATCTACACTACTAACTAGTAATAACAAAACAATAAATAGAGATTTTCTATAGATTTTTTATATCTAATCAACTGATACTAATACATATATTCCAAAACTACAAGCCTACAAATTAGACAATCCATAAAAGCAAAAAGCTCATTTAGGTTTGCATTTTTATTGAACATGTTAAATCTAGTGTACTTTTAGGCATATAGTGGTAATGAAAAGTTTTAGGTTAAAGATAAAATGCATGTGAAGCACCATAAGTAACCTACATGACATGAGACTCCATTGCCAAGTAACCATGGTCACCTAGAGACATAGTATATATGTGTTGGGTAAATTTTTATCATGTCTTCCTTAATGCACTAAAGTGTCTAGTCCTAATAAGCTTACACACCAGCTTTTTATGTAAGACTAAGCTCTTGCACACTCACCCAAAACATGCAAAAATAAACTGGTTCTCATGGGTTATATTACATAACAACACATTTGTCATATACTTGAGTTCACTCATATATCTAATTAGTGATTACATAGAAGAGGAAATAAATGAATGTGGACCTTGTCTCATTAATGCAAATAGGCAAGAACAAAAAGATAATTACCATGAGGTTCAAAAATTTGATTAAGAAAACTCATATAGATCATATTCTATATATATCATAGCCACATAATACTAAATGCAAAACCATTGTGACCCTATGTTTTAATTATCAATCAACTAGAGTATAACACCAAAATGGATAGTAACTTCCATAATTTTGCTATTACCATAAAGATTTGTTACATAATACCACTATTCTATCACCTTACACATCTCTACATATGGATATTTATACTTGTTTTTCCCTAGCCAAGTAGTTAAATTATTAATTCTAATTAGGTGACTAGCCAATAATCTCCAGTAGACTAAGATTCATGGTAGTCATTTACTTGTTTTCTCTTAAGGACCTAGGCCTTTGAGCCCTTATATTCTTGTTTGATGCTAGATCCTTGATGCCAAATGTCCTTTGTACAAGCTGGTGTAAAACTTGTGTGATGATTAAAGTCTAGTTTGTCCTTAAGAATCATTCCTCAATCATTTCCCACATCCCTTGTGATCCCCAAGTCTTTCACTATTACACTGAGTCCTATGATCTTGGGTTCTCTATAGTTATGTTTCATCTTTGATTTGGTCCTATCACACCATTATCTTCTATTCTATTATCCTCTCATATTATGTTGGTTCCATGCCATGGTCTTCCTGTGCCATGTAAATTTCATGCTATGGTCTTCTGGCACTATGCTCCTCTCACACCATGCTAGTTCCATGCCAAAATCTAAAATACTTAGTCAAAATTTGGGTTCAAATATCACCCCACACTAGGCTCTTAGTCTATCTTAGACTAAGTATCATTAAATTCAAGCCCGATTTGTTCAATGTCAAATCTGACATCATCCTAATATGATAAGATGTCAAGTAGATTGGATGTTATTTCCTCAACTACTACCTTCAATTTTTTGATCTCCTCGAGTTGATCGACACACTCACTTACCTTATTAACCAATTGGTCAAGGGATGTAGTATCATCCTTATAGACCTATTTAAGTGAAGTGAATTCATATATAACCTATCCTCTGAGAGCTTCATAATTAGAAGTTATTTTCTACTGATGCATGTATATTATTTCCTCTATAGTCTTGACATCTTTAAGATTCTTATCAAGCTCAATGCAATACTTTATTAAAAGGGAAACATCCACCAATTTCTACCATTGAGACTTGCTTGCCTTGAGTTGGGCCTCTAAAATTTTACTGGGCCATGCTAGTTTCTCAAAAATCCCATCCAAGATTGGGATTACTTCCCCAAGTCTTTTGAGGACATATCTATAAACTTTAATTGCTTCTATAAATTGCTCAACCATACATAATGCTTCATTCCTAAGTATAGGTTATTCCTTACACTTCTTTAATAGGAGATTTACAAGGGTTCCTAACTTATCAATGGATTCTCCCTCCAAAGGGACCCCATCTGCTAATGCTGGTTCTTGGCCCAAAATAATTTTACACAAATTCAACATTTTTACTTTGGCTGATGTGGCTTATTATATTTGTTACTTCAGTGTGGCCATTTTTTCTTCAAGCACCTTCCAAGATAAAACTTCCTTATTGTACATTAGCACCACATGCCATGTTTCTTTTATGCTTCATGTGCATCAAAAAATGAAAAAAATATTCTAATGCATGACTTCAAAGGCCATTTTTAAAAATGTAGTTCTAACTTGTAGGGGAGAGATTTGCTAGGGATTAACCCAAATTAGAGTGGGAAATGATGTTGCTTGAGAATATAAAATTTGGATATTTGGAGGTATTTCAAAATGGCATTCTTCATTATACATGTCCAATAAAAATGACACCTGATGCTTGGTATTAATAGTTGCATCCTATTGATGGAAATGTTTATACAAATATAACAACCTATATGGAATGCTTGTTTGGTATTGAATGTGCAAGTTGGTGGTTGGGTCCACCAAAGGTGGTTGAACTTCAGAGTCAACCAACTTCTTCCCTTTGAAGTGATCCCACTCAAGGATATTGACATCCATATTTGGGGCCAAAAAAGTGTTATCGATATCCATGCCACTCATTTGTTTTATGTCAAAACCATCCCCCTCTTTACCAAGTGGATCTTCAATATTCAATTGTGCCTCATCAAGTGTGGTCTCATCCTCTTATGCTAGGAAGGGTATCTTTGCTGAGTTGAACTCTTCTATTTCTTCTCTATGACTCACAGGATCTTCCTCTAATGGATTGGTTGGGGTTAATGGCACCAAACCCTCAGGTTATCTTTCTAGTTAATTTTGTTTAGGAGAAGCTCTCAGTGGTGATGCCCTTGGTGGGGATGCCCTTGGTGGTGAAACCCTTAGTAGTGGTGCATGGGAAATCCTTTGGTGGTTCTAGTCATGAACTTGTTTTGACATCATACCTAGATTGCTTCTTCTTATTAAGTGGTGGTACAGGTGGAAGCTTTTATCTTGCATGATCTATACCTCATAAATATTTCTTTTTGGGTTACAACTTGTAAAATAAATTATGAATAATTTCTCTGACCATGGTCTGCTTAACCTTGATGTTAGTTCTCTTAGTCTCATGCTTTTCCCTATATGGCTTATTTTTAGGGTAACCATACATCTTTCAGAGAGTGTGAATCTTTAATTCAATTTAGTTAGCTTTTAGGGTGAGGGGCTATGCATCATATATACGATTCACTGAATTGATGAAGTACCACATTGTGAAGGCATATGACAACTTCAACCAAGCTAAAAGCTCTCTAGAGGGGGCCATTTTGATATCAACCAGAGAAAAATGTTATTTCACTAAAAAATGGACTTACTTGCCAACTTAGATGGGCAATTCCTTAGGAATGCACCATTCATTTTGAAAGGCCTCCTTCATGCCATCATACCATGACTTCATCTTAATCTTGAAAGTCGAAGTGATATAACTAGGGCATGTGAATGCCTTGTATCACTCTATGAGAGACTTGTGCTCTAGTGGGTACGCCCATTTCAAATTGATAGAGGTGTTATTAGGTACATTAATTTCTCAAACACCATCAATAAAATAAATAACTTCATGGGAACATATGGTCCAGTATTCGATGGGTCTTCTTTGCATCTAGTATGATTTTATTGGAAAAACACAATGCCCAATTTTACTTTATCCCCTCAGTTACCTTGTGTGAAATGTATGGGTGAGCCATGTCCACCTCTTTCCATTTATCAATGCCACCAATCTTGGTCATAATGATGCGCACTACTATTTGGAGGGTAGGGTCTTGCAAATTGTTAATGTGCATGACATGGCCCTGCTTCTGGTACTCCAACACTATTGTAATCTTCTCTATCTCCTCTAAGTATTCCAAGTCAAATTCAATGTTTGTGATAGAGTATTATAACCCTAACACCTTACTTATTCTTTTAGATGTAATCTTCATATAGATCTTGATAAAATAAATATAGTCCTCATAGATGCACAAAAGTATAAATTTTATTATTTTCACTAATTTTCTTAAATATGAAAGGTTAAATAACTAAAAAATCCCTACAGAGTCTAAGGCATTGAATATTTTATGGTTATATAACAATTCACTCTTAGTGTTATGTCCCTCAACCTGCTAGTCATTCTGTAGCTCAACCTCATTTCCTAATTGGCTATTAAGAAGGATCTTGATACCCAATTTTGATAATTTTGATACCTAATTTTTTGCATGCAACACCATTTTAGGGTACTACATTTATTCTATCATCAACAATAGATGTGGAGGTATTTATGCCTTCTTCTTTGTCTAGCACATGATTCTATATTCTTCACCTTCCACGTGCTCCCTTTATTCCTCAGGTGTTTCCTCTCTGATTAATACTACATCCCTCCCAACACGTGGTTCTTCCCCCTCTAGAATGGCTAGTAGTGGATCACTTCTTTGGGCCTTCTTGAACTCTATCACCCTCCATGCAGCCTAAAGGTTGAGGTGTAGCTATCTAGCATTCCCAAAATAATACATGTTTGTAGTGGAAGTGACTTGGATTTCTTGCTTTAATGCTTATTAATGGTGGATGACTTCCTTTATAACCTATAACTACCAATTTTTTTTCATGATTCAAGGTTAGCTAATTTACACTTGATTACTTAGTCAAGATCCTTCTTAATAGACAACAAATGGGAATTTGATGCTCTGCGCTTGTTCAAGAATCATCTGGACTTAGTTCACTTTTTGGCTCTATAAAAACTCAAATGAAAGCAAAGATAAAATTTAAAATGAGCCCTCAATTTTTTTTAATAGACTCATGGGGGTAGCTTACATTTACTACCCCACTCTTTGACCATCACTTATTATAATTAATGTATTTTAATAGTCTCCTTTATTCAACTATCACTTTTAATCCTAAATGCATTTAACGGTATCATCATGACATGATGTTGGCATGCTTATCATAAGCACTTATCCCTTTATATTAAAGACACATCTTGTCCTAAAATTTTATTCAAAGTGCATGATATCTATAGAAACTCTTTTGAATATTCATCCCAGTGGTAGAAATATCTATCTTTAGACCTCTTTTCTTATGTGCGCATCCCTATGGACTGTTTCCTCCACATACATGTAACACACCTTACCGCACACTAAATGTGCATTGTGGTCCTCCATGAAATCCTAAGTACTAAGTTACAAAAAAGACATAAAAGTAAAGAAAATGGGTGCACAATTAAGGCAATACTTTATTGAAAACATAAAACCCTAAACTAATGGCATACACCTTATTGATACAAATGAAACTAAACTTTAAGCATAGAAATATGGCCTTAGCCAATTAACATTATAGTGCCCAAGAAGAAATTGGCCATCCAGTCTTTGTAAATGAAAAGCACCAATTGGGTGGATACTGTGAACAACAAAAGGACCATCCCAATGAACACAAAGCTTCCTAGAGTGGCAACAAATTTGGAGTCATAGAGCAAGACTTTCATTTTGTGGGTAAATGTCTGTGCTTAAGGTGGCAATTATGCCATGCCTTTTATCTTCATTTCTCCACATCTTGACTCTAATAAGCAAGGAAATAGGCTTCATCCAATCATAGTAAACATCCAAACATGCTTCTAATGATGACTCCTCATCTAATTGTAAAACACACATAATGTGAAGAGATGGTAGAAAAAATTCAATTGGAAGAACTACTTCTATTCTAACATCAGATTGAAGAGTGTACTCTTGTTGAGGTGCTTATAAGTTATTCAATAATCCCAAAGTAATACAGACACTTGATCATCTTAATTAGTGTGACCAATATTACAAATATTTGTGAGTGTTGTGTCTAAAATTTTGTTGAATGCCTTAATAGTGCCATTGGCCTAGGGATGATATGGTATTATCTTGTGGTGGGCAATCATGAACTAAACGAGTAAGATACAGAGAGTGTCATTGAGGAATGTGTACTATGATCACTAGTAAAACTTAATGGACAACCAAAATGGGTTATTATATGTTCCCATATGAAGTGTGTAGTGGTTACAATAGTACAATCCCTTGTCGACACAACTTTAACCCAATATATGAGATAATCAGTTGTTGTTATGATATAGTGGGAGCCTATACATCATCTAACTAGGTTGATGGGGCCAACAAAATTAATGGCCCATTTCTCAAATGGTTCTTAAAAAAATGGGGAATAATGGCATGACATCTAGGTGATTTGATTTTCCCAAGCATTGGCAAATATCACACTATTTAACATAGATCTTGGCATCATGAAAAAGTGCAGGCCACCATAGTCTAGCTAGAAATATTTTACATGTAGTGGCCTTACCATCATAGTGTCTACTAATAATCATTTCATGAACCTCAAAAATTACTTCAAGATTTTCATGTTTCATGACACATTGATATAGGATTTCATCTTGTCCAAGATTGTAGATGTCTCCTCCAATGAGCTAGAATGGTGTGATGTAGATGACTAGTTACTTCTTAGCCTACAGACTCAGATAATATGACACTATGCTAATAGCTAATAAATTTGTGATATATTCTAACTCTTTAGGAACATGTTAAACACTAAATAACTATACATTAGGTAGGTCATCCTTAATGGCATGTGCTAGTTATCTAGAATCAATTCAGGATAGATGGTCAGGATTGTAATTAGTCTTTCCTGGTTTGACCATGATAAAAAATTGGAATTTTTAGAACAATACAATCCAATTGTAGAAGTGGCTATGTAACACAAGTTTATTAACCATATATTTTAAAGATTTATGGTCTGTATAGAACACAAAAGGAGTTGCCAATAGGTACTGTCTAAACTTTTGTAAAACATAAACCATGAAAAGTGCTTCATGCTCTGTGGTGGTGTAATTCCTCTCAGCTAAAGTAAGTTTTCTATTGGAAAATTATATGGGGTGATCAAGGTGGCCTTCACCAGGTTGTTTAAGGATTTCATCGATGATCATTCTAGAAGCATCAACATAGACATGGAATGGTTTTGTCTAATTAGGGAACTAGAGAATCGATGTAGTGACGAGTTTTTCCTTTAAGGCCTCAAAGGCTTCTTGGAAAGAGTGGGTCCAAATAAAGTGTTCATTATGTTTTAAAATTTCAATTAAGGTGTGACAATCCTTTCATATACTTATAGTAATTTTGATAGTACGTTATATGTCCTAAAAAGGTGTGCACTACACATTGGGAGGTTAGTGCTGATAGATGAAGAATGACAACCACCTTAGTGGGGTCTACCATAAGTCCATATTTGTAGATAATATGACCCAAAACAACAACAAATGATGTAGAAAAAAGATATTTCTTTATATTAAGTGAAATTTGAAGCACTCGACAATGCTCAAGCATAAGCCTTAGATTAGAACAATGGTCCTTCACTAGGCCATAAACTATCCAATCATCCAAAAAAACCTAAAGAAATTTATGGATCAAGTCTTTAAAGGCCTCAATGGTTATATGAGATAATACAGTAGGTACATTTTTGAACCCAAATGGCATGGAATTATATGTAAAAGATCCTCATTCGGTAGCAAATATAATTTTAGGTCGATCCTCCTCGAATATTTGGCCCTGATGGTACCCAAAGAATCCATATAAGAAAGTATAAATTTCACATCTAGAGATGCCTTCAAGGATTTATTCTATAAATGGCATTTAGAAAGGATCAATAATGCAAGATGCATTAAGTATGCTATAGTTAATGCAAATTATAATGCACCCATATTTATTTATACTTATAACCATGGGGTTGACCCACTCAAACTCATCAATTGGGGTTATCACACTAGCATGCAACATACAATCAATTTCCTTTTTCACTTGTGCATGTAGGTTTGGATTTATGGCCATTTCTTGACTGGTTCAACATCGTCAACTAGGTATTCTTTTAATAACTCAAATATTTTTGAAACCTCCATATCAGACCAATAATTACCCATAGTAGCTATCTTTGGTTCTTCCTCTATGCTGATGTTGTGTTAGATAGTTTGAATAGGTTCTAAGTATGATTGGTTTGTATCAAGACTAATATCAAAAGTAGTTTAGTGCCATAGTCTATAGGGATGTCTAAATGATTTGTCAATGGGTTAGGTGGGTTGGAACCTTCATCTTAATCAACATAAAACACTATTTTTTTCTTCCCTTGGTGAATCTCTTCATGACATGCCTAATTAAGGATAGGTTCTATCACATGGATAGATTGTTTAGATAGATCATTAAATAAAATGAAGCCTTATTCTAATACACCATGTATATGTTGTAACCAATCTTTGATGGGATTAGGGTCACCAACAATTGCTTCATGCATGGTTTGGAGAGTGAGGTGCAAATAGATCCTTGAAGATGAGTAAGACAACATCGAGATCATGTGCTTTTTCAATAGATATGAGAAATGAGTACCTAGATGTCCTTCTTCATTAATATACCATGATATCTCCCATGTATGTAAGATAACATAAAAATCATGTACCCATATGTACTCTCGTAAAAAGGATTATTCAACCCTCCACATGGTTTCACAAGCTTTTATGTGTGGTTCAGGTGCTTACACTCTACTGCAACTAATTATACCCTAGATGTGGTTGTCATGATGGAATTGGTGATGTAGAGTGTACTTGATCCCAATGAAGAAGTCAATTGTTATGGGTTTGCCACCACCTTACAGCTATGCCATCAAAAAGGTGATTTAATAAATACATACGATCAACATTAGAGACATATAAGGCTTTGAATCATTGGATAAAGTCATAAACTTCCATTTGCCTATGAAATAGAGAATTTTTATGAAGTATCTCTAATGATGTATCCATAACTAGTCCTTGCACAACTTATCCAGTAATAAGGTGAAAAAATCTATGGCATTTGTGGTACTGATGTGATATCTCACAATTTTCAATGTAACTATACACTCTTCTAGTGAAGTCATAGTCATTATGGGCCCAATAATTACAAGCATTACTTGTAGTAATAGAAAGGGAATGTGTGTCCATCCATCAGAAGACCCCATCATCATCCTTGCTAATAAGTTCTACATATAGGGGCTCATGTGCTTGATCCAATGAGATGATGATGTATTGATCAACATTTTCAAAACTAATGTAGTAATTTTTGAAACCTAAGTCCACATTATTTTCATAACACCAAGGTTGACCCAATAGAGATGGAAAATCATCAGCTTTAGCCAAGTCAAGATCTTCAAAATTAACTTTGAAAGGCACCCCAAGCATATCAATAGTTATAGTCTTAAGAATGCACATTGGTAGAGCATGAGTTGTATTAGTCATAGTAATATGTGAGGTGATGGTTGTAATGTTGGGCTAGCCATTTTGTGCCATGCATCCCTTGTGAGGACATTAACCTTAGTACTAGTGTCGACCAAAATATCTTGGATCATCCAACCATTGATGGCAACATTCACCAATATTTCCTTGTCCTCTTAGGGGCTAGGAGGAATAGGAGTATCTTATCATAGAGAATGATTCAATCAATGATCTTTAGTTGATATAAATAAATGAAGTCAATCATTAGTTGGATTTGGTACCTGATTCTTAAGCTAACTAATCAATTATGGGATAATTTCTTTGTCTAACATATGCTTAAAAAGTTCTTGAAAATTGTCTCGTACCATGTTTTGAGGTTCCATGGCCTTTTGTGGGTTAGTATGTTGGGAAACTTCTTAGTCCTTAAGAAACTAAATTTAACCTTGTAGTTCTCATACCAATGTCATAGTATCCTGCAACACATATTTCTATTATTGGGCATCAGAATACTTCATTGCATGAGGCTCATCACACTGTATCTTTCAATAGGTGGAATAAATGTAGATTGAGACTGTCCTCTATTGCATGTAGTGATACTAACCTGTTCGGCCATTGGAGTGCTAGAATGTGATTGCCAATGAGGTTTCTCAATGCGAATCATACTATCACATTTTCATTTATTTCCTTATTAATGGTTATATATAAATCAAGGCATTCCTATAATTGATGCTTATTTTTACAAAAAGCACATGTTGGATAGACTAGACAATCTGACTAATAGCGATATGGAGATCCACACTTATAACGTGTTTGTGGTGGAAAATGACCACCTCCTCATCCCCATCCTTAACCTCATCCATGATATCCACCATTATCTTAATTTTTTGAGATAGAGGTTTGACACATACCATGTGTATGTGCCTCATGTATATCACTCAGTAATCGACAATCATTTGTGTCATGGGTATAAGCATCACATATCTTGTAGTATTTAGACACTTTACAATGTGTAGCCTACTGTAAGAGAGGACAAGAGCGTACATTATGATCTTCATGGTAAATGACTACTTTAGTACAGTGTGAATGTTCTTGCAATGGTAGTTGCTTCTATTATAACATTTAGACTCACAATCAATACACCAAAGACCATTATGAGTGTCATACACATTTTTTTTAGTCATCTTCTCTAATTGTGATGCCATGGAAGCTATTTGAGCTTCCATAAAAGGATTGATCCCAATGACAATGCTGCCAATAAATTCAATATGGAGGGTAGTTTCTAAAGCTTTGTGTAGGTTGGTAAAGGTCCTTTGAGAGAGCATTCATCTAAAGGGAAGCAAAAAACCTCCCACAAACTATTAGGCATGATGAGAAGAATTAATCTCAAATGAAATCTTAGATAAAAGTGTTTTAAATTGTGCATCATACATACACTTTCAATCAGCTTTTATTTTATATATTTTAGTACAACAATACTTTGTTACTCAAATTTGAGAATATCAAATTCCTAAAGAAATGCCATCTTGAGCTGATCATAGTCAATTACCTCTTGTTGAGGGTCAAACTTCCAATACCACTTGTATGCTCTCTCTAAAAGTGTAGTGTCAAATTATGTGGCCTTTCTCTTAGAATAAGTTATACCACACACCCTCCAAATGAGTTCACATTTATGAACATGATTTGTCACATTCTCTACAACCTGATATTCTGTTAGGAATCTGTGTTACCCCTTCTATTTACTTTATTAGTATATTAGTTTCTATGGACATATATGCTTTGTAATTCATCCTGTGAGCATTTTGTTTTATCCCATATTCACTGGAAGTAGTAGTTGATTATATTATACTTAGTATATAAGTAAGTGTCAAGGATAATGAAGGCATCCACAAATTTGTTGTATTGAGCTAGCAGAGGATAAGATCACAACTCAATAGTGATTCAAATCCAATTTTGCTCCATTCAAAATTACCACTCCACAATGATTTCAAACAACACCAACCCCGAGGACCACTCTTATCAAGCATTTTATTGAAGCAGAGATGCAAGCTTATAGAGAAAAAAAACTATGTTATAATTGTGATGACAAATTTACTTGGTGATATCGATGTATCGAGCAAAATCTCTACCTATTAGATGTAGATTCTACACTTAAAACTAAAGTTTTGGAAGATGCTCATGATACAATAGATGATCCAAAAGAATCTCTACTGATTATGGAACCTACTTCTTAGGAAGATGAATCAGAGATCTCTCTTCATGCCTTAGCAAGTTTACCACCCCATAAACCATATGGGTTAGGGGTTACTTCAAGAACATCCCTCTCATAATACTCATTGATTTAGGTAGCATTCATAACTTCATTGACCCTTAGATTTCCAAATAGGCTAATTATTTTGTTCATTTTTGCTCTACTTTTGAAGTCATGATTGTCAATGGGGGCACATTACCTTGCAAAAGGAAGTGCCACAATGGGTGTATCTCTATTAAAGGTCATAACTTTCACTCTGACATGTTTCCTTGACCTTAGGTAGATGTGATGTTGTTTTGGGAGCCCAATGGCTACACACACTTGGACCCATTTTATGGTATTTTGCTAAACTTTAGATGTAGTTTTTAGATAATGGGGAAAAACACACATTAAAAGGTTTACATCCAGGGTCTCTCAGCATCATAAGTTTACATTGCATAGAAAATTTTATTAAGAATAATTCACTCAGCATCATTTCCTAGCTCCATTCCATTCAAATGTAACCATCAATTATCTCCAGTACTCCTTTTGATCTATAAACTATTCTACATAAGTATGCATGTGTCTTTGCTAAACTAGTGGGATTTCCACCTTCAGGACTAGAGGACCATCATATTAAACTCCTTCTTAGAATCATTCTTCCCAACATTAGTGCCTACTATTACCCATTTCAGTAAAAGATCAAGATCGAGATGCTCATTTGAGACTTACTGAAGTAAGGCATTATTCACCCTAACACCAATCCATATTCTTCCCTAGTTATCCTTGTCTAGAAAAAAGATGGGTCATAACACCGCTACATTGAATTTCATACACTTAAATCACATCATAATAAACAATAATTTCTTGATCCCTATTATTGATGAGCTTCAGGGTGCTCATTTTTCTCCAAATTGGATCTCCATTTTGGATATCACCAGATTTGGCTTTATGAGGATGATATCCCTAAGACAACTTTTCACATGCATGATGACCACTATGAGTTTTTGGTCATTCGCATTTTCCTCACTAATTTTCCTTCAACATTCCAAGCATTGATGAATAAAATATTCTGGCCCTACCTATGAAAATTCATTCTGGTCTTATTCGATGATATCCTTATCTATAGTAAAACATGGTCTGAGCATCTCTAACATCTTGAGCTCGCACTGTAACTTCTATTTGACTATCATCTTTGTGAAAAATAGTCCAAATTTGATTTTGACCAAGATTAAGTGGAGTATATTAGGCATATTGTTTCAACCTAAGGAGTTTGGGTGGATCTCAAATAAATAGCTGGCATGACAGATTAGCCTCATCTTTAGACACTCAAGAACCTCCATGGTTTTTTGGGGTTGAGTGGATACTATTATAAGTTTGTCGAGGACCATGGGAAGATTGTAGCTCCACTGATATATATGTTGAAAAAGGATGATTTTATATGGACATAAGATGTTGATTGTGCATTTGAAGAATTTAATCAAGTTATGTGTACTACACCTATTCTAGCTATGCTAGATTTTGCCAAGACATTCACTATCAAGAGCAATGTTTATGATAATGGACTTGGTGCTATTCTCATTCAAGAAGGATTCCTCATTGTATTCACCAATAAATCCCTTTCTAGCAAGAATTTAGTACTCTCTACTTATGAGAAGGAAATGATGGTCATTTTGTAGACAATACAAAAGTGGTAGCCATACCTACTGGGGAATCATTTTTGCTTAAAAAATGATCACCAAAGTCTAAAATATTTCCCAAAACAATGGGTCTCTACCACATCAAAATATAAATGGGTCATAAAACTCATGGGTTATGACTATGATATCACTTATAAGAAGGGTAAGGACAATATTATAGTTGATGCTTTGTCTCACATATTTATAGACCAAACTTCCCTTTTAGCTATTTCTATGCCTATTTCAAATTGGTTGGACATTGTACAGTAGGGGTATGTCAATGAATCCTAATTATCTCAAATCATTCAATATTTGGCCACTAACCCCTTTATTTTATTCAATTATTCTTGGGATGGTGCTTCTCTATGATATAAAGGCCATCTGGTGCTTTCCTAGAGCACATATATTCAACAAGCTATGTTCTATGAACTCCATGCTTCTCCATCCATAGGGAACTCAAGGTTTCTTAAAAATTATGAATGGGTATGATGAAACTTATTTTAGAAGGGAATGAAAAAGGTAATTTAATAGATGGTGGTTAAATGTTATACTTACCAAAACAACAAGGGTGAAATAACACTCATTCCTAGGTTTCTCAAACCTTTGCCCTTCCTTACAAAGGTTTGGATATATATTTATATGGATTTCATTAAGGGGCTCCTTAATCTAGAGGGAAAATAGTGATCTTATTTGTGGTTGATCACCTCTCCAAATATACTCATTTTTGTGCCCTCAACCATCCCTATACCACCTCCATAGTCGGACAAATTTTCTTGGACTAGATTGTCTATCTTCATGGCATCATTCTTCCATTGTCTTAGATCTTGATGCAACCTTCACTAGACATTTTTTGATAAAATTATTTTGATGCACTGATACCCAATTGAAGATGACTTCTGGGTATCATCCATGAATAGTTACCCAAACTAAAATTGTCAAAAAATGCTTGGAAACTTTCCTTTATTACTTCACATCGTAACAACAACATTAGTGGGCAAAGTGGATCCCTCTCTACTAATGGTGTTACAATACCTCCTACCACACTTCAACTAAAATGATTCCCTATGAAGATGTCTATGGTCAAGCACCACCAGTCATCCTTCCATATACCCCCAGTAGTTCACTAGTTCAAGTGATTGATATGCTTCTCTAAAATTGAGATTAGATCCTGAGCACCCTATGGGATAATATTTATTTGGCACAAAATAAATGAAATAACAAGCTGATCAGCACCATTTTGAATTCACTTTCCAAGTAGGTGATATGGTTTTTCTTCACCTACAACCATATAATAAATCCTCCCTAAAACTCAAAGGGCATCATAAGTTAGCTCCCAAGTTCCATGGGCCATATAAGGTTCTCCAACAAATTGGGTCGATTGATTATAAGTTGGAGCTCCCACCTTATTTCTAAGTTCACCCAATATTTCATGTTTCTTGTCTGAAAAAATTACTTGGCATAAACATCAGAGTGCAGAATATTTACCATAACTTGATAATGAAGGATCCATCCTTCTTAAGTCAGAGGCAATCCTAGACAAATACACACACCAACTTTTCTCCCACTCCATCATAGAGGTATTAATTTAGTGGTACAAAATTCAATTAGAGGATGCAATATGGGAACCATTATTTTAGATTCAACACCAATTCCCTCATCTAAAGCTTTGAGGACAAACCTTTTTCTAAGAGGGAGGGGATGTTAGGAACCTGTGCTACACCTTCTCTTTATTTTGTTAGTATATTAGTTTCTATGGATGCATAAGCTGTAGATGTCATCCTGTAAGCATTTTGTTTTATCTCACATTTATGGGAAATAGTAGTTTCTTATATTATACTTATTATATAATTAAGTGTTAAGGCCAATAAAGGCATCCATGAATTTATTATATTGAGCTTGCTCAAAGGCGGTTACCGCCTCAAAGTGGCCTGTGATCAATATAATCCTTTTTATCCTTCTATTAATTACATAAATATTTTATTTTATGAATTTTCATTAATTTGTTATGGGAGGATCCTCTCATATTTAGGTAAATGAAGCATCATTTCAGAATACACTATCGATAGTTGAGGTACTTGTAATGATGGTTGTTGAGAACCCCCAGGTCCTGTACTTAGAGGTGGAAGTCCACTATTTCCTCTTATGATGCTTCCTATTATTCCTATTGTGCCTTTAGTAGTAACAACTGAGACATTGGGTATAGTAGCAGGTTGATTTATAATACTTGGGCCAATACTCTACCTATTATGAATGCCAGGTCCACTAGGCATACCAAGTTGAGCCATGAAATTTCCTTGAAAAGGAAGAAAGATAAACTATAATTTATTTTAAAGTATCAATTTATGACTCTAGACTATGTATATCCTAGTTATGTATGATTAAATTATACTTAAAAATGATTAACACTATCCTAATCCAACTGCAACCATCTACACTACTAACTAGTAACAACATAACAATTCATAAAGATTTTCTATAGATGTTTTAGATCTAATCAATTGATACTAATATATATATATATATATATATATATATATGCCAAAATTACAAGCCTAGAAATATACAAATTAGACAATCCATAAAATCAAAAAGCTCATTTAGGTTTTCTTTTTTGTTAAACATGTTAAAATTGGTGTGCTCTTAGGCGTATATTGGTAATGGAGAGTTTTAGGTTAAAGAGAATGACTAGACAAAATGTATGTGAAGCACCATAAGTAACCTACATGACATGAGACCACATTTCCAAGTAACCATGGTCACTTAGGGACAAATTATATAGGTGTTGGGTAATTTTCTATCATGTTTTCCTTAATGTGTTGAAGTGTCTAGTCCCAACAAGCTTATGCAATGACTTTTCATGAAAGACTAAGATCTTACGCACTCACCTGAAGCACGCATAAAAAAAATGGCTTCCATGGGTTATGTTGCATATAAAAACTCTTGTTTTATACTTGAGTTCATTCATATATCTAATTAGTGATTACACAAAAGATGAAACACATGACTATGGACCTTGTCTCATTAATGCAAACAAACAAGAACATAAAGATAACTAGCATGAGGTTTAATACTTTGATTACACAAGATCATACAAAGCATATTCTATATATATCATAGACACATAATACTTAATTAAAACCATTATTACCCAATGTTTTAATTATCAATCAATTGGAACATAACACTAGAACGGATAGTAACTTCCATAATTTTGCTATTACCATAAGGATTCATTACATAATACCAATGATCTATCATGTTACACATCTCTACATAGGGGTATTTATACTTATTTTTCCTTGACTAACTAGTTACATTATTAATGCCAATTAGGTGACTAGCCAATGATCTCCAGTAGACTAAGAGTCATGGTAGTCATTTACTTATTTTTTCCTAAGGACTCGAGTCTTTGTGCCCCTATATTATTATACAATGCTAGATCCTTACTATCAAATATCCTTTATGTAGGCCAGTGCAAAACTCATGTGATGATTAAAGTCTAATTTGTTCTTGAAAATCACTCCTCAACCATTTCCCACTTCCCTCACACTCCCCAAGTTAGTTGCACTGAGTCCTATTCTCTCAGGTTCTCCATAGTTATGTTTCATCTTTGACTGGGTCTTCTCATTCTATTATCTTCCATGCTAATATCCTCTCGTGCCATGATGGTTTCAAACCATGGTCTTCCTATGCCATGCTAGTTTTGTGCTATGGTTTTCTTATGCCATGCTCCTCTTGTGCCGTTCTAGTTCCACACCAAAAGATAAAATAATTAGTTAAAATTTGGGGTCCAACAATAGGGAAATGGGATTTCCACATCTTTTTTAATAAATGAAAAAGAGTAAAATTAAGAGATGTGGGTACAAGTACAACACGAGTTTCCTGGTGGCTATGAAGTAACCTTCATAAGAAAGTAAAAAATGTAGAGATTGAGTTTAAATTTGTGTATATATACTAAAATACCTTACACAAACCTCGATGACTCAAGCTTTATCTATCTAGGATGACTTCAATCTATTCATCATATGTGAATAATCACTTCTCTAACCCCATTTACCTTGAATTTTTAACCCTAATAGTTTATTTAGAATTGGCATTTGATGCTTTAAAATGATATTAAATGTTATTTTGCCTTTTTTTGTTGGTTTATACAAAATTTCTATCTTAGATTTTCCCAAGACCTATCTTGCATAACATAAGTTCAAGATGTAATCTATGTGACAAAATCAACCTTAAAATAACTTTAATATTAAGCTTCCTATAATGGACCCTACTTTTGCACAATATAAACATTTTAATTTCCCACATAGAATCTCTATATAATATCTTGATTAATCTTAGATGTGGTATCTCTATGACATAAATTACAATAAATTCCCTTTATTGGTAACCATAAATCAATAATAACCTTAAAAGTTATCTTTGAACATCTTGTAATTCTTGTAACTTGCATAAAAGAGTACTAAGGATGCTATTGAAGAAGACATCAATAACACATTGGACAACATATTTGCACCACTTAGCTAATACTCCTAATATCCTCAACCCTAACATCGTATTCTATATTAAAATAATAAAATTCATTAAGCCAATATAGACTATATTTTAGTATTCCATGATACCTTCAAAAGTGCATCACATGGTTCAAGACATCCCTTAAAATAGATCAATCACTTTTCATACTAATCTCATAGTTAATAAGAAGCATGTAATCCAACCGCAGTCAAAAGGTTTAGTTATGTCTAGCCCTACCTAGGTTCAAATCTTATTATGGCATAGTAGGTTGGTGGTGGTCGTTGGTGACTTAAGTTGGCACGTGGTGGCTGGTGGTGATATAAGCAATACTGGTATTTGATTTGGGCCTTCCATTTATATCCTAAGCTGGTTTTGTTTGCTCTAGTCAAAAGTTGGCCCATTCACCCAATCAAATAAAAAGAAGTATGTAATCATAGCGAATCACAATATTTATAAATATTGTCCATGATGGCTTAAGATCAAAGATTTTATTATTAGTCCCTGTCATGGCATGAGATTATAGGAATCACTTTTGAAATAGCTATTCCTCACCTAACCAACCCAAAAGCTTAAAATTAATATAATTTTGATAGTTACCAAGTTTTGTATAAAGTTTGTCTTTTAAATATTGGCATATTTCCCAAGGGTTATTAGGAATATACGTATGCTGACATTATGAACAATTATCAAACCTAACAGATCATACCACCATTAATAGCCATATTCATTTTTTTATTTGATATAAAAATAATAAAATGCTCGATTTATTATATCATTAAAATTTGTGATTACAAGTGAACTACACATTGGCTAGCATGAGATTGTCACCAAAATAACTAGTATAAAGGGTACTCAAAAATATCATAACTATGTTAGGATGTGGTAGATCTAATTATTATCTCTATAACTGGAAGCATAAAACAAGACAATAAAGTTGGTATAACTTCAAATCATAGGCTATGCATATGCATTTTTGGTACATTACCAAAGTTAGCAGAATTTGGAAAGTTAGGATAAATTTTAAAAAGTTGATGCACTATACATATAATTAGCCCAACATGATCCATATCCAAAGTTGATGAAACATTGACAAGACACTAAAGTTGTCAAAGAATTTAGTAGGCAGTGGAATTAGTAAATCTAGCTCCTGATTTATGCTTGTATTACTCACCCACATCTCATGCTATATATAAACTATATTATAATATATGTTTACTAGGTATATTAATTATAATATATATTCAATATAATAATATTATAACTTATTATATTATATATAATGTTTTAAGTGTAATAATATGCTTTAATTTTTTCGGATATTGAAGCATATATTTATTTTTCATTTATTATGATAATTATATAAATATTACAATAATTATTCTATAATAATATTATATAAATAAATATGCACAATTTTTTTTGGATATGTCAAAATACATTACATGGAATCATTTAATTACATAGATTGCCGACATCTCTATCCATATTTTAGAAATAAACATATAGTAGATTTACAATGTTGAGTAAACATACATCAAAATTAATGAGCTCCTTTGGCTAAACAACCACAAGTAAAGGGAATTCACACCATCCAAATCACCCAATGCAATATAATCAAGGTCAAATAAATAAATATCACCAACTTTAATAGGAATATTATGTACCTATTCAAATAGATTCAACATCATTATTTGTAGATCCATACATGATACACCTACTAATACCATATCTATTTGTATGATGCAATCTATTTCATCCTTGTTCAAACAATATAATCAAAGTCAAATCAATAAATATCACTAACTTTGATGATAATATTATGTACCTATTCAAATATATTTGACATCATTATTTGTAGATCCGTACATGATACACCTACTAATACCAGATTTATTTGTATGATGCAATCCTATTTCATCCTTGTTCTTTATTGTGTTCATGATACTACTTTGTACAATACAATCAATTCCAAATAATTAAATATTTCCAACTTTGATGAGAATGTTATGTACCTATTCAAATAGATTCAACAGCATTGTTTGTAGATCCATGCATGATACACCTATAAATACCAGATTTATTTGTATGATGTAGTCCAATTTCATCCTTGGTCTTTGTTGTGTTCATAAATGTGTCATTTTGCATGATTTTATGGGATCTTACCTATTTGTTGGTTGTATATTTTTCACTCTCTACCAAATTTGCTCCATATTCATTAACAACTATTATCATTTTTTTTTGTCAATCTAACAAAAATTATCATGTCATTATCACACTTTCATCCATGGCCATGTCTTTCATAATTTTTGACAAATCTATCAAGGTGATCATTCTAAGAATTTTTATGTGCTAAGTGATTCTAGACTTTGTAAACTAGACCTAGTTTTTCAATATTCTAAACCTTTTGTTTTTGCGCATTTATGTTCATCGCAATAGTTATATTCCTAAAGAAAACACTATATTCATTTCTAAAAAACTATCTTTTATTTTGAACTACTAGAAATAAGTCTACAAGAGATGAAAATTGAAGTGCATATGGAACATCAACTAATCTTTTACCTATAGAATATCAGTTTTTTTACAATTTTTATTATTGTCAATTTTTACTTCGATTTATATAACATACAATTAATTTCTAGATAAATTAAATTTTAACACCTTCAATCTTAACTTTTGCAAGTGGAAGGAACATTGACAATTTCCAATATCTATTCAAAGTCTTTACAATTGACTTGAAACAAGTGAAGTTTCAAAATTGGATCCTTGTAACTTGTGTAGTCCTCAAATTTTAATTTCCCTTCATGTCATGAAAACATTTCATATGTATATTAACATTGTCTCACTTGCAATCTAAAAAATATGAAGAATACTAATATATAATATAGTCTTTCAAGGCAGACCATTGAATATGGTCCTCACTACATTGAAATAAATTTCACATGATGATTATGTGGTAGATAAATCTAGCACTATCCACCTGCTCAAAGGGTCTTCACTACAAGGAAAATTTACTCTTAACAAAGAAAAAGTCATTCTACACACTAATATAATGAACAATAACTAAGGTATCTAATCCATTCCTAAACTTTTATTATTTCAAATTTCAAATCACACACTTCTAACTATTTTTTAATTCTTGTCTCATCTTATGGGATAAATACCTCTTTTGTCTACATAAACAAGACAAAGAACTAATTAACAAACAAATATTAGTATTGACCATAGAGGACTTGCATCCCGAAGTCATACTATGTTTTTATTCTATTACTAATGTATATACAAATGTCAATATTGTTTAATTATGTATTTTACTACTGTAGGACTTGCATCTCAGACTTATAATTTATATTTCTTCTATAAACTATATATATATATATATATATATATATATATATATATATATATATATATAAAAGTCATGAACTATATAAATTGGACCTATTTTACTATAACTTATTATTCTATGTTTCTCAATAAATGAAACTACTTTTTGTATTTTGTAATAGTCACTTTAGAAAAAATGCTTTAATCTATCTCATGCTAACACTTTTATTTCAATGAAACAAAAATCAAGTGTACCAAATTATTCACTATGAAGGCAGGGACTAGCTGCTATGCAGCCCTTGTTTCATCATCTAATTCACTGTGATATTGAAAGTACATATTTTTTCCTATTCATAGCATCTAGAGGTCCACTCTAACTTCAAATGAGAATTAATATTGTGTAACCTTTATTTTTGTTGTTTTTACAACATTATCCATTTTTAGTCTAAAAATGGGGAGCCTCTTTTTCTTGACTGATCTAAATGTTGCCACATATGGTCTAAAGGACCTTTAATGTTTGAGAGTTTTATTGGAAGTGGGGATTTTTCATCTTTATGAGTGGCTAAATATTGGGCTAAGGACTTTTTTATTTCAAACTTAGGCTATTAAATCAATTTCCCTGTGCTAAGCCTAGATCTATTTTATCATTTTAGCCTATCCATCTTTAGCCTTTTAAGGTAGAAGTGGTTTCTAGGTTATGTTAAGATCAACTTGAATGAGCCCTTTCCATTGGGCCCGAGTCACCTAAGTTGCCTAAGTTGAGTTATACTAAGCTCCCTATTTATCAAATCAAGTTGAGCATGCTCAAAGTTGGATAAGTCAAAACTAATCGAGTTGAGTCAACCATGTATTTAAAATCCAAGTCTAGAGTCTTTTAATCCCCCTAAACCTTTCCATGTGTTGTCATCAAATCATTTTAAGGTTCTAAGCCAAGTTCAAAGAGTTTCTAAGTCAAAATTTTTATAATTATTTTTAATGCCCCAAGGCCTTGAGATCATGCCACATGGCATGATCTCAGTAACCTATATCAACAAAGAGTTAATGAAAAGTTTAATTGTTATGTGGCCTCAAGGGTCTAAGAAGTCCCCACATGGTGATGAAACTGATTATACCAATGAGATCAAAGGTCTAACTCACTAGGAGGATTCCACATGACATCATCCCACCTCCCTAGACCAAAGACGTAGCTTGACTAAGGATTACAACGTGGTACCTTGATGATGTTAGTGTTTCCATTAAGCTTAAATTTGATGGGCATCTACCCATCCCCAAACCATAAACCCTAGACCTCCAATCTAATAAAGATGTGTCATGTGGCACTTAGTAGGCTTAAATTTGATTACTATCCTAAATGTCAAAACTATCAAAGGCTTAAGGAAGGCACTGGTAGATTAAATGTTGAATTTCCATTAGCTTAGTGGGCTTCATGATGACATTATTTTATTTTAAATTATTAGGTTGAATTAATGATTAATATATATATGTGATTTATGCATATTAAAAGGCTTATGTTTGAATCGAAAGCTAATTAATACCTTAAAGTCTATGTATAAATATCAAAATCTTCCATTTATTTCTCATATTTGGTTTAAATTAGTTATATTTATGATTTAATCATTTTAAATGCTTTTGTCTTGTCATTTCTTTGATTTATGCTTGACTATTTCATTTGATCTTGCAGGCTTCATCTTTCAATCTAAGTCATTGATTTGGATGCGTGTCCTCATCAAATAGTCTCGAACCCTTAATAAAACCACAACGTAACAAAGACAAACCCAAATTACTGTAATGAGGAAGATCATTTATGAATCAAAAAGCATAAGGAAAAGAGGGGTAAATGTAGGTTTATATGTGGTAATGAAGGAGATACATGAGACAAATATAAATTAATGAGAAAGTGATAGATGGCCAATAACAACTGGATAATGATCAAAGTGTATATGCAGAAAATTGGAAGTGAAATAAAAATACAATTCAATAAAGGAAATTTCATGCAACTAGTCTAAATTTACTTATACCTTAAGACTAAGAAAGGTATATAAATTAGGAGTAAATTAGAGTTTGAAAGATGGTTCTTATCATCATCTCTAACCAAAATTTATCTCTAATGGGCATGACTATGCTCAAAGGCATTTTTGATGTGGATTGTTAGATTGCCTGTAATAGACTTAGGACTAAGGTAATAATGAATAACTACACAAGTGATAATGGCTTTGGATTCTTGCTTAGAAGTATGACTGGAAGGATTTGAACAACATAAGATTATTCAATTTCTATATGTCCCAATGCTTGGGTGATCATGGATTTATATTGAAGAGGAGAGGGAAGGTCAATGGTTTGATTTAATTCCCTCCCAAATTTTAATTTAGTTAGTGGAGATTGCCTCCATTCAATGGAGATATCTAGAGGGAAGGAAAGTTATAGAGAGTAGAAATCTCTAGGGTTTCCTTATGTTTTCAAACTTATCCACTATGGGATATTTAATGTAGGAAAATTTTAGTCATTAGAAAGTGGGACGAGTGTTAGGGAATTAAATATTAAAAAAATATAATATTAGGCAAGTGGGATAATTATTTGGCTAAGGGAGATGAATTAATTAATATAAAAGGTGAAAAGGGGTGTGTTAACATGTGAATAATGAAGGGGGATATTAGACAATAAAACAAATTAACAATGTCGGGGAGGTGAGTGAATTTAAGTTTATACATGTTGCCCCTCTTTGAAAGGGAATTGCAACTAGAATAAATAATGGTCTTTCAAAGAAGAAATATGGTAATGGATGTTAGTGAGATTAGTAGACACTTGATGAACACTTGATACCCCCTCGAGGGGACATGAAGGAAGGCATACATGGGTGGCCCCTCAAAATAAGAAAAAGAGGGTTAGAAGGTGTGAATAAGTGGGTGATTGGGATTCTAGAAGTGGGATTGAATATGAAATCATCAATAGTAGTGAGATATAAATTATCGATGTCCTAGGAAAAAATATAGGCACATGAGGTAAATACAATGGTGTAATGATTGTCAACATGTCCCGAATGGGAACCAACCATAACAGGATGATGATAAGACAAAGGGATATAAGCTTAAAATGTATTTGATGCAAGGACACATGATAGATAGAGTTACAAACCTAACTAAGGGGAATTGGCTATAAAATTTTGACATATCCCAAATAAGGATGCATGTGAGGGAGAGCTTTATTATAATACAAGATGATGATAGGATAAATGAGGCTATAAACATTTGTTGTATCCCTTGAAAGGATGTATAATAAGGAGATTTATGGTTCCAAAATAAGATGATGGGTGTAGCTCAAAGCATTTGTCAAATAGACCTTGAGTGATGTGGAGAAGAAGGGGAAGAATTGGGTAGTGTGTCCAAGATGTCCTTGGATACCACAGGTGACCAAGTGTTGCCTACATAGTTTAAAGAAACCTCATACTGATGTAGTTATTCTAAAATAGGAAGAATGATTTGATGAACATGAGACTTGATGATAAATGAAATAGATGGCTTGGATGCAAAAAATAGTGGTGGATGAGTTATGATGTTGTTAAATGATGAGCTATAACATTTTTATAGCAAGGATGCCCCTAAAAAAGATATATGTAAGAAAGCAAGAGATGCCACTATCATGATTGTTGACCTACCCCAAATAGGAACCAACCAAAATAAAAGAGTGAAAAAGAGAGTCATGAGCTTTTGATGTATCTTGAGCAAAGATGCATGCTCGAAAGAACTATGGGTCTCAAATTGAGTATAGACAAGTGTCATTATAGCTTAGATATTTAACTAATTACCTAGACTGGGCAAAAGATGAGGTTGACTAATTAAGGATGAGAGACTTGATGATGGTATGATGATGGTTGAGTAGGCCTTAGATAGTTAAGGTGTTGACAATGTATGAGAATATCGGAGGTTAACGTAGTTTTATTAGGGAATAATCACATATGCATTGGGAGTAATAATTTGTAGTGAAAAAGGCTAATAAAGGGAGTTGAAAATAAGAGGAAGACACTTAAAAAATGGAACATATGTAAAGGAGGTATTTTTCTTTGAAGAGGCTAAGAATTATACCAAGCTTCCATTGGGAGACTATAGAAATGAGCGATAGGAATGGAGTGGTAGAAGTTATCACTATGATCTAAGTTTAGGAGGGAACATTTATCAAGATCTATAGAGTATTTTTGGCAAAAGGCCATCATCATTATGAGTTGCATTTTATAGGCTATACCTTTGGCAAGAGGGTGCTAATGTGGAGGGGTGGTATGGGTGGTCTATACATATGTAGTTCCTTTACCTCAGTACCAATGATCTGTGAGGTGTACCAAATTAAGTGTTGGTAGGGGAAAAAGTAATGCACTAGGATTCATAGATTCAATGGGAGAAGTAGAGGAACTACAAATCTGATCAGAGTTAATTAGTGTAGAAAGAAAGACAAAGTGGGAAGTTAATGGGAATATGAATAGAGAAGAAAAAGTGATAAAATACGCATGGTGTGAAGAGAAGAAATGAAGGAAAAGGATCACAATGTGAGGTGGAAATTGGGTTTATAATTTAGGTAGATGGTATAAAATCTATACTTGCAAAAAGGTGATGAGGATGGGCAGGAGGATCGACACCTAGGTGAGTGTAGAAATTAGGTATGTATGTATGGTGGGTTTTGTGGTGTATTTATGTTTGTATGGCAAGTAGGGTTTGGTAATAAGAGCCATAGGATGGGGAAGTCATGGGTTGGTTATGGAGAGTTGCTATGCGAGAGGCTGTGGGTAGGGAAGTTAAGGTTTTGGGATGAAATTGTGGGTAGGGGAAAATTCATGGGACACGATGATTTAAAGTAATCACTATTTGATAGGGTAATTTTATTTATGTTACAAGAGGATCAAGAATTATTGGTGATGGTGTCATAAGGAGGTGTATCAACATGGATGCAAATATGGAGATGTAGATAGTGGTTAAGGAATGTAGTCCATCCATAAAGGTAGAGGAGAAGAAACATATGTGACATGGGCATTGTGTTTGTCCTGGTTAATTGGTAGCTACTTGTAGGGAGATGAAAAGACTATAATGCCAAGTGTTACTATTACATGTTCAAATCATACATAGAGATATATAAGTGGCTAATGTATTGGCCCAAGTGATGACATTGCTAGATCAAATCAACTTATGGGAGGCATAGATTAGGGATTTACAAGAGTAGGTGGAGTAGTTATGGGAAAGCCAAATGCATGTAGATCAATTTTAAACACGGTTGGAGGAGAGGGATATAGATTCATAGATGGAGAAAAATGTGGCTCCAATATTACTAGATGTATTGGGATTAATAGAGATGACCACACATATAATGAGAATGGCCTGAGAGACTCAGCATTGGTGAGAAATATATGAGCAAGTGGTGGTATTAGGACAAGGGGATCTATCATGTAGGGAAATCAATTGATTTGAGAGTCCATTGTGGTCTAGGTCATCTAGTTGGTATGTTCACCCATCACCAAGGCCACCACCACCATAGGATGGGATGTGATTAGGATTCAACTTAAATCTAGGTACATAGAGGACATATAATATCATTATATATCTAGCTTGTGTTTATATTATCATGTTGTGATGCAATAATATGGTGATAGTTAACATATGATGTATGAGATGAATGATGTAATTATAATATTAAACACATGATATTATGGATAATGACTATAGATATAAAATGTGATTAAGACATATGATGTATTAAGTAAAAAATGATGATGATACATACACACACATATAGATGATGGAAGTCATTTGTATAGATGTGTTGGATGATGAGTATGATTATGTGATGGTTTTAAATCATGTTGATTCTTAACATAGATAGGATATAATGTTGATGGTTTGTGTATATTATTTTGATAATAATAATGGATAAAAATGTGATTCTTGTATTATGTCGTGTAATGATTATAATGTAAACATGGAATAATGTGATATGATTTGATATTCATAGCATATAGGATAATTATATAAATGATAATTTTAGGATTGATGATGTAGGTAGAATAATACATGTAAGAATGTACATTAGGTTATGATATACCTAGATAATGATGTTTATCATATCTAGAAGGTGATTTGATGACACTTGGTGAGTTGTGAGACTATGGTGGCAAATCAATGACATCCCTCGAACCCATCCTAATGGTAGGTCTAATCAAGGGATATTGAAAATTATAGGGTGTGGGTATTATATAATGCTCAAGGATGTAAGGATTTTATGTAGTGCAATCTTATTCAGCCATCCATATAACTTGTTTAACTATAAACAGTTCAAACACTCTAAGAATGTTTTAGGATAGGCCAACATCACCACTTGACCAGATTTATGTAGTGAACTTCTAGTTTTCTAGAATCTGCAACAAGTGATGGATCTCTTATAGGTGATATTAAGGCAAAAACATCTAGAGGAGTTGATTCCCTAGTTATAATGTATGATGCATATATTTTTTGCATGAGGTTCTACGCGGGAAGATGTGCCCAAGGTCCTAAGGAACCTAGAGGTATCCCTTTGTATCATAGCGGACACCCATAGAGACTGAGAGGATGTCTAACTAGGAGAGAGTTATTAGGACTTACATGAGGGTATCAAGATGATGTAACCAATGGAATAAGGGAGGAGGCTTAGGAGTTTTAACCATCTATTATGTGTTTTTACTATGGATAGGCTAGCCATTTAGTCTAGTATTATCCTCTAAAAGAACTGGTTGATGTTGGTTCAGTGGCAAATAGGTAAGGTGACTAGCTTGCAGGTACATCAAGATCAAACATGATACCTACCATGCCATATTTTGAAGATGTAAGAGTCCTAGTTGACTATGTACTGGTTGCTTATATATCAACCATATATTTATACTGTGATGTTTTTATTAATTTATTATTTTATTTAATATAAATTATGTGGTTTTTAATGGGTTAATGTGGATAATGAAATTATGTATGATAATGTACCAAAAGTGTTTGATGGCGTACATTGATGTTGGATAGTCTCATGATAATGTTATGTGTAATCCTCTTGCACAGGGGATTAGGGTAGAGAGATAATGCCCATAGTAGATGTTGTTGTTGGTGGGATTAGTTAGGGTTGATAGTGGATAAGATGGAATATGATGGATGTTATGATATAGTATTGAGAAATGTAGATTTATGCAATAAATTTTAATGTAACACAAGGTAAGGTGTACCCATATATGCTTAATTAGGGTGTCATTTACCAACATGCATGATGGAAATAAAAAGGACATCCTACATGATGCACCATTGGTGTGGGCTTAACCCACATGTGTGCTTAGTGGTTTTCATGGAAAATATGGGACTTGGAATGGTTCAGGTGATACCTAAGCCCAACATATATCAAGAAAATGATATTACTAACTAAATATCTTTAAATTTTCATAATTACATGTCTAAAATTTCCATACATGCAAAAAAACTACACATAGAGTACGTACTCTAATAATTCCTCTACTACCAATAGTGGATTCTCAATCATTTACAAAGTGGGCTTTAGATTTTTTTGGAGTGATCAATGCAAATTCATTTTCAAGGCACAAATTCAATCTCATAGGCATGAAATATTACACTTATTGGGTTGAGGCTCAACCAGTCAATAATTGCATGACCGACGTAGTTGTCCAATTTCTGGAGGAGTACATCTTCACAAGGTTTGGTATGGATTATGCTCTGGTATGTGATAATGGAATCATGGACCCACTTTTTCTTATTTACAATTCTTGGAATGGGTATGAAATCACTAGGTAATCCTCAAATTCTCTTTTAATTATTATCCACAAAGAAATGGACTAGCTGAGTCTACTAATAATATTTTGATAAACATAATAAAAAAACACTAGAGAAGAATCCTAGGAATTGACATAACATCTTAAAATTTGTACTGTGGTATGATAAAACTAAAACTAAAGTAGATTCAATCACTTATACCTACCACTTAGATCATGACCAACACCCTATTTTTATAGTTAACTTAAATATTCATACCTTACAATTTATCAGTAATTATTTGTGAAGCAATGACCATGTAGAGGCTCACCTCTTGAATCTTATGCACTTGGATGAAAAATGTGATGTAACCTTGTTGCAATTCAGTAAGCACCCATGGATTATCGAATGTTGGTTTGAAAAATGATCCAAATCAAAATAATTTTGGGTCTTAGACCTTAACCTTATGTAGGATAAGGCTCATGAACAAAAGAGATAACATAGAAAATATGATGCCGTATGGCTAGGTCCCTATCTGATTTCTAAAATCCTAGGTGAGAATGTTTTCTACTTAAGGTGTCTAACTAGTCAAGATGTCCCATTGCTGGTCAATAGAAAATTCCTCAAGCATTACTTCTAGGATTGAATTGGCTTGGAACACCCTATAAATACTTTCTCGTTTCTTTCTACTTTTCTTCTCCTGCTTTATTTTAGTTTAGGTTTGATTTTGTTGATTTTTGCTTTGATTTTCAGTGCTTGGTTTTGTTATGTGGCATTGGTTTTTGAGTTGAACCTATTATTTTGACCAGAGGGTTCCCTTGTTTTGTCAAATTTTGATATATGGGTGGCTTGTATATACTAGTGCCAATGACACTCCTATGTGTTAATGTGAAAATCCTCATTTGAATGCTTGTAAAAGCTATTGTATTTTCATTACAGTTTTAAAATGTTGAAGGCCAATGATTTGAAATTGAACATATGGATTTAGAAAGGTCTTGTAGACACTATTTCTAAATTATATAGCACCTCAGTCTGGTCCACTTGGTAAACTCAGATCTTCGTTGTTCCTTTTAGTTTTGAACCTTTCCCACTTTCTAAAGCCTCAAATCTGCTCTATATTATGCCTCTTAGCCTATCTCTTAGTTTGAACAACCATATGTTGATGACCTAGACCTTTTATCTTTCCCAAAATGAATAAAACCTTCTTATCTTCCACCTTAACAAGTTTTAAGTCTCTACATACTTTCTTGCTCCTTAGACATAACATATAAGATAAACACCTACGTCAATGCTAGTGTCCTAACCTAACACAAGTATCTAGTGCCCTTAAGTCATCTAATTTTCAAATGAAATGTATCATAATGGTATGATGTGAGCTACTTCTCTAAAATGATTGATATAAATACAAGATTAACCCTCAATCATTGCTAGCCTACAAGAACTAGAACATACTAAGACATCCCATCAAAATCATTAAATCAAACACTCAATAAAGCAATATATTTATTATCTTCTAATATCTCAGATAAGTCATAGTAACATCAAATACATAGGTTTAAAGTAACTAAAGATCAACCTAAGAGACAAATTTTCCAAATTATAAGCTAGGTCACTATTATACTTTACACATATTGCATGATTCACACACAAGACAACAAGTAGGGGAGAACTACATTAGTCTGAGGCCCTCTTCATAGTGTTGGATATGTAGGCAGTGCTCATTAATAGATGGGTATTTAGGGTTAGCTTGAAACCATGTGCCCACTAACCCATTTTCCCCAAGGTCACTATGAAGATGAAGAACTAGAGTTTTACAAATTCATGAAGAGTGATAATCCATAACCCATATCTGAATGCACCATTGTGAAGGATAAGTTAAACATATACTAATTTAGATGGTCACATCCTTGTCCATCAAGTATTTCATATAGGACACTTATGTTGAATTAGATAGTAGTGTTGATGTAACCATCTCAAGCTGACATTAGTGTCTATGACTCTAGAAGTGTCAAATCTAGAATCTGATGACTGTTCCATAATCATCTTCCAGTATACTTTCTACTTATTCCAAATCCAAAACTACATTAACATCAAAATAATATAAGTACATTACTTATTTATCATTTCTATACTTATCATACATGTACTTACTAACTCTAGCCTATCTCAGTTAAAAAATTTAGTATATGTTTATATCTAAGTTTATCACCCAATTGGCCTGCTATAGATATGATCATCACCTTTATGTATTGTCATTTATATATTAATAATCCTATATACCCATGTAAAAAGGAGACTCTATCTCCAATTTAGGGTTAAAAATATGCCTCTTTTCTTATTTAAAGACCATCAAATGCATTAAATGAATATCTAAAAGGAAATGAAACACTACTTTAATTCTGATTTGTCTTATTTATGATAAGATTTATGATATTCCCTTAAGCCCTAGTATGCTTCCCAACCATCCACAGATGGAAAAGTAAAATATCTTTAAAAATAAGTTGAACTAAAATGTAAAAATTGAAAATTCTCCTCGAAAGGGTGATCTTAACAACCTCCACCATAGGTTTTTTGACTTGGTTGGTATGGAACAAGGCCTTTGAAAGGGACCAAATTTATCTTTATCAGGGCTATGAACATCTGAATGGAAATAGAGCAATGCCTATACCATTCCCCCCTTAATCCAAGCTAAAAAATATTTTCCCTCTTAGAATTTCTTTTCATTTGGGTAAAACTTATTTATTGTGTGTGCGTACAAAATAATTTAATTAATCACATAGCTCACACACTAATAGTCTTTAGACAGGACTGCAACTTAGTATGTCATGTGTTGAAGTATAATTTTATGAATTTATGTTTTGATTTTTCATTGGATGATTGCTTTCAGCTAATGTTTTTATTTGAATGAGAACTTGAGATTATAAATTCTCAAGATACTCAGGAGTATCTCCCAATAGGATTTTCCATTTGTTGTTTCTTGCACAACACACCCCATTTTCAAACTAGAAACATGGACCCTCTTTTTCTAGATTGATCTAAATGCTACCACATCTAGTCTAAAAGACCTTTCATTTTTGATAGTTTTCTTGGGAGTGGGGATTTTGCATATTTTTGAGTGGCTAAATCTTGGGCTAAGGGCATTTAATTATAAACTTAGGCTATTAAATCAATCTCCTTGTACTAGGCCTAGGTTTATTTTTTATTTTATCCCATCTATCTTTAGCCTTTTAAGGTGGACTTGATTTTTAGGTTATACCAAGCTTAGCTCGACTGAGCCCTTATCCATTGGGTATGAGTTACCAAAGCTAAGTTCTATTGAGATCCCAGTCTACCAAATCAATTTGTGCAAGCTCAAACTTGGCTAAGTTCAAACTAATAGAGACAATTCAACCATGCCTTTAAAATTTGAGCCCTAAGTCTTTCAATCCCCCTAGACCTTTCCACATTTCACCATTAGATCATTTAAATTTTTTGAGCCAAGTCTAAAGAGTTTTTAAGTCCAAAAGTATCTAATTATTTTTAATGTCCTTGAGCCTTGAGATTGTGCCATGTGGCATGATCTTAGTAACTTGGATCGATGAAGAGCGAATCAAAATTTTAATGGTTCTATGGCATAGAGGACCTGAGAAGTCAGCATATGGCGATTACTTGAGATCTTGAGACCATGAAGACTTAGGTAATAGTCTAAAGTCTTTAATCCCCTAAGGGATCGAGAAGTTACCACATGGAAAATTCTTGGGAGCTCAAGAACTCCAGCTGATAGGAGACTTAGGCAAGAGGCTAATAGTCTTGTGACCCTAAGGTCCCAAGAGGATGCCATGTGGAAAATTACTAGGAGCCTAGGACCATGGAGATGAAATTGATTATAATAGTGAGCTTAAAGGTTTGGCTCAATAGAGGATGTTAGGTGGCATCAACTTGCATCCCTAGACCAAAGACCTACCCTGATGAGTGACTATCATGTGGCACCCCAATGACATCATATTTTCCCTTGATCTTAAATTTTATTGGCATCTAACGACAACAAAACCATAAGCCCTGGGCCTCTACACAAATAAAGATGTGTTTCATGGCACTTAGTAGGCTTAAATTTGATGATGATCTTGAATATCAAAAAATTGTCAAAGGCTTGAGGAAGGAAGTGGTTGATTAAATGTTGAATTTCCATTGGCTTAGTGGGTTTCATGATGACATTATTTTATTTTAAAATATTGGGATAAATTAATGATTAAGTTTTATGTGTTTTATGCATATGGAAAGGCTTATGTTTGAATTAAAAGATGATTAATGTGAAGGTCTATGTTTAAATAACAAAATATTTTGTTTGTTTTCACATTTAGTTTGAATGAGTTATATTTTTGATTTAACCATTTTAAACACTTCTATCTTGTCATTTATTCAATTTATGTTTAACCATTTGGTTTGATCTTGTAGGGTTCATCTTTTAATCTGATTCATTAATTTGGATGGTTGTCCTCATCGGGGAGTTTGGACCCTTATTGAAACCATAACACATAAAAGATGAACCCGAATTAGTGTAATGTGGAAGATCATTTATGAATCATAAATCATAAGACAAAGAAGGGTAAATCTAGGTCTATACCTGGTAACAAAGTAGATACATGAGACAACTCTGAATGAAATGAGAAAGTGATAGATGACCAACATAAATTGGCTAATGATCAAAGATGATGGCATGACCTTCAACTATAAAGCATGGGTATGCTCCCATATCTGTAAAAAATCAAAAATGTCAAATGCATTCCTTCAATCAACAATGAATCTTCACAACTACCCCATTAGTGGGTTGAGTTGGCAATCAAGGGAGGGAATTGGTCCCTTCATGTATATATTGTTTTTTTAGAGCCTTTCTTACGGTGACTGACATTTTTAAAGGATTATAGGATGATATTCTTGGCTGGATCTTTATGAATTGTAGTAAAGACATATAGAACCAGACATACTTTGATGCTTTTACTACTTTTTAAGATAATTTATCCCTTTCTCCTATCTTAGTCTTGTTACTACAAAATTGTTTCTTACATTTGAATGATTTTAATCACTTAGTATTATTAATCAAAATGCATATCTTGATATTTTAAAGGATGTTAAGAGTTTAAATACATTTCCTATACATGTATATGGTGGCCATGGTCTTTTCCTCTTATCTAGTCAGTTTCATAAACTCTCACAACATCCTTGGGTTGAAGCTGTGCTAGGTCTAGCTCAAATAAGGATTAGTTTCTAGTGGGTGTGATTAATCAGATGTTGCAAGAACATCTTCAGTATCAATAGGCCTTTTATCTACTTATCCTTTCATTTTTTTTCTTTATGATGATGAGTTAATTTAGGTTGAAATCAATATGATTGATCATGTTAATCTTGGTTGTTTATTTCTATTTGTCACTATTTATACATTATTAAATATATGCACATGATAAATCTACTTATAAATTATTTATTTACTTGTAATTTTATTAATAAATGATGATTTCCATTTGAGGCTAGGTCCTATGAGCACTATCTAGGAAATTTCATGCCTTTTAATGCCTAAGTAGAGCTATAGTTTCTATTGGTCTCCCATATCTCTTTATAGGGCATGAACAAAATTATACTTTCCATTATTTGATCTTATATATGCCCTATCTATCTCATAAATATTTAGTTTTTTAAATAGGCCCCTTGAAATGGAATGGTTACACATCAACCTACTAAGTGAATATCAACATATTAAGATCTGGTACATTTATAACTTAGGGAAACATTTTATTCATAAGATCTTCTTCCTTTTAGGAGAGGTAAAGTCTTAAAAAAACCCTACCTAACTATTTTTGTGTCAAAAACACCATCAACACTTTTAAAAAATGATTAGTTTTATGTGTGGAATCTCTATGAAATAAATATAAAATAAATTGATATATCTAGATTAATTCCTTTTTCTAGCCTAATTATCCTAAAACACTACTAGACAAAAGCTAGTCTTCAACTAAGATGACCATATTGATTATAATACATCCTTAGAGCATTTTACTTCCTCTTGAAGTTCTTAACATACATCTTAATAAACTTCAATAGGTTTAATAAGTCATTAACAAACATAATATAGGCCTTTAGAGAGATTACACTATTATTCTCTTTACTTTATTGAGAGGGGTTCCAACCTTCAATTTTATAATGCCTTTTTCCTCCTCAAACTCTTTTAAAATATATTCAAGTTTATAAGAGTCTTCCTAATTTTTTCAACTTCTTACCGAGGACACATAAACATATAAACATAAATCGCTAAAAACTTGTGACTACTTATGAGTAATCAATGCTAGTCTGGAATACCATGCCATACTAACTCATCATGCAAGGTAATTGTCAAAATTGGGGTCAATGGTCGATAACACATGACTTTTCAAAAAAATTGAGAATAATTTTTGGCCATTTATGGCCCACATACCAAAATTTTGCCTAAGTGTGAGAAGATGGACATTCAAGGTAAAGTGACAAGTATAGAACAACCTCAAGCTTTCCAGAGCAGAAAAAAGACAACTTTGGGTTCTTAGAAGGAGAAGGATTTAAGATTTAACAAGTAAAATACTTTGAGCTTTCTCTTAGAATATTTTATGTTTGTCAAACAAGGAGATAAATTAGGGTTTTTTGGGCAACACAACTTATTTCACTTCATGAGTAATCAGTAATGATAAGTCTAAAGTAATTAGTGGGGCTTAGATAGCTCGATTTGGTCTGGGCAGTGTATTTTGGGTTCTCCAAGGAGCACTACTTAATTAATTCATAAGTTATGAGTAGTCAAAATAAGTAATGAGACATCAAAAGTTTGATTTGATCTTAGAAGTGCTTCTCGAGTTTTCAAAAAGACAAGTTCTCTCCAAGTGAATCTAAAGGGCCAATCAATCAAGGACAAGTGGTATAAGTGCATCCAACAAGATCAGTAGATAAATAGGTAGCAAGGACTTATCCTTTCATCTATGACATGCAAAGTGGTTAAACAAAGAATATATGCATCTAGGTGGAGTAGTGAATATACTAAAAACTAACTGGGATAGTCTAAGCTGCAGTAAAGAACACACTGAGCCTTAAATGCAAGGGTCAAATCACTTACACTTGGTAGGGACATGAAACTACCACTGGCATGGATTTGTCAATTCCAATAAGAGAATTGAATGTGTAAGGGGCTCGAGTAGCTTGGCAGTGGTCTTGGGTGGTTACCTCATAGTCAAAGTAGTTGCATGCTTTGAATAAAAAGAACTCAAGGACAATAAGAAATAGTCCTAGTCATTGGAAATTAGTGACTTCTTCTCTCCTTTCTCCATCATCAGAAGTTCTTCCTCTTTTCTCTCCTCTCCTATATATATATCTCACAATTTTCTATTGTAATGGTTCCCAATTTTCAGATGTTTTTAAATCTTCTTGGGAGATGGGACTCTGTTAGAGATATCACAAGATATGCTCAGTTGGTTAGGCTTGACCCTACCAAGCATTTGTAAGAACTACCTCTTATTAAATAAAGGATTTTTCTTTGCCTATCTCTTACCTTGGAATTATTTCTGTTGATCTAAGTACTATGGCATCGCATGAAGTAGAGTCTTCCTCATCTATGGTCCTCTTTTTTGACCTTGTTTAAGGATTTTTTGATGTTGTTTACGGGTCTGGTTGAGTGTTCTTTTTTCCATTAATGTGAGCCTCCAGTGAGTCTTAGAAATCCTCTCCATTTTCATTCATCGCTTCCTTGAACCTCTTCCATGAAATATTTATGCAACCAGCTTGATTTTGAGGTTGTGTAATTTGGTATTGTCCTTTGCAAAATTAGTGTGGGTTCAAACTTATGGGAGTTTCCCATTTTAAATCAGTGCATTGCATGGTTAGCCTTCTTAGGAGCCTTTTTTTCCCTTCTAACCCTTTTCCCTGTGAAGTTTCATTTTATCATTAGTTTTAGGTGATCCACCGAGAGGAACTAGCCTCTTTAAAAATACTAGAGGCTCAACCTCACCGTAGGACAGCCACATCTTGAGGTTGTTCCCATGATTATGGATGGAAGTGGGAGAGCCTAAAAAAATCTCCCAAAAGGGTGAAATTCCATGATATAATAATAACTTATAAGTTATTCAATAACTTATAAGTTGTTCAATAACTTATGACTTTTTGAAAAATTAATTATGATTTTTTTAATATTTGTTTTTCAACTATACGCTAAGTTTGCCAAGTTTTTCCCATTTTAATCCTGAGTAAATGAATTCCATTTATACTTTTAATTTATGGTATCAATATCATGTATATAGAATGCTACTCTTTATAAGAGCTTTAACTACAAAATACATTTCCTTCTTTATTATGGCTTTAAAACATTACTCAATTTTGTGTTTTTGTTCTTTTTTATTGCACAACTTTGAAATGCCTTACATATTTCACATGACATGTCTAGTCAATATTAACTAATTTTAGTTACCCTTAGACATTAATATAAAATATTTTATTCTTCTATTTTATTAGTCCTATCATGTTAGTAATAATGATGATTGTTTTATTGTTATCTGCATCTATTAGTAGTCAACTTTGTATTTAAAAACTTATTGATACAATTCTTTTGATTTAATGACGTTCATTTTTATTGGAAAATGATCCTCGTTCATGGGTTCTAATAAGAAGAAAATACAATCCAATTGATTACAACCTTACAAAATTCAAGTTATAAACCAAAAATATTATATAATATGGAGATAAATGCACCATAGGGTTCATAATGTCTTCCACATATCATTGAAAAATGTGTTAAGAAAATATACAACATTATAAGCCATAATACCCATTTTCTAATACATGTGTAGCTTCTGTGCAACTTTGCACACTCTTCACAAGAAATTTGAGTATTTTACACTTACAACATCCTATAATATGCCCATAACCTCATAGTACTAAGTGATTTGCCATAAAACCTTGAAGCATATTGCATAAAAGTTAAAAATTATATAGGGAACTTCTACATTTCACATCCTATGCACCAACTTGTAGTATCATCAATCACTTGTGCAAGCCTCATGGTACCTTTGTGCACTACACCACCACCACACGAGGCCCTCATTTTATGAAAGAGCATTCACATGTCAGCTCCTTATTACTACATATCATGCCAAGTGGCACTTTTTAGGCTTGCACCATGTTAATTAACCTCTCATCAAAACTACACAATTATAAGTTCAACCACCACACCCACAAGAAGACCAACCATCACTCAAACAAAGGTGAATAATCATGTCTTCTATAATAATTATAACTACCTTCTTTAAATGAGGTATATATTGTACTTGTCTAACCCATGAAGGATAAAATATGAAAATTATCACATAGAGGCTGGAAAAAATATTAACATTCACCCACATTTGTAACTCACCATTCATTCAATCTAAAAAAATTAGTTGGAAGTATTCCCTTTCTAATCATAGGATTTTGCATTCTTACTTTTATTAAATCTTGTACACATCTATACTTTTCCATATTATACATATTGAATATAAGGTTCCCCATTTTTCAAAATTATGTCACATTTGAATGTGTGATTGATTTACTATTGTTTAGTTTATCCTTATGCATTTTATAGCTTATCGCTTACTGCTAGGGACAAGGTTTTCCACCACACCAACACCATGGGTCTCCTGGTGGAGATCAATGGCATTAGAGAAATATCTCTCATATGCCTATAAATGAGTGCAAAGTGAGAAGGCTTAATGATTGGTTTTGTTTCAAAGTATCTAGAAGAACACCATAGCCAAATCAAGATTGATGATGCCTAAAAAACATTCATTGAGGAATTTTCAGACATCTAAAAACTTATTTGGGTTGCCCTTGATGATCAAATCAATGAAATATTAGGCCAATTATATAAAATCATGAAACAATGTGGTCCAAAATCCACTCCTTCCATGTGTCTTGCACATCAGTTATTTCATTAGGAAACCCCCTTCAAAGTGTAAGTCAATATTGACACATGAGTGTTTGAAGGAAAAATCAATGCCTTAGACTTGGATGGATAGATTAAACAACTTGAGGCATAATTCTTGGAAAATAATTTCAATTACATTTAGAATATCTCCTTTAAAATGTTGAAGATGTCCATTCAGTGTCCCACTGGTGGGAAACCTTGAGCATGAAGTGCGAACAAGATTACGAGCCCATTGATACTTGTAATTTTTTTTTCAATGCATTGAAGGGTAAGTGTTACCACTTCATGAAATATGAGGATGAAAAAATCAAGCTCCAATAGTTACACTAATGTAAGGAGAAATCAATTGAAGAGTGTACCAATTAGTTCCATGCCTACACTATGTGTTTACAATAGAACTTGACAAAGCAACATAAGGTACTGAAGTACATTAGCAAACTCTCACATTATATTCATGCAAAGACAAAGTTACTTTAATTATATCACATTGAATCAAGCATACCATAATGTCATCAAGATTTAAGCCAAGGCAAATATGAAGTAAACATTCTTTTATTCATCTAATATTGTGCACAAGAGCCAATCCGTGCATAATACACCATTTGACTATGTCATGTATAAGCATAAAATTTTGTGCAAGGGGGAGAAACCAAAGAAGATCATGCATAACTAAAATATTTAAACACATTTTACACCATACAAAGGAAGGAAGATCTAAGGTGATAAGTGGTGTCATCAACACTACACAATCTCACATAACAATTTTAAACACCACGCACAACATTCCTTGATTGTGTAGTCTACATCAAGTCCCACACCAACAAAGGACATTGGTCTAAATGCCACTTATATAATCAATAGTTCCATTGCCATATATATCTCTTAGGAATGAGATTGTCACTTCTAGACTAAGTTCAAGGTGAAAGATCAGTCTCTTCATGTTAACATTGACAATGGGAGATAAAATAACATCATTGCACAAGGTACAACCCAACACCTAGACCTTAAAATTGAAGTACATCCTAAACCATAATATTTTGTTTGGATTCAATAGAGGAAGGATATACAAGTGTGGTGATAATGCACCTTCTATTATAAATTCAAGCCCATAGAGAACATAATCCCCTATGACATCACACTACTTGATATTTGTGAAATTTTGATTAGAAGGTCATATTTGTATGACCACACTAAACATATCAATACAACCTACAATGGTGGACTATACATGTCAAACATTAATTCTTCAATTTCGTGGAGTTGCCTATAATAACCAAAATCCCTTTAGTCTTGGCCAAACAATGTCACAAGCTCATCTTGAACATCTAAAAATCTGTGCCACTCTTGGTCCATCTGAAACCACCTACATAAGAGAGAAAACATGCATTAATAGTGCACCAATACACATAAAAATCATCATAGAAATAATTAATCTTTAAGATACTACAATAATATGGAGACATATTTAAGAAACCATAGGTTCTGCTAATGTATTACATAGTAAATCATCACATCAATTTGGCTCTTGGATACCCTTTTTTGAACTATCCACTATACCACATATCCATTTGGGAAAATTATAAATTTTGGCCCCAGATCCATGAGCTTCTTGATCAAATCAGGATCAGGTCTAACTCTTCTCATTATGGGAAATCAATAGTCCTCACACCAAATAAAGATGGTACATGGTGTTTGTGCATTGACTAATGCATACTTCACAAATAATGAATAATAATTAATCAATACCACATATTTACCACCTCTTAGACCATCTCCAAGGTGTATAATAATTCACCACTATCAACCTAATGTCAAACTATCATCATGTACTAGTCCATCTTAATAATTTTTGGAAGACAACATTTAAGATGCGGGAATGAATATATGAATGGTTGGTTACACCTTTCGATTTGATCAATATGTCATAAAAATTATTGCACTTGATGGATGATATACTTGCGCCCTTCTTCAAATATTTCATAATAATATATTTGGATGACATCCTCATCTTCACCAAGAAGTAGGAGGAGCATGTTGAGCACATCTTGTATGTCTTAGAAACTTTGCACCAACACAAGTTGTAAGACAACTTAGAAAAGTGTAAATTTTATGCCACACAGATTTAATATATAGTCTAAATCATCGACCGTGTAGTTGTATACATTGATCCAAATAAGATCAATATAATCCAATATTGGCCAAATCCACACAATCTCTCTGAATTAAGGACTTTTCTTGGAATTGCTAACTTCTAACACAAGTTTGATTTTGGTTTCTAGCATAGATAATGGTCTATCAGTCAGATCATGCATGCCAAAAAAAATTTGTATTAGAGTAAGGGTTATTTATTTTACCATATTTATTTATTATGGTATTTTCCCCCTCACTTGGAGTTTTCCTACTTTCATGGAGAAGCTTGATTAGGTGTACATTTTGACCAAATGATTAGGAAGTAACTCCCTTGATTGACTATTCTGGGTATGGGAGTTACTCTTCTATTGTTGGCTCTATTAACCACCTTTTGGGGAGGAGTTACTATTATATTCTAAGGGTATGTTGACCACATTTTGTGAAAGAGTTACTTAGCACTCTCCTATATGTACATCTCATCTGGTGAGTTTTTTAGTTAATGAAAGTTTGGGAATTTGGCTCCTATTTGTCTTATGTAATATTCTTGTATTTATCTCATTTAGCTTGTAGTTGTGTGTTGTGTGATTATTTATCTTGCACCTATCACAAACATGTGCATATGCATGATCTGATGATCTTATCCACAAATCCTATATGGTATCAATGTGTTACCTTGGTAATCATATGTTTGGTTTTATGGTGTAAACTTTATTTTGAAATCTTGAGATTATTTAAGGCATTTTTAGAGGGTTTGCAAAACAATTTTGAGTGTTTTTTGAAATATCAAAAACCATGTAAACATTATTTGTAAATATTGAGATTATTTGAGGCAATTTTTAGAGGGTTAAGTGATCAAAAAAATTATAGGGTGTTTTTTTAGAATGTAGCTGTGTGGGATCTAGTTTTATCTTGGCTCAGTTCTTATGTGATTGTGTAGGATCCTTTTATTAGCTGATCCACTTGAAATTTAATTATTATATTGAAAAATACTATCAAAAACCTCCTCTATCCTATAGAACACCCCACCAACCTTCCTTCTTGGTAGACTAACATCAAATGACTCATGGTAGTTTTAACTCATTAGTTTAAGCTAGTCAAAATGCCCTCACCTAGTCTAAGACATACTCATCGACCGTGTAGTTGTCTACATTGATCCAAATAAGATCAATGTAATCCAGTATTGGCCAAATCCACACAATCTCTCTAAATTAAGGATTCTTCTTGGAATTTCTAACTTCTAACACAAGTTTGATTTTGGTTTCTAGCATAGATCATGGTCTATCAGTCAGATCATGCATGCCAAACAAACTTTGTATTAGAGTAAGGTTATTTATTTTCTCATATTTATTTATTATGGGATTTTCCCCCTCACTTGGAGTTTTCCTACTTTCATGGAGAAGCTTGATTAGGTGTACATTTTGACCAAATGATTAGGAAGTAACTCCCTTGATTGACTATTCTGGGTATGGGAGTTACTCTTCTATTATTGGCTCTATTAACCACCTTTTGTGGAGGAGTTACTATTATATTCTAAGGGTAGTTTGACCACCTATTGTGAAAGAGTTACTTAACACTCTCTTATATGTACATCTCATTTGGTGAGTTTTTTAGTTAATGGAAGTTTGGTATTTTGGCTCCTAGTTATCTTATGTAATATTCTTGTATTTATCTCATTTAGCTTGTAGTTGTGTGTTGTGTGCTTGTTTGTCTTCCACCTATCACAAACATGTGCATATGCATGATCTGATGATCTTAGCCACAAATCCTATATGGTATCAATGTGCTACCTTGGTAATTGTATGTCTGGTTTTATGGTGTAAACTTTATTTTAAAATCTTGAGATTGTTTAAGGCATTTTTAGAGGGTTTGCAAAACAATTTTGAGTGCTTTTTGAAATATAAAAAACCATGTAAACATTATTTATAAATATTGAGATTATTTGAGGCAATTTTTAGAGGGTTAAGTGATCAAAAACATTATAGGGTGATTTTTTAGAATGTAGCTGTGTGGGATCTAGTTTTATCTTGGCTCAATTCTTATGTGATTGTGTAGGATCCTTTTATTAGCTGATCCACTTGAAATTTATTTATTATATTGAAAAGACTATCAACAACCTCCTCTATGCTATAGAACACCCCACCAACCTTCCTTCTTGGTAGACTGACATCAAATGACTCATGGTAGTTTTAACTCATTAGTTTAAGCTAGTGAAAATGCCCTCACCTAGTCTAAGACATACTCATGCATAGATTCTTCTACATCTTCATCCAACCAAGACCTAGTCTTCCCTTACTTGAAATATGCAATAGAGGATCTGCTCATATTTGTTGATCTCTCACACAACAAGGCTCATCCAAAATGATCGTAGAGCTGCTTGGTCATCATTTTGGCTTCTATCTCTGATTTTGGTGAGAGGTAGAGGGATCGATCAATGGTTTTAGTCACAACATCACCATTTTTAAAAATATATTTTGGCATTTTAGATACTTGAAATAACCTCTTCTAGGCATCACCCACCTCCTTCTTCCACCTGCAACTACACTATTAGGCATCCTCATCTAAAACCATATTTGCATGTAAGCGGTTTCACTTACCACTCATAAATAAATTAGTGGCTTTTTTTCCTTTTTTTGAAGGAAAATTATATTTAAAAAAAATTACTTAACCACTTTTATCGGTAACACTTTCTAATGTTTTTTAAAAGTCAAAATACTTTATAGGCTTTAGATATATTTGAAGGTGGTTTCTTTTAAAAAAAGGGGGGGGCATAAGGTCTTTTAAATTCTTTTTTTGAAAAAAATATTATCATGGGCCTATATTACTAAGGGATATTCTTTTTTATTATTTTTTAATAAAAATAATATATTGTGAGCCTATTATAAGATGAAAAGTTTTTTTGTATAAACTTTTCATTTTTCGCTAGATAAAGACCAGAGGGTGAGGCCTAGTTTGACAGGCGGCCAAACCCACTCACATTCAAATAAACACTTATTTTTATCTCCTAATAACTTTGTGTACTCATATTTGATGCATTTTAAGCTAATCTCGACATCCTCATTTTTTCCTTATAAATCATGTCTTTTTTGATATTTTCATTGGTTGCTCAAGACACATTTTTGGCTATGCCCAACATCTTTTAAGCATGTATTATTTACAACATTCAATGGGGGTCACCATTTCATAATTCAGGGGGAGGTGTATTGTGTTTTTGAATCACTTTTCATTATGTTTTGCACTTCTATTTTTTCAATAAATAACAATTTCAATTACAACCACTGCACTTTATTTATGCATAATAAATACAATTTTAATTAATCCTCTAACACCATTTAACTATGAATAAAAAACCAAAATGAAAATTATATTAAGGAGCTAGGGTTTAATTCGTATTATAATGGGAAATGATATTGGACCTAATATAAAAAATTAATTGGTACAACCATTGTGATGAAGCCTATGGGTTACTATGTCTATTAGTTTTTCTTGATTGTATCATTCATGTAGAATCTGCTAAAACCCCTAGGGGAAGTTTGGACCACTTTATAAAAGATTTTTGGGAAGCTATATGTAATGAGATGGCATGAACTAGTAAAAAACTCATTAGTTTGAGTCTTAGAAGTTTTGAAACCCTTCATGATTTATTCACTAAGTTTAAGTCCTTGAGATTGTAGTTTAAATAATGTGGGATAGAGAACAAATATGACCAACGTATTATTTTTATACTCTCAAAAATAGTTACAAATTACTCTGTCTTTGTCTCTACCATCCATTCCACTAAAAGTGATCCAGGCACTACATGAAAGATGCCTTATTTAGATGACTTTGTTTCCAACTTGACTCAAGAGTAAGATAAGTTAATATATATGGGCACATTTAAGTCCTCCAAACCTCAATCTCTCATTATTGGAAATGGGAAATAAAAGTATTCAAATAAAGATAAGAATAAAAATAACAAGGATCAACCAAAGAATAAAGAATAAACTCTGCCAAAACAACCATTAAAGCCTCCTCTTCAATGATAAACCTAATAAAGATAAGGATAAGTGTGCCTATTGCAAGAAAAATGGGCATGATGAACATAAGTACACGAAGAAATAAATTGATCACCCAACTCATCTTATAGAAAAGAACAATATAGGTGTCCTTGAGTCTATCAAGAATAATTCATCAACTTAATATTCTTTTAAGGCAAGAGGAAAAGGAAAAGAGAAAGGAATGGGCAAGGCTCTTGTAGTAGTTGCAACTTTAACCCCTTCATGTTTTATTGACTTGGGTGATTATCACCACATGCGATCTTCACAAGTTTAGTTTTCTTTCTTAGAGCCTTATAGCATGTTTTCTATCACTTTGGGTGATGACACTTCAGTAGAAGTTATAATGAGAGTGTCTATTAAAATGGATGGAGGAACATTCATCAATGTTCTAAGTGTTTTATCACTTTCAACCAATCTCCTATCATTTTACCAAATCAATCATATCAATAATTTCACGAGGGTAGAATTTTCACTAGATCCTATCATAATCAAAGAGTTACATAATGATTCTATAGTGGTAGTGGGAAGGGCATATCACTAAGCTAGGCTATATACCTTCTCACATTTGCACCTAATTCTTCTTTTACTACATTGCTAACTCATTCAAGTGGAGTTAACCGATTATGGCATGATCCATTTGAACACGTCAACTATCACCACCTAGAATAACTCAACAAAAAATGACATGGTCACATGTGTACTTAAGTCTATTTATCTAAAGGCCTCTATGGTAGTTTCACACTTAAGAAACATATTTAAGAGAAATTTGATAAAGGAAAAGCTTGGAGGACTTCACAAGCATTAGAATTAGTACACAAAGATGTATCTAGGCCTTTTCCCAGTCTATCTTTCACAAGGCCCCAATACATCCTTACCTTCACTAATTATTTATTAAGATACACATGGGTTTACTTATTTAGTTAGAAATCTAAAGTTTTTGACAAGTTTCAAGACTTCAAGGTTCTTATAGAAAAACAATCAAAAAAACCCATTAAGGTTATTCAAACACACAATGGGCATGAGTATGTTAATAACATGTTTGAGTAGTTTTTCACTATAGAGGGCATTATTTTTTAGTGTATAGTTCCATATAGTCCTCAACAAAATAGAGTTATAGAACATAATAATAGGTCCTTAAAAGAGATGACTAACTATATGATTCTCTCTAAGTCATTTTCACCATAATACTAGTCAAAGCCATTAATTGTGCCTACTATATTTAGAATAGGGTTTATCAAAAATCTTTATAAGGTATAAATCCATTTGAATCTTGGCACAACATGAAACCCATAGTTGAGCACTTTAGGGTTTTTAGATCTCTAGCTATGACATGTATACCAAAGAAGAAACACAAGGATATGGAACCTCAAAGCAAGACTTACATCTTCATAGGTTATTTGGGTGGTGTTAATTAATACCACCTTCTTCATCCGACCACACATGATATGTTTATTAAGAGAAGTGTTCAATTTTAGGAGATTCCCATAGACTCAACACTTGATACTTCTCCTACTTCATTGGACTCACTTTAATTTAATTTAGATGATTTAGATCAACTTTAGCTAACACTTTCTAAAGGTTTAGGACACTTCTTTTAGTTATGATAGTGAGAGTAGTGATGGGGATTCATCTCCATCCACATCTAGCCACACTTCAAAAGATGATGGTTCTCTACCTGACTCATCCACTTATGGTTAGACATTACAAAGCATAAGTACATGGGTTGGGGATCCTTTAAATTATAGGCATACACATTTAGAGTTTTATAGTGGTTCACATGATTTCTATGCCTCTACCTCAGATTGATAATTTTTTTAGGAGGCATTAGGTATTCTTGAGTGGGATTATGCCATGCATGAGGAGTATAACTCCTTAATCAGAAACCATACTTTGGACTTGACACTTCCTAAGGGAAATAAGATGGTTTGATGAAAATGGATATATCAAACTAAGTATATAATATATGGCTCTATTTGTGTTGACAAGTTTAAGGCACAATTGGTCACAAAGGGTTTCTCACAGGTGCCTAACATCGACTACACATAGACTTTTTTACCAGTCACAAAAATGAACTCCATCAAACTCAAAATTATTATTGCTGTAACTAATCATTGGGATGTTCCTTAAATGGACATGAAGAGTGCCTTTATTCATGGTGATCTTGAGGAGAAGATTTACATGGAACAACCTCTAAGATTTGTTAAGGAATATTACCTTGTATGCAGACTCTATAATTCCATATATGGCCTTAAATAAGCCCCTTGGGCTTGGTATGACAAGAGGTATTCCTTCCTTTTCATAATAAGACTCACCAAATGCCATTCAAATTTGAACGTCTATATCCTATGGTAGGATGATTCACATTTGATTTTGGTTTGTTATGTTGATGATCTTTTGATCATTGGTAACTTTTATTTAGCCATTATAGTTATGAAAATGGATCTTTAGGACATATTTTCCATGAAAAACTTAAGCTTATTACATTAATTCCTTGAGATTCAAATTTCTTAGTCCAACTCAAGGATCACTTTTGTGAAACATAAGTATTCTCTTGATCTACTTGTTAGGTTTCACATGGCTGATTGTACACCAAATTTGACTTTATTTATATTTGGATTCAAGCTTGAGGTAAATTTTATTTCACCTTTGGTTGATGCTACCTTGCATTGATAACTTCTGGGTAGCCTTATCTACTTAACACATATCATACCTAACATATCATATGTAGTGGGCCTAGTCTCCAAATTCATGTAAGATCCCCATGAGCTGCACTAGAAGGCAAATAAAATGATTTTGCACTACATTTAGGACATAGATATATTTAGGACTCAATATTGATTTGGCATTGACATCAACTTGGTTGGATATACTGACTTAGACTAGGCTGGCATTATTTATAATTAGAAGTCCACTTTAGGTTATATTTTCTCCATTGGTTTAGGTTTGATTAGTTAGTTAAGAAAGAAGTAGAATGGTATTGATTTATCATACACCGAGGTAGAGTATGGGGGGATGTCAATGCTACCGCTAAGGCCATTTGGAATCAAAATATTCTCATAGAGTTTGGTATCTAGTTCATACAACTTACCATCATCTCCTATGATAACCAGAGTACTATTCAAATTTATAAGAATCTGATCAAACATCAAAAATCCAAACACATATCACATACACATAATTATAGAGATAATTCATGGGGACATCATTGATATAATATATTTCTAAATGATAGAGTAGATAACAAACATATTCACCAAACCTTTCATGGAGAACAAGTACATTCACTTGCAATCTTTTCTTGAGGTTTGAGATATTGTAACATCATATTTTTGGGGGGGATTATAGCCTATTATTATTCATACCTCTCTCTTTTAGAGGGGGGAGTTTGTAGTATATGTTTTATCCTTTTATCTACTTTACGAGAGATTGCTTGTACATGGGTACTTTATCATGCCTAGTTATTGAGACCCATTTTTTACACTACCCACCTAAGTTGTCCTTATGGGGGGTGTATGTTAGAATAGGGGTTATTTATTTTCTAGCACTTATTTATTATGGGATTTTTAACCTCACTTTGAGTTTTTTTACTTTCATGAAGAAGCTTGTCTAGGTGTATAATTTGACTAGATGACTAGGAAGTAACTCCCTTGATCGACTATTCTAGGTATGGGAGTTACTCCTTTATTTTTAGCTTTGTTGACCACTTTTTGTGGAGGCACTATTCTTTTATGAGGTTTTTTTAAATTTTTTATTGGAGAAGGTACTCAACACTCTCTTATATGTACATTTAATTTGGTGAGTTTTTTTAGTTAATGGAAGATTGGTATTTTGGCTCCTTTTTATCTTATGTAATATTCTCATATTGATCTCATTTAGCTTGTAGTTGTGTGTCGTATGCTTATTTATCTTGAACCTATCATGAACATATGTATCTACATGATCTAGTGATCCTGAACATAACTTTGATACTTTACTTTTGAAACATGCATAATAACGTGATTTTGAGGAGATCAAACAATACCTTTGCAAAGTATTATTATGGATATAACTGACATGGTCCTATCAACTGATATTAGGATGACACAATATTCCATGAAGAGATGGTGGATTATATCCTATCTAGTACTATAGATATTATAGTGTTCACATGCTAAACCCTGATGCTGATACTGAGTTATAGTGGCCATTTTCTACATTTGAGCTTAAAATCCTAGGTTTCACATAAGGGATTCATTATGTAACTACTACAAATACATTCTTGGTGATGTATTATTTAAATTATTAGACATCTCTATAGTTTTAAACATCAGTATTGTGCAAATTGTATAAATTTTAGTATAGACTCTATTATGATTATTGGGTATACTATTATAAGAGATGACATTTTGCAGTCAAATGTCCTACTACCTAGTATATCTCACATAACTATGTTTTGAATTTTGACCAATCACTCCTATGATGCACCTCTTTTTTTAACTCTATACACCAAAATAATAGATTGGGCATGTTGATTTAATGCAACTCATCCATATTTCATAAGAAACATCTAACATTGTTCCTACTTTCATAATAGATTGCAGACTTTTTCCATAGTCTTCTATCTGCTCTACCTAGAGTGTAATTACTCTAACATCCACCTTGCATGTGAATTGGGTTTGAGAAATTACAAACCCAATCCAAAGGCATAGACCATATACAAACCATGTGGCATTATCTATATCTTAAAACATAAAATCTACTATGTTTATTACATCAGATTACTTTGGATCATAGTCCCATACCGACTCTCTAGATTTTTGATGAATTTATTTTAGATCTTGTATTATTTGACTCATACATTTATTCATTTTAAATTCTCTTCTCAAATAGTCTTTGGCATCCTAAAATCTTAGTTTAGCAACATCCCTTTTGTGTATGAACTCTAAAACTCATCCTATTAAGGCTCTTATGAATTTACACTTCTTCACATTATATGTAGTTATATTTATTAACCTTTCATTTCATTTCATAGGTTAATAGATATTTTTATAGGTCAATAGACCTATCATATGGTGCCAAAGTGATAAAACTACCACATTGAGAGTCATGCTTCTCATGTTCAAACTTAAAACTAGTGGCTATTATGGACTAGACTTTGCCAATGTCTTAAAATTTGATGCGACTAAAATCTAGCCTCAATCAATTTCTTCTTATCTAAAACTTTCTTGGTGTCTTCATTATATTTTATAAATTTATCTATAAAATTGTCAAACCACATTATCTTTACTAGATTTTATACTTCTTCTTTCTTTTGATAAATTAGGCACAAGGGATGTGTAACCTTGAAATGAATGATCCATATTTGTGACTTCTATTTCATTTGAACATGAACCTGCTTTAATCTTGTGACTTAACATAACTTTTTTAAAATATTGTTCCTTCTATTCTATAAATAATAACCTATCTTTTAACTATGATCTAAAACTACTTTCTAACTGATCTAACCACTTCTCTTCTCTTTTTTGACTCTCTTCCATCTCTTTCAAATCCCTTTTCCAATCTCTATCCATTTATTTACTCTCATTTTCTCCTTTTCTTCTTTCAATCCCTCTCATTTCCTCATCTCAGAAATATCTAGATGTTCATTGAGCTCTCATTCTTTCTTTATCTTCTAAAATCTCTACTATACTCCTATTCACAATTACATTAGGATTATTCTATTTATTCCATCTTCTCTATTATCATAGGTTTTGCTCTTGTCCCATAATTTAGTTGTCATTATGATTTTCCTTGTCCTCCATCTTTTGGGTTCAAGTTCAAGATTATATTCTTAGTTATTAATAATTAACTTCATTATCACATGCATTCCCATAATGCCTAAAGTGACTACTCATTGTATCCAGAATAGGCACCATGGTCTTTTCCACAACCAACATTTTAAGCATGATAGGTAGTTGCTACAAAATTTTTCCCTATACGCCTCTTATAAATAAATCCTATGTAGATTCAAAAATGATACACTTTCATGATAAACTTATGAATATATACATCAATGGTAGTATTTATCTAATGATCTATTGCATGTGTCCAATCAATGTCTAGATTTCAAAGATGTTCTATATTTTACTCAATCCAAACAAAGTGCTTTGTTTCTCTTGGCTTGAAGAAATAGTACCTAATTATAGATAACCATGAAACTAAAAACCTAGGTAATTTATACAAAAATATTTTATATATCTCACCATTTATATGCACACTCATAACTTCTCTCACAGAGCTTCCTATCCTCTTTTCCTCCTCTTCTGTGAAATTGTGAATTCTCTCATCCAACCATCACTCCTAATATCTCTATCCACGTAACATTCTCAACATGTTTTCAATTTACATGATCACCATACCATTATTAGTAGATGTTCCTACAAAAACCATCTAAACATGCTAATATGTGTTTCTGTGTGAAGTAAGATAGAGGTTCAAAATGCAGATAACATTATAGAAAGAACTAGTTTTCATTTAATTTGAAATTACATGTTTATTCACAAAATGAAGACTTGAATAATATAAGGTGGTATTTTTGTTTTGTAATTAAATAGATTTAAGAAAAATAGATTATACACTGCACATGAAATAAGTAAAAACTGACATTAAAAAAACTTATGAAATCTCTATGTTTCTAAACTCTGTTCACTTACAATCAATCACTAAATATAGAACTTCCAAAGCTCTACCAATTCACATTCCATATTTATCATTATATTTCAAAGGAGTTTTTTCATATTGTATAATTTTTTGGGATACATACATAGACTAAATACATAAAAAAAAATATATGTTATATAGATTGATATACATTGCACACTTGTCATGCATCTAAACTCTATGATTTTACAAACCAAAGTCTACTACCAAAAAATTAGGACTACATAAAGCATGAAAAAATAATGGGTAGAGTGGTGACACATCTACTTGAACTTACTATGATCCAAGCCATTCTTTGTACCTTGTTGAGGGCGTAGTCAGAAGTATAGATGTTTGTAACCCATTTTGCACTATTCAACCCCCTTGGATAGCATTCACACCTTTTATTTAACCATATCATTTTTTGGTTGTATTTTATTATTAAAGTATTTATAATCCAATTAAGTGGCCCACTTTGACTCAAAAATTATATGGTTTGATAGAGCCTATTTTAGAGTGAGTCATAAAGCATGTTTCAGTTATTTTATGTTGATTTTTGTGTCCTTGGATGAATAAGAAGGTTAGAGAGTATTTAAATGAGCCTTATATGAATTTTGAGGTAACACATGTTCTATTTATGGCTTGGGATAGTGAGTTCATTTATGATTTATGAACTTGTTATATTTCCCATATGGGATTGTAAGTGGAGTTATGGAGAGGGGAGAATTTTTGACCATGAGCCAAGGGATGAGAAGGGACACATGTCACCTTCCCATTAAATTTTGGATTGGAGAGTTTAGTATATATAAGGAAGTAAATCCTTCCTTTAAAGGACTCTTCTCATTTTGAATCTTGGAATTAAAAAAGTGGAGAGAAAGAGAAGCTTGGAGGAGGAGCTTAGATAATAGGTGATTGCTAGTGTATAAGATTTATAAGTGGAGTTATTGAATGGATTCAATTGGTGGAGCCATGGATACCTTTTTTAATTAAATATTATATTTTAAAAATCATCTTCACCCTCCTCTTAAGTGAAATTTTTAAGAGGGGTAAGGCCATTTGGCTTATCCTCTTCCTTTACTTGTTATCCATGGTTTGTGCTAAGGCCACCATACGGTTTTGATTACTTTATTAGCTTACATATATAACATCTATCTTAGTTTTGTTGGATATTTTTAAAAAATTTATTTTGTCCTAAAATGGTATTTTTATACTACCCAAACATTCTTACATTGAATTCTTTATGTATGCATCCTTACATGGGTTTAGGCAACATAATGTTTTTTAAGGTTCTCATCCTTCCGCCCCATGTGTAGAGAGTGGAAATTATCATCCACAGAGGAGTGAGTAAGTGAATTGTTATGTTTGGATTATTGAGGCTATATGAGTGTTAATACTTCATTTTTGAGTGTTTTTCCTTGATCTATTTTTCCTAATGAGCATTCCTTGCCTAGTATAGTTACTACTTAAATATCACTTACTAACTTGTTTACTTAAACCATGATGTGGTGATGCCCAAAGCTATGAGTATTAGGCTTGGGGGTGCCTAGGAAAGCCTCCTGATGATGGAAAAAGGATGGGAGGTGAGACCCTCCTTAGGTTGGCCTTGTGGTTGTGTGTGGATACCTTGTAAATACCATCTTTTTCACTTTTTGTATATGCTTGTAAAATAACTATTTTAGCTATTTGAGAGCTAAAATTATTGATTTATTTCAACTAAAAATATTTATATATTGAAATAAAAATTTGAAATAAGTGTTTGGAATTAGCATGATATTTTTAAGTACTTGCATACCTTTTTAAGAGAATGTATCAGTTTGTAAAAGCAATGTAAAATATTATTTTGTGTTCAAATTCTAATTGTATATTATGCATTTTACATGTATACCTCTATATTTTAATTGTAGGCTCAAAATATTTGTTTTCCCTTTACTAAAATTATAATATTCCTTAATTATTTATCATGAATCCATGAAAGACTATATACATTCATATAATTTTTACATAATTTTAAACTTACCTATTTTTCCCTAAATCAATTTTATTAAAAATTGGGCCTTCTCAAGACTCATTAGTAATTTATGAAAGATTTTTATGGTTTTTACCATTTAAAAGTTATGAAATTTTAAGTTAGGACTACTAAAAAGGGATCATTTTCCTTTGTAAAAAATATAAAATCATTTTAATTTTATTTCACAGTTATCGAGGCAATAAAACTCTCCAATCGATTCTATTGTAAAATTATAGATTTTTTGAGCCTGACATCATTCTCATATTTTTTGAGTTCCTAGTGTGCCTATAATGAATTTTCAAAATTTGTAAGTATGTAGGGTAATTCTTTGTTGCATAGGCCCTTCAGAAGAGCAATTCACCCTTTTTCGTAGGGCATCCTAATATCATGTGACCGCATGAGATCAGGATCACCCCTAAGGGGATAACTTTTGGCATATCTGATGGTTTAATTCATGGTGATTGGGAACATTAAATGTAAATGTGGTTTTTCTAGGTAAGAGTTTGGTCAACTACCACCCTTTCTATTTTTACATGATTGGCATAAAATAATGCAAAATCCATTATTCATATTTTATTTAAATTAAATTTAATAAAAGTTAAAATTTGTTTTATATAGTTCAACCTATATTGTTTTATTATTATTAAAATTAATTTTTTTTTATAAGGTTGTTTTATCTTATTTATTAAAATTTTAAAAACTATGCATTCCAATAGAGCTTATAATCTACAACTAATAAATTAAAACCATAACTAATTCCATGTAGATAGTGTTTTTTGTGCAAGTAGTTACTACCATTTGGAGACCAGAGATAAGGTGACCCCAAAAGGGACCCAACTCCATTTTTTGTGCTCTTATTTGTGAATCAAGTTTCAAAACTTAAAACAATATGCTTTTTTAGATTTGACCTCTTCTCCTTAGAGATGATTTTGATCTACTTTGTAACTTAGTTGATTTGTTTTGAACCTACGATTGTAGAGACTTGGTGGCTCAAAGGTAGGGAACCCAAAAGGGACCCCCTCTTAATTTTTTTCCATATTTTTCTTGGATGTGATTTAAAAAATTAAAACTTCATAGTTTTCAATTTGTGATGGTTTTGTTTTAAGGAGGTTTGTTTAGACTTTATTGGCTATCACAGGTTACTAGGAGCCCCAAAATGGTTTCACCCAAAAGGGGACCCATGATATTTTTGAGTCCCCTTTATTTAAAGGCAAAAATATAAATTTAAAATTGAAACTATTCTAATTTTTTACCTTTTGTGGCCATTAATGGTTGTAGAGGAGCTCGAAACTCTTGAGACCTTTGACATAATCATATAGTAATAAAACCTCCTATGAATATTTTATCGATCTGGGGACCTACAAAACTCTTGAACACATATTATTATAAAGTTAGAAAATTAAAATTATTGTTTTTTGTTTGGACTAAAATTTTAGAGACTCTATTAATGGCAGTCATCTAGGGTTGAGGAAGGAGAGGAGGGATGACTATAGAAAAGTCATCCTCCAACACCTCATCCCTCATTAAAAATATTAAGTTTTTCAACTCAATAGCTGATTTGAAGACTTTATAGCCTCTATGAGACTTTTAGGTCACATTTTTACTTAGACCAAATATGATAGTTGAGATTGGTTTGATCTAACAGTGGTGATTACGTGTAACAACCTCCAAGAGGCTTATAAAAGATATTTTTAATCACATTTTGAGGTCCTAAGAGGTCAATTTGATATTTGTTACAAAACTTTTCCTAAAGTCAAATCAAAAGAAAATTAGACTTAGTTTATGACTCAAGTGAAAGCTGAGTCACATGATTGGTCCAAATCACTTAGAACCCTCCTTGAAATCTGTTAGGAGTTAAAACATCTTATTTGAGAAAATGTTTGTTCAAACCCAACTCCTTTTAGTTGTGCATTCATTTCATCCTTAGGGATGTGGGGTCCACTAGGATAACTTAGTGAGCTATGGGATTGGATGAGAACATGTAGGTTGATTAGAACAAGTGGGACCTATATAGTTACATGGTGACCATGCATCCCCTTATGAATTGCCTCCTCGCCATATGGGTAATATAGTTGTGTAAAATATGTAATGTACATTCTTAAAAAAATGCTTTTTCATGTGTGTTTCATTGTGTCATTTTTTGGCATGACACAAACAATCTTCACTATACAATGTTTACAAACACCATTAGTCTCAAACGCAGATCTCATAGATTTATCAAATTTGGTAACTACATGCAGTACAAAGGCCTCAAAATGGTTTGCACATATCTATACATTTTTGAATAAATCAATTACACCATATACCTTCACATGAAATAAAAAGTATAAATTACATAGAGACACTATTCATTATGTGATCATCAAAAGGGATTTGTTCAAATGATCATTTGAGGGACTTTTACTCTAATGCCTCAATACTAACATGGCTAAGATATTAATATGGTAGGTACATGATAATGAATGTAGTGGAAATTTAAAAAATAAATAAATGTCACGCACGTCAATATGACAAGGGTAATATTGGCCTACCATGGAACAAGAATGTCATAAATATGTCTAGTTGTGGTAGAAATGTCAACAACATGGTAATATCCACCATGTTCCTTCACATGAATTACAACCTATTGTTTTACCTTGGCCATTCATGTTTTTCAAGTTTGACTTAATCAAAAAATAAATACATAATCAATAGGTGGGCATAAATTTATTATTACAAATACTAACTATTTCATTAAATGGGTGGAAGCCATCCCCCTATAGTCAACTACAGGAGCAAACATATGGCAATTTTTGATGACACACATCATCTCTTGATTTGGTCTCCCTTAAGTTATAATCACATAAAATGGTTCATATTTCAAAAATAAAATTGTTAAAATGTTATGTGCTAAGTATAAGCTTAAACACACCTTTTCTACTCCTTATTACCCTTAGGGTAAATGATGGGTAGAAGCTACAAATAAAACTATCAATGAGTGAGTGCACAAAGTTGGGGAATAATTTCATGGATATTTTTCTTAAAGTGTACATGTCATGAAAAATCTAGGCTTGATAAATATCGAGGATAAACATGTATGTGTTTTATAAACTATAAAATGTGTATGCATTATGTTACATATACATAAAAATAAAAAACATGTCCAACCCCTCATTTTTTATTTCACTCTACATTTATTCTCTACCCTAAACTATTGAAATTAATTCACATTTTATTTCCAAGAGGAGAAAACACACCACACTTGCTTCAATTTTCTAGTCAAGTTGACAAATCGATAATACCATAGTAGAGGGGAGGTAAGTAAGCAAAATTCCTACCAATTCACATAAAATTTTAGTAGTTATTTTATATTTACATTATTATTTTATTTAAATATATATTTTTGTTTGAAAAACTTGTTCAAGTGTAAGACAAGACCCTCTTAACCTTCCTAACCCTCCTCTTAACCCTCCTCCTAGCCCTCATATAATTCCAAAAGACCCCTTAGGGATTTAGGAGGATTTGGATGCACATATAGTTGAAAACAAAATACAAATTGAAGAGACAATTAGGAAAATGAGGGACCCCAATTCAACCAACACCTACCATACTTATCTAGTAGATACCTTAGAGTCAATAGTAGGCTAAGTTGACTTGATAACAAGTCAAATTAATAGGTGAGAATATTTTAGACAGAGATATGCATGGATTAATATGGTGAAAAATTGTCAACATGTGGTGTGAGGGATAAGAAAATAATAAAATACTAAATTTATACATTATTCATTGATCCATCAAACAATGCTCCTTTTCCATTATAAACAAAATGGTTCCCAATCTATTGGTGCCAACATAATTGGATAAGAAATAATTTGTGGGACTAATGATGGATGACATTTGATTATCCACCTTGTAAAAACCATGAATTTTTGTTGTATTTTTTGAGGAAACTTTATTATGAGTATTTCCTTAATGAGATTCAGAATTATTTTGACTACTCAGAGTTTTAGGGCCGAAGAAAACAATTTTCACATGATAGACTAGGTGCACATCATGCACTTCATCAACCTGTATTAGTCCCTATTTAAAATCCACTTTAGCATGAGATCCCCTCTATATTGAAAGAGGTTATCTATATTGACACTTTGTATGCACTTAGTGCACTTACTAACACAATCATTCTATATACAAGTAAGCTTTCTGACACTAATACTATAGAGAGTGGACATAGAGATACTATAGCTAGCATGTGTGCCCCACTATACACTTGAAAATCATGTGTTTATATATGCAATAAACCTTTAGAAGAGGATGGTGGTGCTTATGAGGGTCTAGATGTTATCTTTGTGACTGATGAGTTTTTGGCACATACATTTGGTGTGGATATGTCAACTACATATATGCAACTATCTTATATAGTTGACATGTTAAATTTTAGATATATTTGTATTTAAAAGGTAACAATTAATTTATATAAAATTAAATAATATATATGTAACTTTTAATGTTTCAAGTGGATATGGTAATATCATTTTCATAACCATTTTATCGGTCATCTACTAGTGTAGATGTTGTTATTACTTAACCAATGTGTGTGTGTGTGTATGATGGTAATTTTTCATTAATATTATACTTCATGAACATGTATTTATTTATATAGATATTCTTAACTAACAAGCATATATTATTCATTAAATTTATGACCACAATGGAGACTCCTCCATCTATATGAGTAAAGACAAACATAGGCATCACTGATACAATTTCATTTACTCAACCACTCTCTGAGGGATGTTAACTTATACTTTTGAATTGTGTGTGTATATATATATATATATATATATATATTAACTTTACTCTATATTATGTAATTAGGATTATTCAATGACATATTATAGTCCCATTCAGATGATTAACATGGCACCTACTCATGTTATTTCTCCCTTTCACACTCTTGTGCATGTAACTCAACCTGTCATTGACCTTATTGAGCATCAAAGGAAAATTGAGTATGACCATGATATTGTGTTAAGTGCATGTTTAAATAGTTTTTGTATATATTTAAAATTAATTATTGAACTTGGTTGCATCTTTAGTATGTAAAGTTTATAATAATATTTGTATATGAAAAGGTTCAACTACAAGTGAGCTATGAGCATGAAAAGACTCATAGTTGGTTCTTGAATGAATCTATAGAGTTTAAGTAATCTGAATATATGATAAAGGAATCTAAGGGAGAGTCTTCTTGGAGGAAGGAAAAGAGAGGGAGTATTTTTGATGAGTAGGATATGTCTTAAATGGTGTAATTTTTTATATGCCTATATGGCAATGTATGCATTTTTGGCATTGTATGTCTATATGGCATTGACCTAACATTATATTATGTTATTATTTTGTATGACTTTATGATTTATATGTATATATACATATGTTCACATTTTGTGGTTATCATATTTCTTTGTGTAATTTTTCTCACATTATTATTTCAAAACTAAAAATGATGGTTGTGGATGGATATGATGCTTTGATATAATGTGCCAAGAATTTTATCTATCTTTACATTATTTTATGATATATGGGATAAAATATTTGAGATGTCATCCTTTGATTTATTTTAGGAGTTAATGAATAGATACCATCCTTGATTTCATTGTGGATGGTCCAAATGTTTGATATGATGTTGTCACTATTCTAATGCGGATACCCTTGCTAAACTATTTTACTATTATTTGGATTTTGTGGATTAAATTTGGAGATACCATCCTTGGATGTTTTGTGGATGGTTTTGATGGTTTAGATTAGATGAAACTTGGAGAACCCATATGATGGATTGGTGTTGGATGATATTTGATGCATTAGAGAACATCAATGCAGAATATTAGACAAATTACAATCAACTATTCATGGTCATACACTTTATTTGAGTCCTTTGTTATAAAATGCTTGAGATTATGTGTGTCAATCCACACTCTAGGCTTGCCGATGGATGCACATGATTTTATTTTGATATATGATTCTAGTGTAGTTTGATTCTTTATCTTAAAATGTTAAAGCATTTTGATGGGATCTTCCTCGATTGTATGTTTTTATTCTTACTTATAAGAGGTTGAGGTTGGAATATATGTACTTGGTTCATTTATGTTTTTCCAATTTATATGGGGTTGACATTTTTTATGTTTATTGTTATGTGAATCACCCATGAGTTGCTTTGAGTGCTTACTCATTAACTTGGTTGGCTTCATAATTAGTATCACCACTATGAATATTTTGAAGTTGTATTGGTTTTATTGGAGGTGAGCCACTTTTATTTTAGTTGAGATTATAATTAGTCAACTTGTTGTGTTATTATGATTTCAAATTACTATCTTAGACTTCCAATTGTGGGGAGTTAAAAAATGTTATTTCTAACATTTTAATATTACTCTAATTGGATTGTTGTGGTCTGAACTCTTGGAGATGTAGTTAGATCTGTTGGTTTTTATTTGTTATTGTGAAGTGTTGATGACCATTTGATTCATTATCTTTGATCATTTGGTTTTCTTAAATGCTATCTTAGGCTCCTGGTTATAGGTAGTTTGATGATGATACTACTGACATTATGATATTAGTCTTTGTTAAGTGTTATGGTTCATAATATAGAAGATTGAGTTGGATACATTGAATAAAATTAAAATCAATTTTTTCAAGTGTTGATCAAGTTGGCATGGGGATCGAACTACAGTCAAGAGACAAGTTCTAAAATGAAACTTTTATGCAGTCAAGAGATAAGTTCTTAACCTCCAACTAAAATTTCCACCTATGGGACCTCAAATTATAAATCCATCACTTAAAACATACATGTATAAGAAAATGACACATTTTACCATGTACATAACCTACAAATCCACTTGGATATGTGTTTTTATAGTTGCTCAAGAGTTTAGAAACATTGATAAAAAATGTTGTCAATGTTGAAGTGATAATTGAATATCTCCACTTCCAGTTCTTTATGGATAAAAATTGGTATTGCCACCATGTCAAGGGTGATGGATAAATTATAGACTAGGTTATTGGCTTAGATCATGCCCGGTCAAGAGATAAATTACCCGTTTCAGCCTCAAGAACACCCTTCCTAATGCGAGAAAATTATAGTTTTTAGGTGAACATCAAATGCACATATAATAAAAGTTATAAGTCATTTTAATTAAATAAAAGAATCCTCATGTATGTGTTTAAGTCATATAATTTCAACACATAACATGGGGATCAAACCTTTGAGATGAATTTATGGTAGACATAGTAATCAGTGCTGAAATATAATTTTCATATAGTCAAGAGACTAGTTCTTGTCCTTTAATTGACATTAATATCTCTAGACCCTCAACTTGTAAATCAATTACTTCCAACATGTCTATATAGGAAAATGAAACGTGATCCCATGACCATGACCTCTAAATCCATTTGGGTGCATGTTTTTATAATTGCTCAGGTGTACAAAAACACTAAAAAAAATGTTGTCAATCTTGAAGCAATAGTTAGAGATGTCCACCTCTTGTGATTTGTGGATGAAAATTGGCATTGATACTATGTTAGAAGTGGTGGATAACATATAAGACCAGGTTTTTGGAATTTTATCATGCCCTATTAAGAGACAGAGTACTGTTACTACCTCAAGAATGCCCTTCTTAATATGAAAAAATTATAATTTTTAGGCAAACTTCAGACATGCATAAAACATAAAATATAGGTAATTTGCACAAAATGAAAGAAACATCACATGTATGTCAAAGCCATGTAATTTCACCTTTGATCATGGGGATCTAAGCTTGGAGATGAATCCGTATCAAACAAAGTAGTAACCAGTGTTGAAATGCAACTTTTATGTAGTCAAGATAGTCAACTTCAAATCACATTTATGATTCTAGGACCTATTATAGCCCAAATTTTCAACATAGAGAAGTTAAGTAGACCTTCTCAAATTTGGGATAACATATAACTATCTCTACAAATAGTAAATCTACTACAAAATATAGATCTCTAGATTTAAAGGGTTATCTCCCTTGATCTATCTTTTAGGCTCACACACTACACTAGCCTAATCACTATTAGGGGTGAAAAGGGAAGAAGGAAACATAAAAGTAACCTATATTATTGAAGGTGATACACCAAAGATAACTCCACAAACATACTTGCATTTTAACTAAGAAAATAGTTTAAATCACTAGCATTTCATTTAACATAACTTAAGTTCAAGGAAAGTAATCACTTTAAAATCCAACCATGGCTAATAAAATAATACAACAACTAGTATTGAAGTATAAAAAATAGTACAATTACATTTCCATTAAGAATTTTTCCTTAATACAATAAATAGATACTATGCTCCATGGATCTCAAGTCAATCTAACTCATGTATCTCTGATAATCTCAAGTTTAGTCTCCAAGTAAGTACTACAGTGGGGAGGGAGAGCATCATCCAAGCACTTTTACACACCAACCACAGACCATCGATCCCCCACATAATCTCACATTAGGGAATGGACATCCCTTTATGGATGAGTAGATAGTGATGGTGCAAGAATCCAGAGAGACATGCTATACCCATGTTCTATAAGATTTATACTACATGATGCGTATCATAAAGAAAATACATTCTTACGTGATATCACATAAACATGTAAATCAAACAAATGAAATGATAATGTATATCTAATATTACTTTAGATAAAGTTTTCAAGTAACATATGATCTCTAGGACCAGTCAATTTCATACACACCAATTGATCAAATTACCTTCATCTTGAATTTATGATGCTAACTAAGCTAGTGAAATTCATCTCACTACTTATTTGGCATTATCAATGCAAGAATGATTAAATATAACATAACATGTAACCCAATGATTCAAACATATTATTCCTATTGATAGATATGAAAACATGCTAAGTATAAGAAATAATCATAGCTATGTATTTATTTTGTCAAATGAATTAAATGAATCTCACACATAATGATATTTCAAATATAATGAATATATCCAATTACTATCAAAAGATCATACCATCTAGGCACAAATCATACCAAGTGCATAATTACATAAACATCAAAAGAATTCATTGAAATATTAATCACAAGTATATATATACCATAACTTTTACAACCATAGCTAAGGATGTATATGTATTCTCTAAGTATACAACATGATACATACAACTATACAAATTATCCAAGTTTTTTGATTTATCTTAAGATTAACAAATCAAGTACATTGTTATAACATCTATGTATACAGTGCCAATACGTTAACTTAATGGGAAGAGTATCTATATAATAATAAAACCAACTCACAATCAATTACCACTTTTCATATCACAAAAATAGTCTAAAAACATCTAAAGACTCATAGTTATTTCCCAATAAATAATTCATGCTTATCAAATAATATAAACACCTTAAAAATAATCATCATTTATGTAATCCCCTAGTTCAACTCAATCGAATAGATGAAATCAACTATTTTAGGTCTTGTTTCTTTCATCATTTTTAACATTCACACACACACACACATGGTATTAAATCAGATTTCTGAATACCCCACATATAATAATGTAATGCATAGCTACAATTTTTCCATATGAGTTATAGGTAAAACATAAATACTTTGTACTCTATATTTTGCAAATACACAACTATGGTTTTTCATAAATATTCTGTACTCTATTTTAACGAATACACAACTATGAGTTTTTTGCTAGTCCATAGGATAAAAGTATTACAAATGGCTATGCATTTGCCTATGGTGTTTAATTTTTGTTGCCCATATCTATAATTCCATGGTTTACTTATATTTATAATAACTAAAGATGTATACAATTTTATATTTATACAACCTGTATATTGGGTATACACAATCCAATATGACTTGGTATATAAATACTGTGTCTTTTATTTCAATTACATAGGGCATATATGCATATATGCATGTAGATTCTTAAAAGGAAAGGTTTTGAACAATTTTGCTCTATTTTTACATTTACATAGTCAACTAATATCTAAGTCAACATTCATAGTCCATGCTCAACCATTTTAATTCTAAAGAATATCTACTTGTTTTCTCAATGACTATCTAATTCCTTTTGAAAAAATAATTAGATATACACAAAATACCTTTTTTATAACAATTAGAAATGTCTTATATCATTTTGCCTAAATATACATATATATTTCCTAAGACTTCTATAATTTCCTCTCCACATACTATATAGGAGCATATACCTATGTCTATTTAATCAATCTATTACCAGTTGAGTATATATATATATATATATATATATATATATATATATATATATATATATATATATATATATATATATATATATATTCTTATTGGCATCACCTCTTTATAGGCATCTATTTTATATTCTACAATTTCATTCATAACTTTCTTCTTTTTTGAATGTATCAAGTTTGTAAAATGTAGGTTTATATAATATGAGATAAGCTTGAAATCTCAATACATAATCAAATTTATTTATAAAACCTACAGGGTGAAATCATTCCCAAAATTCAATAATAGAAGAATGATAATTACATAACCAACCTTTAAATCCCTTCTTGCAATTTCAAACCAGAATTTCTTTATTTCCTTTCTGATCTATCTCTCACCTCACTCTCCTTTGCTCTATCATCATACCATTGCCTCTTGTCCCCTTCTCTTAATATAATATCATTCTTTAAAATTGGATTTCCATGTTAACACTCACATTCTTTAGCATTTCCATTTTAAGATCCCTCACCATAACTTAACTTAAGATTTCTTTAATTTCATAAATCGTAAATATTTAATATTTTGATTTCAAGGCTGATTTTATCACTAAGTCCATCCGCTTAAGTCATTATTAAATGATACTTTTAGACCTTCAATAGTCAATGTAATCCCTGAAAAAAACCTCCAAATTCATAAAAAATGGTTTATCAAAAGATTACCACTCGAGTTAAGCCAAAAATAACCCTAATTCCTCTTGAAGGTTCATAATAACAAAATTAATTATAAAATAATTTAAGTATGCATGTCGAATTTATAAAAATCATCCATGTTATATTCCATGCATCAACTTTTTCAAAAGTCCCCAAACATTATCATTACTAATGATATCTATAACTCATAATTCTATATAACATAAGACTAATGCCACTTACATTTCAATCCTCTAGCTAAGGTTAATTTCATAGGATAACAATTCAACTATTGGCATTAACTCAAAAGGGTTAACAACATTATGATTTTGAATAACAATGTGACTATAGTGAAATCAATAACCAACTTTCAACCACAAAGAGAATACTATTGAACATTATAATCTTTCATCACACACAAAGATGTTATAATAATGCTAGCATTTTCATTATCTAATTATATATTTATACTAATGCCTTGACTGTTTCTTATACATAAAGACATCAAATCAAGACAATGATATTTATCGAATATCATTTAAACCAATCATTGTGTTAGATAAGTAAATTAGTGTAAGTATCAACAACATGATTATAAAACAACATTGTATGAGTAATTATATACACTAAAATCATACATGAGATCACAAAATTAGATCATCATAAGCATCAATCAAAACATCATCACAATAGAAGTATATTTGTACTAAAAAACAAGCTAACTATCTAAATCAAACAAAGAGTTAAACAAGTTATTATACTATGGTGTGTGTTGGGTTACTAGCAATTTATTTGTCATCCCCAAATCATCCCATGTATGCCATCCTTTCTTATGATGATCTCACTCCATCATGATCTGAGGGAAGAATCAATCTTGCATCCACTTCACAAAAGTATGTAGTTAGTCCAAGTCATCATATATATATATATATATATATAAAACTAATGATGCATACTTAACAAATATACATAATAAGAAAGTATAATTATCACATAATTAATTCATCATGTAAACTAATCAACATATAACTATTTCATAACTAGCATATGTCATAAAGCTCAATTTAAATTAATAATAATCAAATGATAAACATATTAATCCATAGATTCAAAGGTTATAATACTTAAGGTGAAATTGGAATGTGACATCCTTTCTCCTTAAAACTAGTCATCGTGTCGATGACACTTACTCAAATAATAGTTATGAATAATAAACATAGTTTAACAAAATAAAAACATAATATATAATATTAAATCATGCAAACAAAAGTGGAAATATCCTATAAAACTCATCATAGTCCTCCCAAATAACACTATCCTTAGATTATTGGTCCCATAAGACCTTTCACTATGACACTTATCTATTACACAAATGAAGTTTATGAGTGTCAATTACTATGATTGGTTCTACCATGACCACCCCAAGATCTAGAACTTGCAAAGCATTCCAATCTAGTACATGAGAACAATCAGCTATATACTTTTTAATATGAGATACATGGAAACCATTATGTAATAGAGCTAGGGCTAGTGGCAAAGTAAGCTTATATGCCATTGTATTCACCACTTATAAAACCTTAAAGGGTCCCACATATATTGATGACAATTTTTATAACTTCCAAAATTTAATCGAGCTCTTCTACTACTTAACCTAAAAAAACACTTTATCACCTACAAAAAATTGCCTATCTATCCTCTTTAGATCATCATAACTCTTTTATCTATCATTGGCCTTGGCCAATCTCTACCTAATTAATTTGACTTGTTCTTCCATTTATGAAAGCATCTTAGGCCCAAAGATGGTCCCTATCTTCTAACTTATCCCAATTGATGGGTGTCTTGCACCTTCTTTCGTATATTGCCTCAAATGGTTCCATCATCAAAGTTGATTAGTATGAATTATTATATACAAATTTTACCAATGGAAGATAATATTCCCATTTATATTACTGATCCATGTAATACATATGAAGAATATCCTCTAACACTTATTTAACTCACTTAGTTTAACCATTATTCTCTAGGTGATATGTAGTGCTAAAGTTTAGTTGTGCACCCAAATCTAAATTTAGAAATACCCAAAACCTATAAGTCATCTTCAGATCATGATCTAAAATGATATTATCTAAAAATAGATGCAACCTCTACACTTCCTTTACAAACCTCTTTGCAAAAGTAGGTACATCATCTATCATATTGCCTAGAATAAAATGAGCCACCTTGGTTAGTTTGTCAACAACTACGAAGATCATCTCATGCCTATTTTGTGACATTGGTAAACATTGGACAAAGTCCATACTAATCACCTACCACTTCCACTGTTGTATATCATATGGTTATAACATTCTAGCTAGGTGCACATGCTCAACTTTCACTCACTAATAGTCTAGACAATGTGACACATATTCTACTACATCTTTCTTGATTCCTTTCTAGAAATATAGAGTTCTAAGCTTTGCCATGAGCTTGGTTACTCTTATATGTCTCAGATATGGGGTATTGTATAATTTCTTTATCACTATGCTTCATATATTCTCTTGATCTGGTAGTACATCCTTCCATTATAGTGTAAAAGACTATCACTCTTAAAATTGAATCCTTTATATTGAGGATTTTTAGCATTCTCAGATAATGTTATTCTAAATTGATCATATAATTCAACTCTTGGTGAGAACTCAATCACATGATCCCTAAAATTACTCTTGATAGTAGCCACAACTGCTATGTACTTTTATGACTTAAGGCATCAGACACTCTATTCTCTTTACCTTTGATGTAACTGATATCAAAACTATGATAAGATAGAAACTCTAACTAGTACCTTTGATGAGCATTCAAATTTAGTTGGGTGAAAATGTATGAGTCCCAAGTTATCAGTCTTGAGTTCAAATGATTTTCCTAGAAAATAATGTCTCCAAACTTGTAAAGCATGAACAATTGCTACAAGTTTAAGATAATGAGGGGCATAATTCACCTCATAAGGTTTTAGCTTCCTTGATTCATAAGCAAATACTACACCATCCTATATAAAAAATTCTCCTAGTCCTTCTCCTGATGCATCTATGATCACTAAAAAATTACCATTGGGATAAGAAACTCTCAATACTGGTGTCAAAGTAAGCATTATTTTCAATTCCTGAAAAGCTACTTCACATTTTTTTGACTAGATAAATCTTTGATTCTTTTATTACAAGGAGGTAGTTAGATTAGCTATCTTGGAAAACTTGAGAATGAACTTCCTATAATAGCTAACTATCCCCATGAAACTTCTTACCTCATGCACATTCCTTGACACTGACAACTCCATCATGGCTCTAATCTCAGTCAAATCTACTTAAATACCATATGTAGAAATAATATGTCCTAGATATTTCACTCTCTTATAAAAATGCACACTTAGAGAACTTACCATACAACTTGTGCTTCTATAACCATTGCAAAACTAGTTCTAGATGTTGAAGGTGCTCCACTTCATTCTTAGAATATATAAGAATGTTATCTAGAAAGACCAAAATAAAGTGATCTAGATAATCTCTGAACATGTTGTTCATGAAATTCATGAATACTGCTGGTGCATTAGTTAACCCAAAGGATAACATTGTGAACTCATAATGACCATAACAAATTTTGAAAGCTATCTTCAAACTATCCTCATCCTAAATCCTCAACTGATGGTATCTCACTCTAAGATCAATCTTAGAAAATACTTTTTCTCCTCACATTTGATCAAAATTATCATCTATACGAGGTAGGGGATACCTATTTTTGATAGTTACCTTGTTCAATATCTTATAATCAATGTAAAGTTAAAGAGTACCATCCTTCTTCCTTAAAAAGACAACTAATGCACCCCAAGGTGATGCACTAGGCTTGAACAACCCATTTGACAAGAATTACTGGAGTTGAGCCTTCAGTTCAACCACCTCAGTGGTTGTCATCCTATATGGTACCTTAGATTGTGTTTCTGATCTAGGTATGATATCGATATAAAAATCAAACTCATGCTTAGGAGGTAATCTTGGTAATTATTCTAAAAACATATCATGAAAATCTCTAAAAAATAGTTAATATTCAAGAGATGGTTCCTTAGATTCTTCCATTTCATTTATCTTGATGATAAATGCTTGGCACCCTTTTCCATAATCCCTCTTGAGTTGCACTAAAAAAATCTACCTGAGTCTCAAATCTCTTTTCTCACCTTAAATTTATATCTAATTTTCAAAATCATCTAGACACTCAACCTTCTTCAAGTATTAGTCAAGCTTGGCCTCATTTTTTAAAATCGATTTGACTCCTAGGATCACATCATATGATCCTATTAGTACTACAAAAAGATCCATAAATATTTTGAATTTAGGTAACCTAATCTCTGCTTCAACTAGACACTTGTCAACCATTATTTTTGAGTCATTCACATACTATATTTACCATGCATTTGTCATAAATCTACCTCTTCTAGGAAACTTAAAAATCATTTTAAGAGCTATAAAAAATTTGGTATTCCCTGTATCTATCAAAATAGAAACCGGATGTTCAAACAAAATACCTGATAGCTCTATGGGTGATGCTTGAAATTAGGCTTACCAATTATCAATTACTACATGAAAACACTACTAAAAATTTCCCTACTAAAGATTAGGACCTTTGTTCTTTAACTTATCTTGAGTGCATTCATGAGCATAATGGCCTCCTCCAAAAATGAAGTAGTCTCCAGGTAGTCCTTTCCTATTAGTTTGTGGGATTCCCTTGAAACTACCTTTGAAACCATTATTTGGTTTCTTATTGATTGATCTGCTACTGAATTTGGCATTCTGATTCTTGACCTAACTCTTGGAGTCTCCACTCTATTTTTAGTTTTTCTTCTTGAAATTCAACATAAAACTTCCAAAATTTTTCTTGAACTTATCCCTGGCCTGTGTAAGAACTTCAACTTCTACTCTAGATTGACTACCTTCTCGAAGACCTAGTCCATGGTAGAAGGTCCATGCACATCTACCTCTCCATCGATCTGGGGTTTTAAGCCCATGATAAACTTCCTAATCCTAAACCTCTCATCTAATTGGTACTGAGGTATGTAATTTAGAAGTTTAGTGAACTGTTCCTAGTACTCATTCATTGATAAATCTCCCTACTTCAAATTCTAGAAATCTATGAGCTTCTAATCAAAATAAAGCTATGGAAGCCATTGTGACCTAGATAATGTCACAAAATGCTCATAATTAGTTGTGGTCAAATTAAGGTTCATTTATAACTTCTTGTTATCCCACCATCTAATTGGTATGCTCCCCAAAATAATTTGGTGACCTTAGATTAGTTTTGAATCTCAAAATACTTCTTCATCTCTATCAACCATGCTTTAGCTTTGTCAACCTAGACAGTTCTATCAAACTTAGGTAGACTCACCTTTTACATGTCCTTGGAAAACTTTATAGCCACCTAAATTCTCACATCCCATTGGTTTTCTTGATCAATGGAATGTTAATTAGGTTCTTCTTGATGATCTTCCTCTTCATGGCCATGAACTTCCTATTCTAGGTCTATGATATGATCCCTAGTATCATTCATGGCTACGGAAATCTAATCTAACTTTGCTGCTTATTCAATGACAAATTGGTTAGGATCAATTGGAAGGTTATTATCATTGAAATTTGAAGGACCCTCACCCAATGCTCTTGCTCACACCATTATTCTATCTCTCTACATAGAAGAATACAAAAGTGTTAGCAGACTCATTAAATCCTAGAGTTCGAGCCTTGTCTCTGATACCACATGTAACAACCCCTCAAGGATTATTTAAAATAATGCATTATTTAAAAAAAAATCATTTACTCTATTCTTTCATTAGATTACACCACAAGAATCTAATTAGTGATTATCAACATACTACCAAAGCATATTAGACATTTGTAAATAGTTCCAATCACTAGCATTTCATGTAACATAATATAATTGTAAAGAAAGTAATCAATTTAAAATCTAGCCATGACTGGTACAATAATATAATTATTATTATTAAAGTCTAATAAATAGTACAATTACATTTACATTAGGCATTTGTACCTAATATAATAAATAATATTATGCTCCATAAAAGCTTGAGTCAATTTAACTCATGTATCTCTGACAATCTCAAGTGTAGTATCAAAGTAAGTACTATAGTAGGGAGGGAGAGCATCATATGAGCACTTTTACACACCAACCAAGGAACATATATCCCTTTCACAATCCCACATTAGAGAATGGACCTCCCTTCATGGATGAGTAAATAGTGATGGTGCATGAATCTAGAGAGACATGCTAGTACCTGTGTGCTATAATATTTCTACTACATGATTTGAACCATAAAGAAAATACATTCTAATGTGATATCACACAAATACATAAATTAAACATATGAAATGACAATATCTAACATTACTTTGTCCAAAATTTTCAAATAACATATGATCTCTAGGATCAGGCAATTTCATACACACCATTTGATCAAATTAACTTCATCTTGGATTTATGATGCTAACGAAGCTAATGAAGTCCATCTCACTACTTATTTGGCATTATCAATGCTATACTAGTTAAATATAACATAGTATATAACCTAATAATTTAAATAGATTATTCCTATTAATAGATATGAAAACATGATAAGTACGAGAAATAATCATAACTATGCATTTAATCCATCAAATGCATTAAATGAATCTCACATAATGATATTTCAAATATAATGAATATATCTGAAAACTGTCAAAAGATAATACCATCTGAGCATGAATCATACCAAGTTCATAATTAACATCACAAGAATTCATTAAAATATTAATCACAAGTATATATATACCATAACTTGTATAACCATATCTAAGGATGTGTATGTATTCTCTAAGTATACAACATGATACATACAACTATACAGATTATCCAAGTTTCTTGATTTATCTTAAGATTAACAAATCAAGTACAGTGTTATAACATATATGTATACAATGACAATAGGTTAAATTAATTTTAAGAGTATCTCTATAATAATAAAACCAACTCACATCCAATTTCCACTTTTTATATCACAAGAATAGTCTAAGAACAAAAAAATACTCATAGTTATTTCCCAAGAAATAATTCATACCTATCAAATAATATAACCACCTTTAAAATAATTATCATTTGTTTAATCCCCTAGTTTGACTCAGTCGACTAGATGAAATCAAATATTTTAGGTCTTGTTTCTTTCATCATTTTTAATGTTCACACACACACACACACACACACACACACACACACACACACACACACACACACACACACACACACACACACACACACACACACACACACACACACACACACACACATACACGGTATTAACTCAAAGTTTTGAATACTATACATATAATAATGTAATGCACAACTATAGTTTTTTTGTATAAGTTTTAGGTAAAAAATAAATGCTCTATACTCTATATTTTAAAACTACACAGATATGGTTTTTCATAAATATTCTATGCTTTATTTTAGCAAATACACAACTATAGTTTTTCCATTAGTCTAAAGGCTAAAAGCATTACAAATGGCTATGTGTTTGCCTATGGTGTTTAAGTCTTGTGCCCATATCTATAATTCCATGGTTTCCTTATATGTATAATAAATAAATCTATATACAATTTTATATTTATACAACCCATATATTGGGTATATGTAGTCCAATACGACTTACTATATAAATATTATGTCTTCTATTTTAATTAAATAGGAATTATAAGCATATGTGCATGTAGATTCATAAAAGGAAAGGTTTTGAATAATTATTCTCTATTTTTACATTTACATAATCAACTAATATCTAAGTCGACAGTCCTATTCTATGATCAACCATTCTAATTCTAAAGAATATTTACTTGCTTTCTCAATGGCTGTCTAATTTCTTTTGAATAAACAATTTAATATACACATAATACCTTTTCTATAATATTTAGAAACATCTTCTATCATTTTACCCATATATATATTATAAGACTTCTATAATTTCCTCTTCACATACTATACCTGAGCATATACCTATGTCTGTTCAATCGGTCTATTACTAGCTGAGTCGATATATATATATATATATATATATATATATATATATATATATATATATATATATATATATTCCTATTGGCATCACCTCTGTACATGCATCCATTTAATATCCTATGGCTTCATTCATAACTTTTTTCAATGTATTAGGTTTGTAAAACATAGGTTATATAATATGAGCTAAGCCTAAAATCTCAATACATAATAAAATTTATTTCTAAAACCTATAGGGTCAAATTATTCCTAGAATTCAATAACAAAAGAATGACAATTACATAACCACCCTTTAAATCACTTCTGGCAAATTCAAACCAGAATTTCTTTGTTTCCTTTCTACTTCACTCTGTCACCATACCATCATCTCTTCTCACCTTCTCTTAATATAATCTCATTATTCAAAATTGGATTTCCATGCAAACACTCACATTCTTTAGCATTTCCATTTTAAGATCACTCACCATAAGTTAACTTAAGCTTTCTTCAATTTAATAAATTGTGCATGTTTAATCTTTTGCTTTCAAGGCTGATTTTATCACTAAGTTTGTCTACTTAATTCATTATTAAATGATAATTTTAGACATTCAATACTTAACTTAATCCATGCATAAAACCTCCAAATTCATCAAAAATGGTTTATCAAAAGATTACCACTCAAGTTAAGCCAATAAGAACCTTAATTCCTATTGAAGGTTCATACTAAAAAAATCAATTATAAAATCATTTAAATATGTATGCCAAATTTATAAAATTCATCCATGTTATATTCCATGCATCAACCTTTTCAATAGTCCACAAACATTATCATTACTAATGATATCTAAAACTCACAATTCTTTATAACATAAGACTAATTCCACTTACATTTCAATCCTCTAGCTAAGGTTAATTTCATAGGATAACAATGTAACTATTCGCGTTAACTCAAAAAGGTTAACAACATTATAATTTTGAATAACAATGAAACTATGGCAAAATCAATAACCATATTTCAACCACAAAGAGAATCCTATTGAACATTATAATTTTTCATCACACACAAAAATATTATAATAATACTAGCATTGTCATTATCTAATCATATATTTATACTAATACCTTGACTATTTCTTATACATAAAGACATCAAATCAAGATAATGATATTTACCAAATATCATTTAAACTAGTCACTATGTTAGACAATCAGATTAGAGTAAGCATCGATAAAATAATCATAAAACAACATTGTATGAGTAAATCTATGCACTACAATTATACATGAGATCAAAAAATCAGATCAACATAAGCATCAACCCAAACATAATCATAACATAATTATATTATCACTCAAAAACAAACTATCTAAATCAAACAAAGAGTTAAACAAGTTATTCTATTATGGGGTGTGTTGGGTTACTAGTAGTTACTTTGTCATCCCCCAATCATCCCATCTATTTCATTCTCTCTAATGATTCTCTCCCTCCATCATGCTTTGAGGGAAGAATCAATCCTTCATCCACCTTATGACAAGTATGTAGCTAGTTTGAGTCATCACATATATCAAAAACTAGTGATGCATATATGACTAACAAATATACATCCATAATGTACATAATAAGAAAATATACCTATCACATAATTAATTCATCATGTAAACTAATCAACATATAACTGTCCCATAACTAGAATATTCCAAAAATCTCAAATCAAATCAATAATAATCAAATGATAACCATAATAATCCATAGATTCAAAGGTTATAATGCTTAGGGTGAAATCAAGATGTAAAATTTGTAGAGGTGGGTGAAAGGAGGTCTTATCCTAGACATTGCTAATGTCTCTCACACTTCAAATACACCTTAACAAAATATTACACTTGGTGAGACCTATTAGAATAAATTCTACTACTAACAAAATGCACACAAGAGTAAAATGCAAGTAAGGAGAAGACATTCATCGCTTGTCATCCAAATACACTACTTGACATACTTAGGCAAGAGTTGTAGAGACAAAATCAACTTTACAAATTTATTCAAAGGGAAAGCAAGATGTTAAACCAGTAGGGCTTTGCCATACAAATTATGGATTGATTACAAGGCCAAAATGGCTTGAATATATAAAGCATAAGATAGGAAAGAGAAGGAGCAAAGTTGAACATTCACAAGGCCAAGTGTCAAGATGTGAAAACCTATTACAATGAAAGAAAAGAGAGTTAGAGAATATGTCATGAGGTCCTCTTAGACAAGTGTCTATATGAAATGTGACTTTTTCATCAAGTTGGCAAAGGGACACTCCATTATTCTTCTTAAAACTACCTTGTTGATGAGTAGTTCACTTGACTGTATAAAACTAACATAGAATTATTTGACACGTATGCCCTAAATTAGGAAGGTGAAGACATGATTTGTGATAATAATCTATGCCCTTCAACTAATAGCCTCTCCTTTGTCACTTGTCATTCACTTTCTACAGTCACTCAATAGCCCTCTAGGCCTAGACCTTCACGCTTCTCACTTAAGTGAGCTATATATGTTCAATAAGGTTCAATGAATATGTGTTAGATAACTCATCAGGACCTATTTTTCCTTTGGTCTATCAAATAGACCTCAAAATACTCAGTATCACACTTCTCACAATCACACTTAGGCAATCACCCTCTTTCTCCTTATCTTATTCAAGATTACCTATAATAAAAAAATTAGTAGAGGATATTTCATGAATTAACAAGGTGAGAATTGAGTTTTTAGAGTTGAAACATGTCTCTACACATGTATCATAATCATTTTTGTTTATCCATTCCCTCCACCTTCAGTTCAACTCAAAACTTATAGAAAATAGAATATTAGGCCTATCCATTACAATGATAATACAAAAAAAATAAGTGGTGAGGATATTAGGAGAGTTAAAAATAGGTATAAATAAGTTTCCAAGTCCATTTACCTCTTATGGATGTATTTATATTCATCTCTTCTTCGTCAGGTTCATAAAAGGGTTTTAGGCCATTTAGGTTCTTATTGATGATTCATAAAGGTTAGATGCTTAACCTTTGAACCAATTCCACAAAGTTTGAGTTCATGAACTTCCTCAACTATCCCTATTTTATTGAGACACCATGCACACTATCCTTACATATATAATCGAAGGAAGTTGGCTCTTGAGCTCCAACTATGCGTTCTAGATAGGCCTGAGATAGATTTAGGCTAAAAATGGCCAATTTGAGATTTTATCTACAAATTGATGGTTCTTATCAGTAATAAAATCTAAAATTAAGGATATAAAACTAATTTTAAAGGTAATATGATCATATGAATGAAGTTAGGCACTTTGAGGGTTCATGCCTAGTTTTAGGCCTAACATGCCTAAACTATGTTTATGTGTGTATGACCAATTGTGATGGTTTCTAGTGACTGTAGGGAATCTTAACAATTTTTTCATATATAATTAAGACATATACATATTCTCTAAATGTATTCATGTTTCTCTCTTGCATCCTTTTACCATCCATGTGTTAGGTCTACAGGTATGTTGACTGAGGAGTGCCTCTATTTTGAGACAAAATAGAGGGCACTTCCTCTATTAATACGACCAAATTGAGAATATGGAGATCTATTTTATATCATGATGACCCTATATGTCATGTTTTAAACTTAATTAATACATATATAAATTTTAACATCACAATATCTCATGATTAGATTTTAGGTCTTGTGATTGTGTGTAGAATTTGGTTAGACTGAGTTTGAGGCTCATTCCCAGTCTAGTCAACCTTCTTTATTTTTACTTACCTTTATGGATCTCATGAAAATGTGTTATCATCACTATGAGAGTGATTTTAAAAATAGTCATTCCATCCTATATCTATGCTCATCAACCAAATCTATAATCTCCATTGGTTAGGCTAGTTTGTAGATTATCTTCAAATTGTAGGTGCTCATTTAGGAATACAAGGGATTATTGTAGGTGGATATATGTCTTTGAGGAATATGTTTTCACTATCAATTTCCTATTGAGGTCACTAAGGTCATCTCATACCTGATTGATCTCACTCCTACCTTGAGACCATGGAGTCAGCTTACCATCAATGCATTATAGTTCACTTGCAAGTTCTAGGTTTTATTTTGGCTTTTTGATACTATAGTTGTCTGAGTGTTTCATTAGGAACTTGACTAAATTGAAACCTCACTCAACCATTAGTCTATATTAATAAAAAAAATCCTAATTGTGTCAAGCTGTAACATCTAAGTCTAGGTTGTAAGAAGAAAACCATCAAGCTTACATATACTTCCTAAACATTCACCACAAGATGCTACTATGTAAGGCAGAATCCTCTTTCAGAGAGATTAAGGTAAATGTTCCTACTTGGAATTTTTTCCACTCTGAATGACTATGGGTGTTGCTTGAAGTGGTATTCCAAACCTATTATTCCTTCCTAAAACATTTAATCCTTACCCAAAGGCATTCTCACTTCATCCGAAGCTTCTTAGCCTCTTTAAGGCAGATCATCAGGCCTCTACTCTTTAACTACCTACACACAAAAACCTATATGTCTTCTATTAGGTTTGACTATAATTAGTGGTATCACTTGTTTGGAAAACTTATCCCTCTTTTTAATGGGTAGACTATGACATGGGATTATTATGTGTTATATATCTATTTTAGGGTTTTGAGCATGTAGTTTGAATCTCCCACATACCATGCACCTCCCAACTTTGAGACATACATGTTTAATGTGCATTATGATTGGATGATAGTTTAATATTAACTTAAAATAGATGCATATATGATAAATTTAGGTTTAAAATACACATTTTAGTGTGATTATTCATTTCAAGTTGCTTTTCAAACCTCCACTTCACACCTTCACCTAAAACTATCAAAACATGTTCTTCAGACCATCATTGTTATGCATTTCTATCATAATGAGATGATTTTTCCTATATCCTCACCTTCACGTGTGAAAAATTAGTTTAAAAAAACATGAGAAGGATGAAAATTCTCTAGAATACTATGTACACCACTTGGTTCACATAGAACAATGCTAATAGATGAGAAAACTGAGTCATTAAGAATGCATAGGCAATTTGGAGGCACTAAAATCTTAGTGATTGTTCATATAGTACATAACACTAATATTATAAATATGACCTTGGAATATAAGTACAAAATTAACCCTATCGTCCACCAAGTTCGCTCACTTTAACTCTCCTTACCCTGTCCGTACCAATAGAAAACCATTTGACCTTCTTGACCCATCCAAGGGAGCAACAGGAGAGAGAAACTAATTTTCATAAAATTTGGATCTATCAAAGACACTTTAGAATTGAAATTACCTATGTTTATCTCAATATACTTCCTCAAATCCTCACACATGCAGAATGGGTCACCTCAATGTATATAATTATCTAAAACTAACTTTTTTATAGTTGATATTCTTCTTTGTATGTTAAACTTGCATTTTTTAGTTTGGTAGTCTTCCTCTGATATTATATAATAGGCGGTAGGTTAGTTCATATCTTGAAACATTTGTGTTTTATTTAAAAACTATATAATTCCCTTAGAGTGATTAAAAGGTGGAAAAAATGATTATTAAGATAAGATGACAAATATGACAACATTAGAACATGTTGTATGACCTCATTAATGACCATGTAACCACTTTAAAACCTAGGGGACCCTATAAAATCTTGAATATGTAGGGGGGTTGACCAAATTTTACCTAAGGTTACATTTAGTTAACATTTTGGTGATTTACTAGGGGTATCATTCCTACTATGCTAAGGACCAGTTGCCTTCTCCTATCCTTGGGAAATGGATTCATCCATACACTACATTTGACACTAAAATGCCTCTGAAAGAACACTAAAACTCAAAACAAATAAAACAAAGAAGCAAAAAGAAAAATCAAGACACCAAAACACACACTTGTTCTCTCTAATCACTTAGGGAAAACACATAAATAACTCAAGCAAGCTAGACTATATACAAACTAACCTCAAGTAAACTTTCTCCTCCTAGATAAAAGGGGAAGTTTTCATTATATCTTGCTCCATGAGATTAAGGAGTGCCTGAGGCAAGTTTTCCTTTGAGCATTAGATTTTATGTCTTCAATTTATTCATGTTTGTTAATATCTTTATAATGATCTTAAATGTAATGACAAAAGCTACAAACATATCATCTATGAAGGTAAACTCCTCTTGTGACTCAAACATCTTCTCATGATGCTTTTTGGATAAAACTTGACTCAATGATGCCTCAACAAAGCATGTTTATTTTAACTCCATGGTACTTTGAATGAGATCAAAATTCTTATTAGTTGTAAGCTCATCAAGCTATTTAAGGAGCTTAACATACTCAACCCAATCCTCATCATTATCTTCCATGAAGACATATTTTTATATCTCTTTATGCTCTTAAATTTTAACCTTGCAAAGGTCTTCAAGCTCTTGGAGAAGTTCAATATGTGGCTACCAATCATTCCAAACTTCTTTCTCCTTAAGAACTACAACCTCTTCATCATATACACTTGAGTCATCTTCTTGATCAGCTACAACTTGAGCTTGATCTTCTTCACCAATATCCCATAGGATGGGTTATCCTTCAAGAGGGGATGAGGTGGGAGGGTGGTGATTAAGTTTATGGGTTGGAGAGGGAGTATGATGTGTGATCGAGGGCTCATGAATTGTCTAGGGATGGAGGGAGTATTCTTGAAATTGGTAAAATCTTAAAAGAATTCTTGGAGAGAGAAAAGGTTCAATTGGGCTATAGTCATTTCATTTTCTTCATCAACTACCCCATCCTTCTCATTGTCTTCTTGAAATTCATTGCCAACTGTAACTTGATCATCCAACTTCTCAACTAAGGCCTCTTTTTTATGTTGAAAATCTTCTTGGATAGATCTCCAAGATGGAAAATCTATAGTTTTTAGTGATAGGGAAATGAGGCTTAAACAAACACAAGGTATTATTTTTTGACATAAACTTCTTGGTTCTCACTCTTTTCATCTTCCTTTACCCAAGACCTCACTACTTGGTTCCAAGTTGGAACTTTGAGGATATTAGGGTATTTTGAGGATTGAATGGTTTCATGAGAAGCATGAGAAAAATAATATGGAACACAAGAGGAATTTTAAGGAGTGAAAGGAGAGACATGTTATTCAAATAGATTTTCACTTTATTCATAACCTTCTTATTCCCTTAAACAACTACAAGTTGATCCTCAACTTCTTGGTTTTCCCACCTTTCTAATCTATCTACCCACCATTGGATATAACATCTCATTTCATACAAATCTTCACTAATGACACAGTTGGCTTCCTCCTTAACCAACCTCCACTTATCCATGAATAATTGAACTAAATTTCTAAACCTTTCTATGAGATGAATATGGATCACATCAAGTTCCTTATCCCATTTCTTCATCACCCTTTTTGATTTTATCATATTTTGCATGAGTGCCAACAAGAATTTAGCTTGGGGTGGAATTGAATTAGTAGGAAGAGAGAATTTGGGGATTTGGTGAACTTATAATTGTTGAGTTATTTTCCCTTGGTATTAACCTTGCAAATGTTGTCTAGGAGCTTGATAGGATAGATAGGGCTGATTGTATTGATAAGAGCTTTGGAAAGGTCTACCTTGCTATTATTGTATGATTCTATTGAGACCTAAGATTTATTTCTCCATAGTATTAATCATATCTTATTGATATCCTTAATCATAGGCTTATTCATAAGGTAGCTCAATAACATCATGATTATATAGAGAATGAATAGGATGAACATAGGGTTTCCATGGCTCATAGGGCTGATAAGAACCTTGATAGGACTATTGAGGGACATAGTATGGGTCATGCTAAGGTTGGTAGGGAGGTGTATAGTAGGAAATCTCTTAGAAATAAAAATAAATGCCTTGATTATGAGATATTATGCTTATTTTAGGCATGAACAATTGCATTAGTAGATAATTCAGATCCAAATGTTGGAGTCACAAAATATTGCATGAAGTGGACTATTACAACCTCCTTATTATCAAGACCAACATCTACCTTGAATGATTTTCTTAGACTTCAAGACCTATCGGGTGTGCAAAAACTATTATATCCCAAATTTTCACCCTAGATAAGTCAATTAGAAATTTTTAAATTTTGGATAACATGAAACTATCTATGCAAATAGGCAAGCTACTATAAGAGATAGATATCTAGATTTTAAGGGTTAGCTCTCTTGATCTATATTTTAGGCTCACACACTTCACTAAAATAATCACTATTGGGGGTAAAAAGGGAAGAAAGAAACATAAAATAAACCTATACTAATGAAGGTGATACACTAAAGATAACTCCATAAACATACTTGCATTTACACTAAGGAAGAAGACTACTAAAATTGACCTCAACTCAATGTTCTTCTAGCATAAGTATTTCTACATAGAGGTAGATTATTATGCATATCCATAGGTGGATGAAAAGGAAGTATGATATTAGACACTGATAATCTCTCTCACACTTCAAATATACCTTAACAAATAACTACACTTCATGAGATATGTTTGAATAAATCTTACTACTCACATAATGCACACAAGAGCAAAATGGAAGCAAGGAGAAGACATTCATCACTTGTAATCCAAATACACTACTTGAAATACTTAGGAAAGAATTTTTAGAGATATAATCAAATTTATAAATTTATTCAAAGGGAAAAAATATGTAAAACTAGTAGGGCTTCACCACAACATTTATGGATTGATTACAAGGCCAAAATAACTTGAATATATAGAGCATAAAAGAGGAGTTAGAAGGAGTGAATTTAGACATGTCATAAGGCTAAGTTTAAATAAATTAAAACCAATTAAAATAAAAGAAAAAAGAGTTAGATAATAGGTCATGAGGTCCTCTTAGATAAGTGTCCATCTGAAATGTGACATGTTCCTCAAGTTGGCAAAGGGACACTCCATTGTTCTTCTTGAAACTGCCTTGTTGATGAGGAGTTCACTTGATTATCTAAAACTACCATATAAGTATTTAAAACACACACAATGAATTTGGAATTTGAAGATATGATTTTTAATACTCATCTACACCCTTTGATTGATGGCCTCTCCTTTGTCACTTATCATTTACTTTATATAGTCACTCATTAGCCCTACAGGCCTAGACCTTCACATTTGTCACTTAAGTGAGCTATAGATTTTCAAAAAGGTTAAATGAAAATATGTTAGATAACTCATCAAGGCCTATTTTTCCTTTGGTATATCAAATAGACCTCAAAATACTTAGTATCATACTTCTCACAATCATGCTTAGGTAGTCACCCTCTTTATCACTATCTTGTTTAAGACTGCTTGCAATGACCAACTTAGTAGATGATATTTAATAAATAATACAGGTGATAATTGAGTTTTTGGAGTTGAAACACATCTCTACACACCTCCCAAAATTATTTTCATTTTTCCATTCCCTTCTTCACCTTCAATTCAACTCAAAACCTAAAGAAAACACAATATTAAGCCTATATACACAAGTGATAGTATGGAATAACTGAGTGGTGAAGAGCCTAGGATAGTAAAAAATAGGTATAAGTTATTTTATAGGTTAATTCACCTCTTATGGATTCATTTATATTCATCTCTTCCTCATTGGGTTCATATAAGGGTTTTAGGTCATTTAGGTTCTTAGTGATGATTCATAAAGGTTAGATGCTTAACCTTCGAACCAATTATATAAATTTTTATTTAAAGAAAATACTAAAATATTCATATCTTATTGAGACAAAATTAACATTTTACATATAGATGAGTAAAAAATTTGGCTATCGAGCTCCTACTATGCGTTCTGGATAGGCCTAAAATAGATTTAAGCCAAAAATGGCCAATTTGAGCTATTATCTAAAAATTGATGGTTAAAATAAGTCCCATAATATAAAATTAAGTATATTAAACTAATTTTAAATATAATATGATCATATAAATTATGTTAGGCACCTTGAGGGTTCATGCCTAATTTTAGGCCTAATAGGCCTAAACTGTGTTTGTGTGTGTATGGCCACTTATGATAGTTTATAGTGAAGTTAGGGCCTCTTAAATTTTTATTAATATATAATTAAACCATATAAATATTATCTCAATGAATTATTTATTCTCTCTTTCATCCTTTTACCATCCATGTGTTAGGTATGCAAGTATGTTGACTATGGAGTGCCTCTATTTTGAGACAAAACAAAGGACACTTCCCTTATTAGTCTGACCAAACTAAGAGTATAAAGGTATATTATAGGTAATTAATACCCTATGTGTCAAGTTTAAATCTGATTTAATACCTGTAAATCCTTAAAAATCACAATATATCATGACTAGCTTTTAGGTCTTGTGATTATGTGCAGAATTTGGTTAAACTAAGTTTGAGGCTCATGCCTAGTCTATTTAGCCTTATCTATTTTTCCTTACCTCTAATAATCTCATGAAAATGTGTTATAATCACTTTGAGATTTATTTTCATGTTTTCATTCCATCTTATATCTTTACTCATCAACCAAACCTACAATCTCCATTGGCTAGGCTAGTTTGTAGATTGTCTTCAAACTGTAAGTGCTCATTTAGGAATATAAGGTATCTTATAGGTGGATATATGTATTTGAGTATTATGTTTTCACTCTAAATTTACTCCTAAGGCCACTAAGGTCATATCATACTTGATTGAGCTCAATCCTACCTTGAGACCATGGAGTCACCTTACCATCAATGCACTATAGGTCACTTGTAAGTTGTAGTTTTCACTTTGGATTTTTGATACTGTAGCTATTTGAGTGTTTCATCAATAACTTGACTGAATTAAAACCTCATTCAACCATCAATATCTCTTGATAAAAAATGTCCTTATTACGTTAATATGTAAAATCTAGGTCTAGGCTATAAGAAAAAAACCATCAAGCTTATATAGACCTCCTAAACATTCACCATAAGATGCTACTATGTAAGGCAAAATCCTCTTTCAGAGAGATTCAGGTAAATGCTCCCATTTGTAATTTTATCAAATCGAAATATATATGGGTGTTGATTAAAGTTGTGTTACAAACCTATTATGCCCTCCTACAGTCTTCAATCCTTACCAAAAGGCATTATCACTGCATCGTAAGCTTTATAGCCTCTTCAAGGAATATCATCAGGCCTTTGCACTTTAAATACCTACACACAGAAATGTGTAGGTCTTCTATTAGGTTTGACTATAAGTAGTGGTATCCTTTTTTGGAAAAATTATCCCTCTTTTTAATGGGAAGAATATGACATGGGATTTGAAGGTGATAGATATCTATTGTAGGGTTTTGAGCACACAGTTTGAAGCTCCCAAAGACCATTGACACCTCCCAAATCTGATACATACATGTTCAATGTGCATTATACTTGGATGATAGTGAGGATATAGGTCTAATATGACCTCAAAACATATGCATGTATGATCAACTAAGGTTTATAAGACACACTGAAGTGTGAGTATTCATTTCAAGTTGTTTTTCAAACCTCCACTTCACACCTTCACCTACAACTATCAAAACATGTTTTACAGACCATCATGGTTATGCATTTATATCCCAATGAGACACTTTTTCATATTTCCTCAGCTTCACACATGAATAAATAATTGAAAAAAACATGTTAAGGATTAATATGCTATAAAATACTATTTACACCACTTGTCTTCACACAGACCAATGCTAATAAATGAGAAAATTGAGCCATTAGGAATGCACATGTAGTTTGGAGGCACTAAAAATCTTAGTGATTATTCATATATTATGGAACACTAATATTATAACTATGACCATGTAATATAAGTACATAAGGACCCCTACCATCCACCAAGTCACTCACTTCAACTCTCCTTACCCTATTCGTATCAATAGAAAACTATTTGACCTGTCTAAGGGAGCGATAAGAGAGAGAAACTAGTTTTCATCAAATTTGGAGATGTCAAAGCCATATAATCCTAGAAATGACCTATGGGGATCTCAAAATACTTACCTAAAGCCTTCACACATTCCAAATGGGTCACCTCATTCCATATAACTATTTGAAACTAACTTTTTTGTAGTTGATATCCTTTTTACACATTGAACCTACATTTTTGAGTTTGACAGTCTTCCTCTGACATTTTATGATAGGTGGTATTTTAGTTTGCATATTGAAACATTTTTATTTTAGTTTAAAACTATACAATTCCCTTATAATGATGAAAAGGTTGTAAAAAGGGATATTAAGATAAGATAACAAATATGACAACATTAGAACGTGTTATTTGACCTCATTAATGACCATATGACCACTTTTAAACCTAGGGGACCCTATGAAAGTTTGAATATGTAGAGGGGGTTGACCAAATTTTACCTAGGGTTAAATTTAGTCAACAAGACCTCCCCTTAAAAATTTGTCACCTACAACATGTTTGGATGAGGAAATCAGATGTGGTCCCATGACCATGACTTCCAAATCCACCGATTAGGAGATAAAATACCCATTCTAGCCTTAATAGAAAATGGATTTCTATAATAATGGTACAAAACTTCTCTTAGCTTCAAGAATAAGGAATTATTTACTAAAAGTGCCAACCACATGAAGGTAAAAGCTTATTTGGCACCATTAACGTAAAAAAATTGTTAGTAAGTAATTAGAATTGAAATTTATATGTACTACCTATGAAATCAATAAAATTAGGTAAAATTTAATACATTTACATTTGAGAATTCAAATACCTTAGAATTTAAATACAATAAACCTCTAGGATCTACTCTAATATTGATATTAGGAAGAATATATTAATGTTCAAACTCATGAGCCTTCTATAGATTATTGTTTAATAGCCTCCCATTATATTTGAGCAATTGAATATTTGTCACAGGAACCAAATTTGAATAGTGCAATATCTTCCTATGTATTTCATAGTCTTCAAACAACCATAGTCTAAATTTCTAATAGGATTTCATCAAACTCAAGTTCTAGTGACTATCATAGACCTAGTGGGATAGTCAACATTTTCCCCATCTGTAACGGGGGAAGTCAATTTATTTTTTATTAAATGCACCAACATAAATAATAATATGTTCCCTCTTCATTTTCCTCTTCCTCAATAACTACAAAAACATGTCATACATAATTAAATAAAATAAAGATGAATAACAATGTTTATACATGATGATAATTTAGTACATAATGATTAATATTGTACCTAGTTACACTAGATCAAATACATAGTCAAAGTCATGTCATGATGTCATACCTGTAAGTTATAATTCTAATGGAACTTGATATATGTCAATTGGAATTAGAGGTTTCTAGATCCATTCATCCACCCACTCTTGTGACCCAGACTCATTCCAAATAAAGTCCTTAAATATAGATTAAAAACATGCCAAGTGTCTCATATAAATAGTCTAAGAACCTACATTTGAGCTATGAAATGAGTGGAACTCACTTGATCCTATTATGGTCATAAAATCCTCATACCTTGTCAATTTTTATTCATCTATCAACCAAAAATATCTATGAAAATTAGAATTTTACTAAGCACCATGGCCCATTTTCTTATTACACCATTTAATAATGGTTTCTTCATCAATCAAAATAATTCCATCTTTAAACTTCAAATTATCTCTTAGAATGAGTTTTTTTATGCATTCTCCAACATTGTCATGCTCCCCTTTTCCATGTCTAACCTTTGTGAAACTCTAAATATGTTCTACACCAGTGGTAACATGCATCCTAATTGACTAGTAAAACATCCATGCATTCTTAAATTATGATGTACAATTATCTAACCAAATATAATACTAATTGAATGTAATTTTCCTCTCAGTCAACTTTCCATAAAACATCTCAAGATAACCTTGCACATACTAGGTACATTTTGATCGATCATCATTGACATAAAAATGGTACTCCCTTAACATTTTTCAATCTTGATCTATATATTAGGTGCATGTGTGAATTTTATATACATGAACATGGTAACATGTACTAAGTTTTAATACTATGATTGAAATTGAATTTGTGATTAAATGTTTAATTCTTAGCAAAGTCAACTACTAAAATAATATAACCAAGTGGGAATATGTCCTTGATTAACTTGAATTGTTCATTCAACCATCTAGCTCTATGTGTGCCTTACATAGTTTTTTAACCTTTTATGACTTAGTGAATATAAATCTTATTTTGTTAAAGGGTTGAGTATGACAATAATCTAGAATGAAAACTGGAAATAATTGATATAATTAACCTTTACCAAAATAGCAAGTGAAAAGAGAAAGAGTACTTAGCTAGAGATAAATAGGTTTTTATATAGATCAAGGGACTGCGATAGGCTAGAGAAATAGGCAGACACCTTTCATTTTTTGACTATGGTTGAATTCTAGTCTCAAATAGTAGCATCAATATTAGGAAAATAATGTGGTGTTAGTGTCTAATTATGGTTCTACTGTCCCTCTTATAGGAACTATCTAAAATTTTTAAGGAAGCTATGAAAGGTTCTAGGGGTCCTATAGGTGAGTCTATGTCATATAGGAGCTCGTCTATGTTACTGTTTGAGCTAAATATCTTCTAAAACCCTAGTGAATACTTGCATAAATGAAACAACAACCATATCAAATGCAAAAAGGAAGGAAAAAATTGGGTTATGGGATATTACAATTGCATAGAGTAGAACCCCTATTGTCTTGGCTACTGCCTATATTAACCCCAATGTTAGGGGTCTTAGATCACATGTAGTTATCCTTTAGGGAACACACATAATAAACTTATATGGTATGCTAAAATAAATTTCTCTTAGACCCTTCTTTGATCAAACATGCAATGTGTAGATTTGATGGCTGAGTAGTATGTAGAGTATTGAGTTATACCATTGATTGATTTTATGTAATTATGTGCCAAAATAGTAGGTGATAGATGTAAAATTTCTTATGAGGCCCTTCATATAGAAGGAAATTTGATTTGTATATAAGACCTTGTTCACTAGATGATAATTTGTAAAAGAGGGTAAAAAATATAAGAAAAGGCTCAGAAAAGGGTTAGGACTCAAACATAGGAAAAAATGCCTATCAAACACTAGAGCCATAATTGGACACTAGCACCACATGCCACTACTATCCTAAAAATGGCACTAGTGTACTTAGGCTTAAATCAAAACAAAAACCAAGCAAGATAGGATAGGGCCCCCTGTGACTAGGAAAAACTGACTTAGGACCATCAGAGGTGCTACAAATAGGGAAAATAAGACATAAGAAAGAACTATTCAAATGACCATGTAGACAAGGACTATATTCGTCTCCAAGACGTTCATGTGAAAGAGAAACAAAAGACATCATATTTTTGGTTGCTTGACCAAATTATGGTGTTTACATTTTCCCCCATTTTATTCTAATAATGAAATGAAAGTACTAGAGTAAAAGAAAAAGAGGAACATGTACCTGTACTTACCTATGTGAATGTGTTTTAGACCTGGCCCACTTCTTGGTCAGAGGCATGGATAGGAACTAGAGTGAAATATAGGAAGAGGAACTCCATGGTGTGGATGTCATCTGTACTAAATCTAAATGGTTCACTAAATTGTGAGGAATGAAAAATCCTATTTCACCCCCATCTTGATATCTATATTGAATTTGAGTATGTAAATTGAATGTATGGAGAAATAGGGCTCACTTTCCCCCACTCTGGTATCTAAAATAAATATAGGTATGTAAAATAGGTCTAGTGGAATGCTATAGATCATCTACTACAGATGGTCCTATGACCCAAACTAGTGAAAAATTGGTGACATATTATTGATGATATTAGGTATAACTTAATAATCTAAAAATAGAGATCAAGGATGTGTGCTGTGCATCATTCCCCCTAATCTTGATATTTGAGTAATGTAGTTGTATATCTAAACATTTGTATATCTATGTAATCTTATGTGTTTGAATAGCTATATCTAAATAGAGTATATATTTTTGTGAACCTGTGCATCTAAATATCTATGTAGACATGTGTGTCTAAATAGTTGTATCTAAGTAGACTGTATATCTGTGAACCTATGCATCTAAATATTTAAGTATTTACGTAGATGTGTATGTCTAAATCTATATTTGAGTGGACTATATATCTATGTGAACTTATGTATCTAAATATCTGAGTATCTATGTAGACACATTTGTCTAAATTTATATCTAAGTAAATTGTATATTTGTGTAAACCTATGAATTTAAATATGTAAATATTTGTGGACTTGTATGTCTAAATTTATACTTGAGAGATCTTGTGCATATGAAAATTTGTATATATGAAGGAATCTCTATGATTTCCCCTCCTTTTGGTGAGAGAGCCAAGATTGTGGTGAGGATGTCTAACCAAAAGTGGTAATGTAGATTGTACTCATGTTAATTAGTGGGAGTGATGTTGTTTTATGTTTGAATAGTTTATTTATTGTTGCAAAGATTATTGAAATTGGTATGGGGATAACTATTTTGTGTATATTGAGTTTATTATGGTAATATCATTTTAAAATTTTTTTAGAGTTAAAAGTGATTAGGAAATTGGTTTAACCAATATAGGGTGTGGCACATTGATGTCAAGTCCCATGTTCATGAGACGTTTCATAAATTAGAGTTATAGTTCTCAAGATATCATGCTGACAAGAAATTGGTATTAGATAGTGAAATTAGCATGTAAGATCAATATTAATAAGGTAGAATTTGATAAATATGACTTAAATAGGTTATTTTATTAGTTTGTCAATTCATTTGAAGCATTTGAGTTGAAAGCAATTGTTTGATTGAGTTAGAGAATATGCCAAGGAGATGAGGAGCCAGTTTGACCTAATATGAGGAGATTTAGGTGCACATCTAGGTGGGGAAGGAGGTTACCTTGGTAAGGATCCCATAATTTTTCCTATTGTTATCATTTCTAATGCATTTTTTACTATTTTTACTAAAAATCTTCTAGTTTAGGGCCTATTTGGTAAAAGTGATGCTACTATCCTTATATGGGTGCTACTATATAGGACCTATCACTAGTGTCTATAATGTGGTACTAATATCCAACACTACTATCCTATATTCATCACTAGTGTCTAGTAGGCCTTATTTATAATGCTTATTTTTATTAACTAGATTCTGAAGTTTGTTGTTATCTATTGGTTTTTGATTTTGCATTGATGATGCCTAATTTGTTTAGGCTTTTGCAAGTGGATACATGTATGAGAGAGTTTCAAACTAGATAGATGATGGATACCCTATGAGGTCTACTCCTATCAGATGCTAAGATGATGATTGAGAGAGTGGGTTTGAGACATGTGGCATTTTTAGAGCCTATGACATGGGAGAAACATATGATGATTACATTATGTGAGAGATGGGATGTAAATACTTGTACTTTTTGGTTACCAACTAGGGAGATGACCCTAACCCTATAGGATATGTATAATATTTTATAGCTATCTATTTCTGGGTAGAGAGCCATACTGCAAGAGGAGATAGGTGCTCAAGCTATACAACATGATTATAGGTATTTAAATGCTATGGATGTAAGGAATCATCATACAGGGAGCCATAATGATATACTATTGACACTAATTATCACTACCAAGGTTTTGCAATTGATTTTTTTTTAATCCATTTTATTAGTTCTATTTATGGATTTATATGGGAACAAATTATAAATATCCTATAATATGCATGGGATATTGTTGGATATAGAGGAGAATGGTATTGTATATTCATGGGGTCAGATGATGCTAGCACACATTTATAGAGACTTATACCATTTGATGTAGTAGATGTGTGGTAGAGGGATTAAATCATCTAAACTATTATACTATTAGGCATATGAGCACATAGTAGTGAACATGTCGATGTTGCCTTTACAAGATGATTAGGATAGTCTATAATTATTTACAGAGAGGTAAAATGGGATGGGTTGCATGCCTAAGAGGAATGTGATGTAGTGTCAACATGTGTTAGATAGTTTGATAGTTGGGTATATTATTTAAAGGCCCTACAAGGGATATGAGGGATGGACTAAGGATGATACACAACTTAGATAGATTCAAGTGAGCTACTAGCTACATGACCATTGGGTTAATGTATATAGGTAGTTCTAGTATGAGTGGGTCTGATGTGGTTTAAGATGTGCCCCTAGCACCATTGGTATTGTTGAAGAGTTCTTAGTTTCTTGTGAGGCCAGGTAGTAGACCAAGGCCATCTTATACTGAGTTAGCCCCCATTCCTTTGATAGAGTAGGGTCCTCAGATTGATATATCGAATGTAGATGATGTAATAACTACTGATGGCTATACATCTGAGTGGAGAGATCATAGATAGGCACCTTTATTTTTGAGAGGTGGGATTATCATAGAGGATATACTGAAGGTGGATATCCTTAGGGATATCGATGGTAAGTTGTTATAGTGTGCTTTCATAATGTGTATGTTTGGTTACTCATTTACTTGTTTAAGAATTTTATGTATTATATGGGTATGTATAGGTTCAAGTGATGATGAGTACTGGGAGACTACATCAATTCAACACTCATATTAACATGAGATATTCTTGATTAGAGGATGGTCATATAGAGAGGGCTATTGATGTTCATGCTCATTTGTTTGATAACTAATATAACATACAACCAAGCAATTATGGATGGAGATGAGGCATGTAAAAAGTTACATAGGTAGACCATGCTTGTACCTGATGCTCTAGGTAGGGATAATAGTTATATAATGAATGATTACATATTTATTTAATGAGAGCATGTAGTATATGGATGAGTTGGGTTTTTATCATGAGAGAGTAGATGCAGTCATTGATTTAGGTCATAGAGGGATAATAGGGCCTCTAGTTCTAGCATGGATATGTCTAAGAGTGAGAGTGAGGGAGCTGGTCCTAGTGGCCATGTCCATATTATTGAGTGATGAGTTATACTTATATTGAAACTCTATTTTGAGTTCTATATAGATGTTCATTATATATTGGCAGAGTGGATAGCAATACCTAGATTCATTGATATTGTGTATGTTGATATGCGTTTAATTGGTTTGATTATTTTTAAATGGTGATATTGGTATATGGTATTTTTCAAAGTAGAGTTAATGAATTTTTATCTATTTATGAATGTTTAGGTATATGTGTAGTGGATTAAGATTTGTTATTTATTGGTATATGTTTTATAGGTGTTTTATAAGATATCTACATGTAGATCGTGTGACTATGGTATGACTTGTATAAACCCAGATGGCATGGAGAACCAAAAACCATATTGATCATGTTGTATTGGTGTAGAAGTAGACTCTAAAACTAAAACTGTGTGTGATACACTACTAGTGGATAGGTGTGCAGACTCTGTAGTAGAGAGCTTGATTGGTTGGTGTGCTAACACTGTACTAAAAACTCTATGATTTATAGAAAATATCTTTATTGGTGTTTTAAATGAGTTTATATTTTGATTCCTATAATTATTTATAAATATATTGATAGGTGTTTGAACTAAAGTTATATTTTGAGCTTTGTATTTGTTTTCATATATCTTGATTGGTATTCAAACTAATGTTGTGATTTGATCTCTTTAATTATTTCCATATATTTTGATTTGTGTTTGAACTAATATTTTACTTTGATATCTTTAGTTTTTCCATATATATTGATTGGTGTACAAACTGTAGCTATGTTATGATCTCTATGAACTAGCTGCCATGTCTATTAAATCTATGGTGCATGAGATCACTCATAAATAGGTGTCCTATAAACCACATGGATCATATGATGAGTAACCAATGTATCCTTAAAGGGAACATCCTAGGATAAATCTATCATAGAGGAGTGTGATCAAGGAGAGTGTGGAGACTGAGATATTGGTACCCCTTATATGAATGCTATAATGTCTTGATTGACATATTGGTCAATATGGGCCCAAAGTGCATAAAATGATCATTTGATTGTCTATTTATCTTATGGAAGTTGTAATATGGCTTATTTGGTACCCTATGCAAAAAGTGTGTCAAATAATGATTAGTAGGAGGAAGTGTGATCATCTACCTATCTAATACTGTAAGCAAGATGTCATGAGGTCTATCCCTATCTGAGAACTATATAACCTCTCTATGTGTATCTAGTGTTTTGCTTATTGTAGGATGTGCTCTTTGAAGTGGCTCTTTTACCTTATTGAGTATCTTTATTATTTTTTTATATTCTAATGGTTTCTTAATTATAAGTGGAGTAAGTTCTTGTACCATGTTAAATGATTGGGGATCTAAGAGACCTACAACCAAATCTACATCTAAATGTGTAAGCACTAGTCCCAATTCTGATTATAATGCTATAGATACATTACATAGATTCCAAAATTATTTTAATGTTTGATATAATAATTACTCCTTAAGAGGAAAAATTAGGCCTTTGACAAAGATATACTATACCTCTAAATTTGTTAGCTAGTAAATCAACTAATGAAAACATGATTTGAATATTAAAATGTATTTAGTTATTGGCTCTATCTCACCTTAGTGTAATGAAGGTAGCCTATAATGTGTTTCTCAAGGTCCCTTATTTTGTATGTAGTGCTTGAGAAATACTATTTCTAACTCCTCAATGTATGTAGTGACCCACTAGGGATTCTATGTTGGACCCAATTTAATGCTTACCCATGTAGGTAATTTGGAAATAATTGTAGTAGTCAACTGATTGGTGACATATGCCTTGGATTTATCATAGGCATTAAAGGTTCAAGTATGGGTCTCCATGCCAATTAAATATAGATAACACTGGTATCTGAAGTTATGTGGCAACTTTGTAGTGGAGATTCTATGTGGAGTAGGGTTTCCATGGATAATATTGTCATCAACCCAAGATTGGTATGACTTATTATCCAATGTGAGATGGTATACTTTTTATTTCAAACCACCCAAAACATGTATCAAGGAAATTAACACTTTTGAAGGTATATTATCATCATCAAGGGGTTCATTTAATGCTTGAATTTTGTTATTTATCTTAGCCATTGGTATATTGCATTGGAAACCATTTTTAGGGAGGGTTGGTTTTATATTTGTAACCTTTGGAGGTGTGACATATGGGACTTGGTTAGAGGGAAATGAGATATCACCCTTGTTTAAGTTAGTTTGAGAAACAAGTTCTACTGTAGTAAGTGAAGTTGAGGGTTATTCATTGGTATCTCTTATATTGTTAAGTTGTAAATAAGTATCACATGCTAATTGAATACAAGGTACTTTATTTTCAAGTAAATATAAATTATGAACATATGAATAAGTGTTTTTTTCTACTGTGACCTAGTATTTGTTTGAACAAGATAAATAGGTGAGGTAGGAAGAGAACTAGAAGGTGTAGATTCTATGTCCTCTTCATCATAATCACAATAATCATCATTATCCCAAGGTTCATCAAAATTAAAGTTTAATTCAGTTGTAGAAGTAAGAGTATAATAATTATCATCCACATGCTCATTAAGAGAGAGAAAGTAAGAAAATATTTGGACTTTTTAATACTATGTAATGTGTCATCATGTGTAGGTATAGTTCAATGCATTTGTTCACTAGCTATTCGTGGAATGCAATAATGATTATCACTTTCAATTCTGGAGTCAAGGGTAGAAGAAGTAACAATCATGTTTTATTTTTGCATATTATGACATGTAGGAGAAGAGTTAGAGACATTTGAATTATCAATTTGTTGTAAAGAATCATTACATTGAACTTGGAATGTAAAATAATGTGATAAAATAATTTAATCTACCTTAGTTTGTGCATTTCTAAAAGGTGTAATATCATTGGTACATTCTTTTTTGAATTTAATTAAGAAGGGTAAATAAGTTGCATTGTTCTTATCTACTTTACTTGAATCATGCAAAAGTAGATTTTGTGTGTTACACTTATATTGATTTAATTTGAATAATGAGGTAGTAAAAGTAGTTGAAAAGCTACTATCACATTGGAATAAAACACTACCAACAAGAGGCTTTGTGAGTGTTCTATTGTTAGTTTGATTTTGAGGTGTAAGAGAAGATGATGTATCTAATATATCCTTATTTACATTTTTATTGTCATGCTCATAATAATCCTCATATCCATAATTATAAAAATATTCATCATCATCATTATAAATGAAGACATTATTATGCTCTAATGTAAAATCTTAAAAATTTATCCATTCATTGTTATAATTGTGAGAGAATTTAAAAAATTCATTAATTTTGTAAGGGATAGAAGACTTATTAGATGCCATTTTAAAATTTCCAAAGAATATAATGTAACAAGGAAAAAAAAAACACGTAATAGGTAGAATGTAATCTAACATAAGTATATGTGCAATTGAGAAATTTTGAACCAAGTGTGTAATTGAAACTAGGATTGTAAGTGAAACCCTAATTGCTAGTATTTGGATGTATAAGGACCTAGTATGTTGATCTAGGGTTTTGAATGAGGGTTGTTATAAAAAAAATAAAACACATTAAATAAATGAAACCTTGATTTAGGATTAATTAAATGAGCTAGGTTATGCTAAAAAATTAGAAAAATATAAGTTTGTAACCCTAATTTAGTGCACAAAAATTGGGAGAAGGTAAACCCTAGGCAAAACTAAGGTTTTAAGTAATATTCAAAGTAGTTCAGGTTCACCAAATGTTTTATCCTTTTAGGAAATAGTGAATATAAATAATATGTTGCTAGAGCGCCAAGTATAACAATAATATAGAATTAAAATTGGAAATAACTGATATAATTGACCTTTCCCAAAATAGTAAGTGAGAAGAGAAAACCTATTTGGAGATAAATAATTTTTTCTATAGATCAAGGGATTGAGATAAGCTGGAGAAATAAGAATACACCTTTCATTTGTTGACTATGGCTTAAATCTAGTCTCGTATAGTAGTGCCAATATCAAGATAGTAGTGCCATGTGGTGCTAGTGTCTAATTATGGTACCGGTGTCCCTCTTATAGGAACTATATGAAACTTTTATGGAAATTAAAGGATGTTCTAGGGGTCATATAGGTGGTTCTATGTCATTCAATATCTTTCTTATGTCATAATTTTTATTGAATCTCTTCTAAAACCTAAATGAATACTTGCACACATGAAATAAAAACTAGATCAAATTCAAAAAGAAAGGAAAAAATTAGGTTATGGGATGTTATGATCATGCAAAGTAGAACCCCTATTGTCCTGAATGCTACCTAAATTAATCCCAATGCTAGGGATCTCATATCACATTTAGTTATCTCTTAGGGAATATGCATAAACAAATTATATGCTATGATAGAATGACTTTCACTTAGGCCCTTATTTGATCAAGCATGTAATGTCTAAATGTGATGGCTAAGTAGTATGTAGAGTATTGAGCTATACTATTGATTGGTTTTATATATTTATGTGCCAAAATAGTAAGTGCTAGAGGAAATGCCTTGTGAGGCCATTTATATATAAGGAACTTTGATTTGAATATAAGACCTTATTCTCTAGATGACAAGTTGTAAAAGATAAATAAAAAACATAAGAGAAGGCTTAGAAAAGGGTTAGGACTCAAAGGCAAGATAAAATGCCCATCAAACACTAGATCTATAATAAGACACTAGTGCCACATAACACTACTATCTTGAAAATGGTGCTAGTGTCCTAAGGATTAAATAAAAGATAAAACCAAGTAAGATAGGCTAGGGGTCCCTGTGACCAGGAGAAGGTGAGTTGGGACCACTGAAGGTGCTATAAATAGGGAAAATAAGACATAAGAAAGATTCAAAGATTCAAAATAACCATGCAAATAAGGACTGTATTCATCACAAAGACCATGTGAAAGATCAACAAAATACATAGTACTTGTGGTTTATTGACCAAATTAGGGTGTTTAAACATACCCATAAATAATTTCATCCCTAAATTTGTCCATAAATTTTGAAACATGCATTTGTTTTGTAACAAGCTTACACCTTTTAAATTCCTTTCCATATTTTAATTGATATGTCACATATTTATATTTGATAAAATCAAATAATTCTAGTCCAATTCCACTTATAATTTCTTCATGGATACAATTTATCAATTTTACACAAATGTTGCAAGTTCCATCCAAATATGTTTTGTTATAAAAAATCTGTCCATGTGGTCTTTCACAAAAAATGGTTGAAACTCTTGAAAAATGTTATTATTATGCAAAGTACAACACACATGAATGAAAACATCATAGTTTATTTAAAATTCAACATGTTGCCTATAACAATAAGTGGTGTGTGTGTGTGATTTAGTTTTAAATATAAGGGTTTGGCCATCTCAAAATATATTTGACTAATATAAATTTGTGGAATTTTTTGTAAAAACTTAAATTGTGTTTGGTTCTTATCCAAGAAATATTTTGGAAGCAATTCAATGTTATGAGAACCAGCTCTTCTTTTCACTACATCTCTTGTATTGGGTGAAACTCTTGTATTGTCTTTCCAAAATTATGCAAGTAAATATTTGAGAGCATCGACTATAGCCTTATATTTTTGTGGAAGTCTACTAGAGAATGCCCAAAGCTCAATGGTATTGGCATCATTAAGTATTTTATGTATCCAAATTAATTTCATTATTATTTTTCTATTTATGTTAATTGTTTGTCTAGCTTTTGAAATCAAGCATTTACTCCTTGTTTGACCACTTACTACATAAGTGATAATTATACATCTAATAGCATTAATTTCTTTGTTGCATCTTTTCCTGCATATAATATAATATGTATAATGTATATTTTGAAAAAAATTCTTGTTTTCACTATCCATATTAGATGTTCTTAGTCATAGGGAATACATTGTAGGTCTCATATTAATCAATTTCATCAATGAAACAAATAATTGACATTTTTTACTATAAAATTTTAATTTTTCATAGTTTTTTTCTAATTATTGGCAAACAAAAGGGTTTTTTGAATAAGGGATGCAACCTTGTGCATGAAACCATAAAAAAAGTGGGCCTATAAGCCTAGATACAACAAGAAGTTATAAAATGAATGCCTATAGGTTAAAATAAACTAAACAACTTACAAACAACAAGAAAACAATATAAGGACATCTATTATTTTTGACCTCCGAATTCCTCATCCCAATTTTTGGTCATGATTTTTAGGTCTATGTATAGTTTAGGAACTACTAAGGGAATTGAACAACCTCATTTTTACATCCACTACATTTAAGCTTCTTGTTGGGTGATGCCTCAGCCTTATCCATCATGTCTCCCAATAAGTCTCTAAGAGAGTCAATACCAATAATGTTGTTATTCATAATGACTTTACTTATGACCATTAGCAAATTTATATTCTTTATCTACTCCATATTATCCTATTCTAGCAAATCTAATTTATCCTTTAGTGTTTTCAAATGAGATTTCAATTAAAAGAGATCTTCCTTATTCTTAAAAATGTTAATATCCTACTACAACTTTTTGACTTGATCCCTGAGGGTAGAGTGATCCCTAAAGAGCCATCTAATGAATGAATTTTATAGGTCAAGCTTCTCCCCTAACTTGTCCTTCTTGCCTTGGTTTATAAGAAAGTACCTAAACATATCAAATTCTACATTAGGATTAGCTATATTAAGAATAACTAATGGGGATTCTACTCTTCCTTTTTTTTTATCTTATTTAGTGAATGTATCATCCCTTATTTCCCTATCTTATGAAAAAAAGATGACTGATTTTATTTTTAGAAGTTGTAAGCCCTCCATCTCATTATTTTCATCCTCCTAAATTTCCATGTGGTTCCCATGTGAGGTACCTTCGCCGTTAAGAGGCTCCTTTTTAACTAAACCTACTTTCAAAAGTTTTGAATTGCTCCTTAAATTATGTTTAAAGCTTAGGTTTTGGGCACTCTATTTTACCTATAGGTTAGGTTGATCCTCTTTGGTATAAATTCACCATTTATCTACATTACTTAAAACCTTATCATACTTCTCTTCCTTCAATACATGTTTTTCTATTTTTGATGGGGGATTGCTTCCTTTCTTTCTAGGCTTATGGCTTTCCACCCTAGTAAGCACTTCAGATCCTGATTAATTCGTTTAAAGTATTTAAAAATTAGGAAAATCATAGATTTATGGAGGGGGAGAGTTTTATTACCCTTTTTGATGTCAAAAACAAAACACTTGAGGGAATAAAAAAGATAGAAAGGAATACTAATATACACATCTGTATAAAATAATTCAGAAAGATGAAATTTGACAAGTGCACTACCTTATGTCTTCCTTATAGGGTGATGTAATACATGTTTTATTTTTCCACCTCTCCATATGGCTGTGGTGGACTCTCTTAGGTGAACCCATTATGCAAGGGAGTGAGCTCCCCCCTTCAAACCTTATTTTTCTCTTCTCCTCTTGGTAATTTTTACCAATCTTATAGATTTTGGTGACCTCCATATTTAGACCTATGAAAATAGATATTAGGTATTCTATATTCTCAATTTCAACCCCTTTAATCTATAAAATCTTATTATTCCATCCCTTTATGAACATATTATAAACATGTTCATCATACCCTTCAATTCGTTGCATAAAATTAGCCATGCCTCCTTGTTGTAGAATATTCCATAACCCTTAATTTTCTTTGATGCTATATGGAATAATTGGTTTAGTCATATGAAGCTACCCCCTTAGTTTTTCATAAGTAAAAATAGTTATCTCTCTTACCATAAGCTCGATTAACTCTTTTGAATGAACATGTTCTGGGGTTTTATTGTTGTGCTCATTCTTGAGATCCTTGAGAATTTGGCACATGCTATCAACATAATTAGGTAAAATGGTATTCAAGCCTAAGATACCCTTAACATGTGTTGAGATTTGTCATATAATGATTACCATATATTAAAACATGATGTAGTATCTAATGCTGAGATCATTTTTAATGATTTTCTGCATAGATAAAAAATCATTGTCTTGAGACGTAGACTTCCACTATAATCCTTTGATGGATTATTGTGGGTAAGTCCTCCTTATTAGTCCATCTCTTTAGTCTAAAATAATTCACCCATTTATTTGTAGACTAATCATTAGATTGGTTCCTTTCCCTATATGTATGCTCAAAAGCAATTTCTTGAAAGGATTTAGAAAATATTAATGCTTCCTCCATAATTTTATTGATACTCCATCCTATCATATTTTTATGGGATAGACTATTAATGATATTTAAAGAGTCACCTTACACTATAAACTTGATATTACCTAATTATTTATCCAATATTAATCCCCATAGGGATGTTAGAGATTTTTCCCAATGATTTATTTACATACCCATCTCACCTGTAAATGAAACAATAAAACATCCTCTTTCATCCCTTCAGAGTCCTCCTCCTATTGATGTGCATGGGTTATCCTTTAAAGCCCATAAAAGTTAAGTTTCACCAAACTAGGAGTTGGGGTTGTCCATTTAGTGTTATTTCTAGCATCTGCTATTGACTCATTAACCATTGCATTTTGATCCTCTATCTTCTAGCTGACTACTATCTTAGTCTCTTTATTTGACATTCTATTGGCTTTACTTAGAGGCTTAATTTTGAATTTTTACTTAATTATTTTTATGATCTTATCCCCAAAATTTTTACGTAGGATTTTATTATCTCTAGAAACTCTATTATTCCTTTCCTTCTATATACCCCAGATAGCATGAGGAATGGTTAGGTTCCAAATAAAAGTCATTTTATCATTGAAAAAGGGAAAGAAGGTCCATGTCCACCATATGTATATCACTGAAGGAGGTTGCACCCAAATAATTTAGAATTTATCTAATATCTTGATCCAACTTTTATGAGTAAAAGATTAATAAAATAATATATGATCCCCAGTTTCATTATCTTATTCATCAAGTGATCATTTACTCATAATAAACATACCCCCTTTTTCTAGGTTGTCAATGGTTAATAATTTGTTTTACACAACCAACCACATGAAATAATTTATATTTGGGATAAGTGTTTACTTTATAGTTTAGATCAAGTAGAATTCACTCTAAGAATAGAGAAGATTATGTTGTAACTAGACTTCACACTATAATTTCCATCAAAGGAGTTATCCCAAATCAATTCATCATCTTCGACTAAATTAGAGATATGATAGATTTGAAGGGTATTGTTAAGGTTATCAAGAGTAAAAATATTTTCCCCTTGGAGAGAGATGTTAGTGAGTTTCTTCCAATTTCTACCTTATTTAGAGGTTTAGATGTAGTCCCATACCATACATCCTTGAGAGAGTTGGATGATAGGCATAATTCAATTCCATGGTTCCAATGAGATAAGAGGTTACTCAAATAACCAAGCATCCTCCCAAATTATTACCTTTTCTCCATTTCCTACATTAAATTTATAGCCATTTATAATATTTTGTTTAGTGGTTACAATAAAATTCCAGAAGTTAGAACCTCTCACAAACTAGTCTTCTTCTAAAAAATATAAAGATTATATTGAATTCAGATATTTGGCTTGTAGAATTCTACCCTAAGTGATTAGAGACTTGTTCATCCATCTAAATTTCCTTAATCCTAAACTTAGATTAATTTTTAAAATGCACACCCTTTCCCACACTAGGAAAGGGAGTTTATTTTTCTATTTTGATCTAGTCCAAAGGAATATTATCTAAAATTTTTCAATATTTTCCATTAACATCTTATGTATTTTGAACAAAGACACAAAATAAACTGGTAAAATTTATAAGGTACTCTTTATGAGCTATAACTTACCTTCTTGGAATAAAATGGATCCTTTACATCCAACTAACTTCTTTTGAAATCTCTCTAATAAATAATTTCACACTGAGGAAGGTAAATTTTCTGCATATATGCATTCCCATATAATTGGCTAGAATCTCCTTAATCTAACAACCAAGAATGGTTGAAATCCTATTCTATCTGAATATAGGTATGTTGAATAAATACAAAAATATTTTTTCAAAGTTAATTCTCTCATTTGAAGCACTTTTATAAATCTAAATTATTCTTTTTAACTTATTTTTTTAGGTTAGAATTGCACCCTTGTGGGAGAGTTTTTCAGGCTCTCTCACTCCCAACTACAATATTAGAGCAACTTCAGGCTATGGGTATCCTATAGTGAGGTTAAAAATCTAGGATTTTTTTATGAGGATAGCTCCTCAGATGCTTCACTTTGGCTTGTTTCCCACTTACCACTAAATAAGGAAAAGGGAAAGAGAGATGATGTGAAAGGGAAAACTAAACTAAGGATGGTGATGCACCAAAGATGAAATGATCCACTTTCAGCCTAGAAGCCCTAATGACTACTATCAAATTTAAACAAGACAAAAAATAATTTGATCCTATCTCAAGGATACAAGCATAATTATTTTGTGTGGAGGTTTAAGGGAAACCCTAAAATTTAAAGGACATAAGGAAATAGGTCTATATGAGACACTACAAGCTTATGCCACTTAAGGAAGGCACTGATGTTTGAAACTTTACATAGCCTATAAGGAACCAAAAGAATTAAATACATGATGAAAAGGTAAATACATATACAAATTAAAACTCTAATAATTTACGCTTGGATTCAAACTAGAATCATAAAATTCATCATATTTGTTCAATAGAGTGTTACAAGGTGATTTTGATAGAGTAATTCTATCACTAGTTGATGGATCATTTTTTGGCTCAAAAGCCTCTATATATAATAAAAAGGGATGAGAGAAGAGGGGTCTTGCATGAGAGGATGGAGAGGGGGTCATAATGATTGAGATATTTTTATGGCTTCCTCAAACCCCTGACTACATTAACTCTCTTTTATCACTAGGATAAGGTCCCCATACTTATGTACTTGGTAGAGTCATGATCAAACCTATTTTAGGTGGTTACTTATCTATGGTATAACTTGGGATGATATTTAGTGAATGCATACATCAAATCTCATTTTAAAACTAGACCCAAGCTCATTATAAAGGAAAACCAATTCAAAATATTGGTTTTCCTAGATTCCAAATGTCAGGGACTTGACTAAAAGCATGGTTTCACTTCTTTATTTAAGTCACTGACCCACTTTATAAAAATAGGTGTGAATAACCCACTTATGTCTTTGAGGGGTATTAATGATGAATTCTAACCTTTATCTACATACTATTTCTACCTCTGAGTCAGACTTGCTTCTGTTATGCTTGTCTTAGTTGCTTAGCTCCTCATGTCATCCTTGTCATTGGATCTGATGCTTAGCTCTATATCATTGGTCTACCTAGCCAACTACCATTTAAGCTTTTAAATGCCAATAGATATTTTATGAGACCCATCTTTGACATCTGCATAAACATCTTAGGTCTTTCAAATCTAAAAGACTACTTGCAAGGGTTTAGATTTTGACATTTGCAAGCCCATCATGGGATATTTGAATCCCAATAGCTATTTTATGAGCTTGAACTTTGACACTAGAGTGAACATCATTAATCCTTTTAAGTCATTTCCTTCAGACACTTTCCCTAAAATAATTAGGTCTTCAAACTTTTTTGCTTCAGCCTAATTCTTTGAGAGAATTTTCTTAAAATAATTATGTATTCAAATTTTTTTGTAATGATTTTTTTTGCCAAAAGAAATAAGTTTATGAGATATTTCCTTCTTGAATAATTTTTTTGGACTTTGCTAAGTGTCTTTTTTGGAAGGGAAAGTACCCTTTAGAACTTTGTAAAATACCCTTTTCTGAAGGGAAAGTACCCTTCAATTTTTTAATTTGGTCTATTTTGTTGAGAATAACCCTTAAAAAAATTTGTAAGTGCCTTTGGATTTTGGAAGATGCCCTTCAGCTTTGGAAAAGGTCTTTTGCATCAGGACAAAAGTTTTGAAAGAAATCTTCCTTGAAAAAAATTGTCTCAAAAATTTTTACCAAAGGAAATATATCCTTTAGAAAATTCCTTTTGGCCTTTTGACATATCTCTCATTTACCCTTTGGAAATGCCTTTTAGCTTTTGAAGATATTTTTTGAGAACTTTTTAAAATGGGCCATTTATGTAGAAGTGCCCCTTCAAGGAAATTATTTTAGACAAAATGTTTGAAACAATTCTTGACACTTAGTTAAATGAAGTAACTTTCCCTTCAAAACTTTTCTTTTAGGAAAAATGTCTAAAGAAATTACAACACTTAGCTCAAATAAAACTCAGAAAGAAAATACTTAGTGAAAATTAGTCTCAAATTAAATTAACCTTGTACTTTTTGCTTCATCAGGTTCTCTACTCCTTACTTATTTTGAGTTTCTTTGGTGAAGTAACTGATATATCAAACCCAAAGTCTTCTTTCTTTCCCCCTTCTACTTGATCATGTCCATATCTTTAAACCAGTCAAAATTTTGGTATGTGGGCCAAAAATTGGTGAACCCTTATCTTGCCTATTACATCAAAGATTCAACCCTAATTATTGTTTACTAGTAAATTATTGATATAAGGAGGGATCCACATTTTGAGTTGGTTGTAACCCTTTCAAATCTCCATAAGACAAAGTAGATGAAGGCAACCTACTTAAGTACTTAACCATAATAATAAAAATAAATGATCACAAATAATCACCTTGTTTGATGCCTATTTTTCTATTAAAGTACCCTATACAAACTCTATTAACAAGGCTTGAAAACATGACATATGAAATGTAATTATTTATGAGTTGCTTAAAGCCTTATTGAAATCTAAATTGCATTAGAACTTTATCCATGAACCTTTAGTCAACCATATCATAAGATTTATTCATATCAAGCTTGAGAACCATACCTACTTGGTTACTCTTTCCCATAGAGTGCAAGGTCTCATGAACCACTATTATGTTGTCTTGAATCTATCTTCCTAGAAAAAAGCCTCCTTGATGAATGTTGATAATTTTATCCATGAAAAGATCCAATATTATAGAGATAATATTGGTAATAAGTTTGTAGATAACATTTTATAGGCTGACAAGATAAAATTCCATCAAGCTTGAATCTCCTTCTTTATTTAGAATTAGAACAATGAAAGAGTTATTAAAATATTTAAATAACTATCTAGAAGAGATGAATTCAATCACTACCACTGTTAAATCTTCCTTTATGATAACTCAAAACACCTAAAATAAATCTATAGGATACCCATTAGGTCCTAGGGCTTATCCTATAAATTATCCCAAATTACTTCAGCTATTTTTCTTGAATGATGGTCAAACATTTTATCGTGCATTGGTTTCAAAATGTTTTCATCAATTTAAATTAAGTACTTTCCTTTTCTACACAAAATCCTTGGAGGTGTTACTAATATTGGAATTTTTTGAGATGGTGTTTCTAAATTATTATGTTTACTACTTGTTTCTACATTTCCTATTATTTTGAAACATACTTCATTGTTACTTTCACTATTGAGTATTTACATGTAATTTTATTCATTATTATCATCATTATGTGTTTCCATGTAATTAGATTGATTGTTAGGGGCTAAATAGTCATTCATATATTCATCATCACAAAATTAAAAACTTCATAATTTGAATGTAGACTTGAAAAATAATTTGGACTTTTAGGTAAACATTTTTTCTCATTATTCATTCATCATTACCTAGGACATTTTATTCATTAAGGATATTATATGTATCTTGTCTTGAGTGAAATGTTTGCATTCATACCCTTTGTTTTTATCTGAACACTTGTAATTCTTCTATTGTTTTGTGATTTAAATTTTTCCTCTTTTTTGAATGTGATATTTCACATATGACTAGATAAAATTGATAGCTTTTAATGGTGGGATCAAAAAAATTAACTAGATACATTTTACTTTCGATTGTGTAGGGTGTAGAATAATTTAAATAATGTAACTGGGGATAAAAAGATCAAGATAGTTAAAAAAACATTGGATAAAGAGTTGTGTCTATTATGCAAGGAACACATATATACTATATATAATGCATATATGTTATATTTATATAGTAACATATGATATAACTATGTTATTATAATATTATGTGATATAATTCGGATTGATTGATGTCCAAATCACATCCTATATAGTTGTAATTAAGTTCAAAAATGGTTCGATTAGCCCCAAATAACATCCTATATTTGTAGTTAGGTTTAAGGTGTTTAGATTACCCTCAATTACCACTGTGATTGTATTTTTGATAAAATTAGGGATAACTGATCCTAAAATTACATTTTATAATTATAATTAGGTTTAAGGGGCTCAAATTAACCCTAATTTACTTCACTATTGAATTGTTGGACTATATGGTTTAGGGTTTTAGGACATTAGGAATAATTGAACCCAAAATTACATTTTACATAGTCAAAATTAGGTTCATGGGCTTTAATTTCATCCAACTTGCATCATTGATTGTAAAAATTAACTAATTGGCTCAATATGTTAGGAAATATGATATAATTTATCCCCAAATCACATATTATACTTGAAGTTAGGTTCAAGAGATCTAGATTGTTCCTAATTACCTTCATATTTACATTTTCATACAATTAGGGTTGATTAAGCCATATGTTACATCCTATATAATTTATTAAGCCATAAATTAGGTTGATGTGGCTCAATTTGGCCCAAATAATATTTCTAATTACACTAATTAGATCCATTTATGATGAAATTAGAGTTAATTTAGCCCAAAATCATGTCCCAATATTGTAGTTACATTGAAGGGGATCAAATTGGCCTCAGTTACCTCCATGATTAAATTAATGAACTATTGGTTCATTATATGATGACATTAGGGTCACTTTCACTCCAAATCACATTACATATAAATTAAACTAGGTTCAAATGGCTACTTTTTCCCAAAATCATGTCATTGATTGCATAAGTTCATTAATTGGATCAATCCATGATGAAATCAAAGCCAATTTGACCTTAAATCACATTGTATAGTCACAATTAGGTTCAAAGGGCTCATATTGACCCTAATTACCACCAAAATTGAACCAATCGACTATTTCATTCTTTATATATGACATTGGAGTTTATTGAGCCTCAAATCACATCCTATACAATCAAAATTGCATATGAAATTAAACCAAATGATTATTAAATTCATTATTTAATGAAATTGGAGTCAATTAAGCCTTGAATCAGATTTTATAGTCATATTTAGGTAGAAAGGGCTCTAATTAGCCCCAATTTCCTTCAAATTAAACTAATGGACTATTTGGTTTATTCTATTATGACATTGGGGTCAAAATCCCCAAATTACATCCTTTATAGTCAAAATTAGATTCATGAGGCTCAATTTCACTTAAATTACATCACTTATTACACCAATTTACTCATTCACTCATATGTCAGTACATATAAGGTAATTTAGCCCAAAATCACATCCTATTGTCATAGTTAGGTTTAAGGGTTTTAAATTGGCCCTAATTACCTCCACCATTGAAATAATTGACTCTTTCATTCACTATGTGATGAAATTTGGGTTGGTTGAACCCTAAATAATATTTTATATAATTAAAATTAGTTTCATGGGCTCAAACTCATAAAAATTGCATCACTATATCCATTATGTCCTTTATGTGGTAGTGTATATATTGCAATACACACTCCACTTTAAAATAAAAAAATAAAAAAGTATAAATGTGAATAAATACATAAACATAAACACACATATATATACCCATTTTATTTTTTTGTTCTATTTCAAAATAACACATATGTGTTATAGCATGTATGTGCTTTCCTATGTGTAATTTCAAAAAATATGCATTTTGGCTTGTAAATGGCTTGGATTCGTGAGCCTAAGGCTGGACATGAAAACACACAACCAAATTTGAGTTTTTTAATAGAAAATAAGCAAATCCATATTTCATCATAAAACCCACTATAAATTTAAATGAGACATTTCATAAAATTATCACTACGATGTTGAACACACTTTCCTCTTTCCAAATATATAATTTTTTTAATCTTTTGACTATTTTATGATTTCCATCTATGTTGATATCTAACTATGGATTTTTTATTCCACTATATGACAAAAATATACATGCTTACATATGTTTATGTATTTGTTTCATTGATCCAAATGCAAAAAAATTATATGGTCACAAACTAGGCCTAATCCTATACACATTAAAAAAATAACTTTTTTTAGATAGTTAAGGGGGCTGCATGACCCTCAACTACATTCCGTCAATCAATAATGAATTTTCGTAATTTCCCCGCTAGTGGGATGAGTTGACAATCAAGGGGGGGGACTGGCCACTTTTTGTATATATTATTTTTTGAGAGCCTTTCTTGGGGAGACTAGCTTTTTTTAGGATTAGAGGATGTTGTGCCTGGCTGGCTCTTTATGAATTATAACAAAGACATATAGAACTAGACATAAGTTGATGCATTTTATTAAATTTTAGGATAATATCTCCCTTTCTCATATCTTAGTCTTGCTAATACAAAATTATTTCTTACACTTGAATAATTATAATCACTCAATATTATTAATCAAATTACATATATTGATATTTGAAAGGTTGTTAAGAGTTTAAATCCATCTCATGCACATGTATATGGTGGTCATGGTATTTTCTTCTTATATAGTCAATTTTCTAGACTCTCACACCATCTTTGGGTTGAATTTTTGCTAGGTATGTCTCAACCAAAGATTAGTTTCCAATGGGTGTGCTCAATTAGATGTTACAAGAACATATTCAATATCAATAGGATTTTTATATCTTTATCCCTTTCCTTTTATATTTTATTTATGATGATGAGTTAATCTAGGTTGAAATTAATATGAATATGATTGTTAATCTTAGTTGCTTAATTTTGTTTGTCATTATTTAAGAATTGTTGAATATATGCACATGATAAATCTACTTGGAAATCATTTATTTACTTGTTGTGATTATCTTAAGGAATGGTGATTTATAGTTGAGGATGGCACTATGAGCACTATCCAGGGGATTTTATACCTCTTCCTTAATGTCTAAGTTAAATTTATCATAGAGATTTAGTTTATTAAAAAGGCCTCTTGAAATGGAATGGTTACACATTAAACTACTGAGTGAATATCATCATACCAATACATGGTATATTTAGACATTGGGGAATAATTTTCTTCATGGGGTATTCTTCTTTTTAGGAGAGGTAGAGTCCTAAAAAAACCTTACCTAACTATTGTTATGTCAAAAACACCATCAATATGAATGGTGCTAGAAGGTGGGCATCCATGAAAACAAACTGAGTCACAACTAGAGTTTGAACTAGGATATTTTATAAATATTTGATTTATCTGGGATAACCCATCTCTTAAGCTAGAAAATAAGAGGATAAATTCTTGATAAAAGTCTATTAGAGACAACTTTGAGCTTTTAGAACTTACATATCATAGAATACCAAAATTGAGAGTGAACAAAAGAAAATAAAAGGTTAATCCCATTTAGTCAACTAGTAATTAACCAATGAAAGTGAATACTCTTATTATAAATCTATTTGTCACCCCCTAATTGATAAAAATGGCCAATCCCATGGCATGGATTGGCTAAGGTGGGTGTCTTATGAATGTTCAAGGGATTGCACATGACCTACCAAAGAAACTAAATACGTTTTGCCCTAAGTTCATAGTTTGAGGACCTTAAACAACCAAATAACATATACATGCATTCAAGGATGCCCTTATCAAAATTCAAGAGCAATATGAGGACATTACCTATAGGTTGTTTTCTTATTAATTAGGGGAGAGTGCCTATGCCTGGTACCTAAGATTACCTAACATGTTTGTAACCATTTGCGATGGGCTAGAAACTATATTTGTAAACCATTTTAGGTTATCAATTTGCCTTGATATTTTAGATCATCATTTTATAGCTACTAAGAGAGAACCAAATGAACCTATGAGCATGTTCAATGCTCAATTTTGCAAACTTTACCATAGGTTGAAACACCCCTACATATTAGCAAAGGGTCCTACCATTTAGATCTACTTAAGGGCTCTATATTCTTTGACATCAATGTTCCTTTGAAGAACCCCAACTTCATTTGTCTTCATATCATTGGCCTACAAAAAAATTATGAACATAGAAAACTAAATGGTACCTCAAGGATATAATGCAGGTGATTTACCATCTTTAGGATAACCAAGAGCTTATAACTAGGTCCCTATGATTAATAAATCTCTTAGTCAAGGTACCCCATTAATAAACCTCATATTGGGAGCCTTTTATAGAAGTATGAAACTAATGTATAACCTAACAGCAATGAACCACATGCCTAGTGGTCAGCCCTATGTGCCTCCAAATGATGATTTCCCATAGATAACAATTATCTTATTTTATTTGATTACAATAACATAACTACCTTATGAAGTACTAATGACTATGTTGTACAAGTAACCACCCATTGGTATTACCCTCACTCGTGAAAAATCAAGCCACTACCAATAAAACCCTTTATATACACATAATATTTCAAATTTTTATCAATTACTAATGCTTTATCTCTTGCAAGATCCCATCGAGTCTCAACATCTTTGAGTACATACCTTAAGGAGTACAGTAGGAAAGGGGTGGGTATACCATTGGTGCTTCGTATATTGTTGTCCCTTTACTACCAATTTCTATCTACATAACCATCTCTTAAAAACATTCCCCTAAGCTTTGCCTCCTCTTTTTCACCATCCTCTAGTTATTTTACACCTTCATTAGCCCTTCCCTATACTAAAATACTTTTTGATAGTTTACAATATAATGTTGGCTGCATTGACTCTGTACTCTAATTGATAACACTTATTTAAGGATTAGGTCAGCCTCTGGCTGACCTAGGCTAAGACCTAATGTTTTTTTGTCAATAACAATACAGAGTCAATTGGGTTGACCCTATTGGATAAACTTTTGGAAAGGATTAGGGTTAGATCTAACTATATATACACATTTATTTTATCATTGATTAAAATAAGAAAATAAGAAGAGATATATATTATGTATCTACTTATCCACCATTCTACTTGAGGAACATAACTTAGGGTTTCAATACTTTCTTTAGATATATAGATCTTGTCTTATGGAGAAGTCTTTTAGATGAATAGATAGGTTGTGTATCCTAGATTTAAATTATCCTTGTTATCCTTACATACCACAATAACCTATTACAAATCACCATAGCCAAGGGAGAGATTGAGACTTAGTGGGGTCATCTTCAAAGGTAAGTATTCTTAACTTTGTTCCTCCTTTGTAAGAGTAGATAGATTATCATTTGTACTTCTCTCCTATGCATAAGGATTTCATATACATTGATGTGAGTATATATATTCTATGTATGTTTAATTTTTATGTTTTTTACCCCCACTTTGTGCCATAAGCTTTGGTGAGCACTAGATTAAACTTTACTTTACTTGTTATTTACTTTTATGGATATGAAAACATAAGACCTAGTTAGGGTTATTACATAGTTTTACTTGATTGGAGGCTTTAGAACCCTCCTTAGTGATTTTATTATGGTAAGATATCCCTTAGGTCTAGCAGATACATCTTGGTCATGACCCTTGGAAGTGTAAGTAGGATTTATATTCTTTGAGTGAGGATTGCTTTATAGATTAGTTACATTTGTCTTTGCATATATTCTAGTGAACCTGACATGAAATATAACCCTTACAGGTTTTATTTCATGCCATCATTTTTATCATCATATTATATTTTTATATATTTTTAGTACTGTATCAAATCAGTCAATATAGTTCTAAATTTCTATGCATAATTTTAACACAGTCACTTCAAATGACTCTATTCTATCTATGTAGGTCTTCATCAATTAAAGGTTACTAGATCAAACAATTCAACACATTATTCTTCTTTAGTTATAGATTAGTATACATAGCTGAACCAGTCGAATCTATTTGTTATTTTCTTCTACCAATATACAGGTCAATAAACATTTTCAAATAGGTCAATTTTGTTTGTTATATCTTCTTTAACAACATGGTTTTGCAAACTTAGTCAAACCAGTCAACCTATTTGGCAGAATTTGAAAGTAGCATTTGAACATCATGACACAAAAATTTGTAAGATAAAATGTCTTCAAGCCCACCAAGGTTCCTTTCATTTCTCTCTTTATCATTTTAGTTCTTCCTTTAGTTATATCTTTCATAAGTTTGTAGTCTATAAAACTTTGACCCTACAGTTAACTAAGTCAACGTGGTTGAATTAGTTTTGTAGTCTATCTTCTATCGAAGAGACATAGTTGACCTATTTGAATTTTTTCTTAAAGACCTTACTTCTATAGGATAGTAATGACCCAATCAATTCTATTCTATACTATTTATATACAATGTCACTTGGACTGACTCTATACTATTATCAATCAAGGAATTAACATCTACTTGATAGTAATTAATTCACATTTCATTTTTAGTTTTTTGCATGCTTAAAGTAACTCACATAGATTAAATAGGTGGGTTTTCAAATTAATATTTTAGTTACACTATTTTACTCTTTTACACACACTACCAAATCAATTTACATTAAAAAATCATTAAAAATTTGTCTTCTCAAGGTCTACCTACTTAGATTTCATCACCAAGGGAGAAGCTGACTTGGTTTTCTAGCTAAGTATAAATACACGGTTGATGGTATATATTGGAAAATAACTCAATACCCTTATCACTATAGGATTATGAAGTGAGGGGGTACACCCCAATACCAAGCTAGTACCATCACCAATACATATACCTTTCAATCCAAACATCTTTAAACTAACCTTATATTGCTTTCTAGTTCCCTATTATAGCCAACTTTACTATCACACTGAAAATAAACTTTCTTATAACTTAATAACACAGGATGACCAACTAGTTAGAATTTACTTTTTAGTTGTTGCTTTTTATTTGATCATTATGCATTATATTGCAAACCTTACATTGGCTAACATTGATGTAAGATTTGTGTGTGTTCCAATTGGATCAGTCATATTCATGTAATTGTTTGTGTGCTTGATTTCATTATTGCTTCAAATTATCTTGTAAAATTTTCTAATATTTTAAGAACACTATCATCTTAGTTGATACAGTCTCTTATAGACAGTCGTTAAACCTTCCTACCTATAATACATAGTTGACCTGCATGATTGTGTATTCTTATCTCCCTTTTAGTTCTCTATTTATTAGTACATAATCAACTTGCATAACTATGTATCCTTATCAACCTATTTTAGCCTTCTTGATTGCAATACATAATCAACCTGCACAACTATGTATCTTTATTTTTCTATTCTCTTTCTTGGGTTAAAAAACACAACTGACCAACTCGATTTTATATCCTATTTTATGATTTTATCCTTGTATCATTCCTTTTAGCTTCCTTTTCTCATCAGAAACTTCTTTTTTGAAGACAACACAAAGTTTATTTCAATAGATATGATGAGATTTATTAATCCCAATAGGTTTCCCCATCAACTACTCATGGATTCCACTTTAGATGAAAGCAATGTGTATGTGGCCACTCACACTAAAAATTATGGGACTCTTGCTCACTCATCTTTAGTTCATAACCCTCTTTCCTCTTTATAAGATCAGTCAAAATTAGAGTACACTCTTTAAATGCTTTTCTTCATTACTGAGTTTCCTCAACACAAGGGAAAATAACCTTCAACTATCTACATTCTCATGATAAATGGTCAAGAAGAATAACCCCATTCACCTTCCCCCACATTCTATCATGGATTTGGGGGTGATACCTTATTTTATTCTCAACCTTTCTCTTCTATTTTGACTACTTATCATACTATAACCTTTTATTCTTTGATTTATTCCACCTCCATACCAAATATCTCTACTAACATGATAGGTTAAACATCTAGTGGGCCTTTTCCAAGACCCCTCCTTCTCAATCATTCTATTAGTACACCATTTTCTACCAATGGTAATAATACCAATAGTGTTTCTTTTTCTTCTAATCCTTCTACTAGTCCATCTTTCACTACACATGCTAATTATGTTATTAGTACATCTTTCACTACACATGCTAATTATAATACTAGTGCATCTTTTTCTACCAATGCCTCCCAATCCACTACTGTCACACATGACACCACTCATAGTGGAACCCAAGCCATTAATACCAATGCTAATTATTTGCATGCTACACAAACTAGTTAAAACACTACTCAAACTCATCAACTCTTGTTGTGAAATCTTAATCAAATGAATGATTTTCAAGATAATAATTCAAATAAAATGATGAAAATGCATAAATATCTTATTCACCTTCAAAATCAACCTCACTAGGTTCCATGGGGAGTTCAAAATCAAAATGCCCCCACCCCCAAGGGATTCCCATGGTAACCTCATTCCTTAACCACCCCTTGTTAACAAAATAATTAAACATCTTCAAAATGAACCTATTATGCCTCAAATTGATAACATAGACATAGGAGGTATCAAACATACCATTAGTTACAATGGGTCAACTGATCCTACCTTACATTTAAAAACATTTGGTAATCTCTATAAAGATTGGTCAAGTTAAACACTTTTGATGCTACCAAGCTATTATAAAAAAACCTCTCTAGAGATGATTTATATTGGTATGATAAACTTGAGTCCTATTCTATCACTAGCTTGGAATATCTAGTTAACTCTCTAGTCTAAGAGTTTCAAACTAGTGACCTCCCTAAGAATACCTTGGCTCATTTTATCAATTACAAGCAACTTAAAACCAAAACCACAAAAGATTTCGTTAAATAGTGGAATACCTTGTATAATAAGTGTGAGCATAATATGGTGGATGATAATATCTTTCATCTATTCAATAACATCATTTATCCCAAGTTATAATATCAAGTTAGGAATTTCTCTTTGATAAATTTGGAAGAGGCCCTCGACTAAGTCAAATACAAAGATTTTATCATGTGTTAATTTGAGCTATCCCAACCTCCCATGGGTACTGACATGCCCATAAAAAATAAAAATCATCATGCTACCAACATGGTGTCACTGACTCCTATGATACCATTCACAATATTCAAGCCATTGCTCCCAATGTTGTTACAAATCAATATTCCCCTTAAAAACACCCCTAATAATTAATTTTATCAAATCAAAAACATCAATGTTCATAATAAATTATCCTTAAATGAACTCCAAAATCATTTACGAAGACCTCTTCTATGAGAACTTGACCCCACTTACCCTATGAAATCATGGTATGATCAAAATAAGGTTTGTTGGTTTCATGATAGTTGGGGTCACTCTCATGAAACTTGTAGGAAATTATGTAACTTAGATATGGATTTCATCCTTAGTCCAAATTTTGATCATGATTCACTCATTCTTAAATTTGAAAATAACATTCAATATTTGAACCAGGTTAATGCTCATCTGGCCATTTATAAATACCTTCTTCCTAACAATCAAGATAATAATGACAAGCCTACTCCTTCTACCAATAATGTTGAAATTATTATAGACCAAATTCTTAAAGATAATATGGAAAATATGGTAAATATGTGAAAGGTAGTTCTTTCATTGATTCTCATCCTACACACACACTAAACATCCCAAACTTTCTATGTTATCTAAGACTCGTCCCCATCTCACCTAACAAAGTTAGGACAAGAGGACCTTATCTCTTTCCAAGAAACAATTCCAACACCTCTATTTGATAATACCTATCACACTATTTTTATAATTCCCCCAACCTTTCTACCCATTGATAACATTCTTCAACATTATAATAACACTTTTTCAAATCACACATAAGATAAACCTAAATCAACTACCCCATAATATAAAGATAATCAATTGATTTGTCCCCAAACTAAACCAACCACATCTTATCAACACAAGGTTGAATTCACTTCTACTCTTCCTTCCTAGGAGCTTCTCCAACATTACACACATCTCTCTATAAGTCCACCCATGGGTTATGATGAATGGGACCATATCACATAACTTACTAATCTCCCATCTCAAATACCCTTTCTTAAACTCATGTGAACTTATTTGCATCATTTAAACCACTTGATGAAACTATTATTCAAGATGAACATCCCTCATCCTCCCCTCAAAGGTCATGAATCTACCTTATCTAGGTTGAAATATAGTATCTTGAAATAATGTAAAGAGATGTCTATACATGTTGATGAAATAATGGCCACTTATCTTTCTCTCAAATTTATTATTACTTCCATGATCTAGATGAGATTATGCTTCATGTAGATGATCCTCTACTCTTTATAAGCATTCAAATCAGTGATATCTAAGTCAAACATGATTTGATTGATGAGGGTTTAGGTACCTGTATTGCCTCCCTCAACGTCATTAAAACTCTTCGATATTTTGAGTGTAATCTTAAATCCACATGCAACATGTGTCAAGGTTATGATCAAAGGTAAATACCTCCTTTAGTTTGCATATGGATCCTTATTACCATCTCACTTGTCACTATTCAAGTGAAGGTTATGATATTTAATTTTCCCCTTTCTTATAATATCTTACTTGGTAGGCCTTGGACTCATCTCATTAGGGATGTTACTTCTTGTACCTACCATTATGTCAAGTTTTCCCATAATGGTGATATCTATAGTACTCAAGGAGACACCAAAACTTGGAATTTTGAACAATTACAAGAATGTGGTGTATTCAAAATTACAACCCTTGAACCCTTGTTGAGTGTTCCATTCTAGGAATCTCAACATTTTAACTCTCCTATAATATTTACTAGAGTTTACAATGATTACCCCAAACTAATAAAGAACATACCACCTAACCTCTTAGAATCTAATGAAAATGAGATAGATAAGATCAACCTAAAGATCAAAACTTTGGATCTTTCTCCTCATCTCATTTCCAAACTTCCATCATCCGTGAAGCTATGTTCCTACCAGACACCTATCTATGACTGACCCATGGTCTTAACTAAGACTTGACATTCTATTCATCATGCAACTTATGATGAAAAGATCATACCTACCTATACTATCGACCTTCATACACCTGATTATGATGATGGTTATAATTTAGATGATCCATTTTTAGGAGGTTTTATTTAGGCTAGAGATGCTAAGATACTTCATTATTACTCTTCTTTATTTTAGTCTTTCCATTCTTCTTATTATATTTTGTCTTATATAGTCCCTAATTTAATATTGATCATCTTTTTTATGAAGTAGAGATTGAACATTCACATGAAACACCTCAATTTTCCATAGAGCCTCTTAGGAACATGCTTATGGATCATGCTATGATCAATCCCTATCATTTCACTAAATACCCTAATCCTTATAACTTGATTTCCCTAGAGATGCTTACTAATACCCTTAAGGCCTCTGCATGTCCTACTCCTCCCTTATATAAGCCTAGTTTGGATCATACTCCTATTTTACCCTTAGTTGAGCCACATCCTACCTCTGATTCTACTTTTTCATCTGAGCCTAGGAGAATCTCTCCATCAGCCCTACCTCAAATTGGTGATGGATTTATTCATTTAGCATAGCTTGATACTTTGCTCACCCAATAGGATAATCACCCTTATTGTGACACTCATAGAGTTTCTAATCATTGGACTAGATACTTCCAATTATACCAACCTTCCTTGACTCCTACTTCTACTCCTTATATTAGTTGATCCATAAGGTATACTAATAAATGCATCTATTGTTTCCATGGCACAGATAATCATTCCTTTACCTATTGCCAAATATTTTGATACTATATCAACACCTTATGCCCTACCCTTCCTTAGCCCAAATGAAAATCTATACCTCCTCCCAATTTATTACCTAAGTATATTCCAAAATATGGAGAGGTATATTGTCTTTGACACTAGTGTGGTACCTATTGTCACTTAGATTTTCACCCTTTGAGGAGATGAAAATATCTCCTCATCCAAGTGGCACAATGGAATCACCTCTAGGATTGTGGGCAACCTTAGGAATGAGGTGAGTCTCTAGATAGGGCTAGCTCCCTTGGTGTACCACTATGTATCAAACTACAACTAAACCTTTGCAGGTTGAAAAAGGAGAGAAATAAATAAAATAAAATATAAACTAAGGACGTGATACACCAAATCAATTTTATGACTTCCAACCAATTGCATTTTAAACTTGAGACCAAGAAACAAATTAAAACATACACTCCTTTAATCTTCATCTTCTCACATCAATGTTACATTATGAGGTCATTGATGGTTGTGAAAACCTAAGAGGACTAAAAAAGAGGCCTTGAATTTCACTAATGAAAATAATAACTCACTAAACATATCACATCTCCTAAACACTTCACATGTCTTATAAGAAGTTTTCCAATTGCAAACAAGGTGAAAGAATGAGACCACGTGTTAAGAATCCATAGTCTTCACTAAACAAGATTCATTATTCAAGTGGAACATAATTATTAATACTAATGAAGTGGTAAAAATTATTCATTTTATTTATCAAAATTTATGCAAATGATTAGGGCTTCATCATACTCAAGTGGAACATAGAATACAATGGCCAAAATGGCTGTAAAATTATTCATTTTATTTATCAAAATTTATGCAAATGATTAGGGCTTCATCATACTTAGGTGGAACATAGAATACAATGGCCAAAATGGCTAACTCTTATAGAGTTTGAGAGAGAGATGAAAGAAGAGAAGTCCAAAGGTCACAAGGACACTTGTAAAGATTATGAAATTAGTTAATTTTTCATGTGATAGGGAAATAGGATGAACCATGAAAGCTTAATATCAACAAGTGTTAGTCCAAGTCATAAACTTGAAGAAAAGTGGCATGAATCTCCCTTTTTTGCATTAAAAAACTACATTCATGATTGCCTCTACTTGGACATCCCATAATATATGAGGAAAAGCTATAATGATTAGAATGAAATTTAGGGACATAATACATGACTCTACATGCATTGGTTACATGCGTGGTCTTCTAGAATCAACTAAAAATTAGCCATCATCATCTAATATCCTAAAAATTGCCCTTCCATGTACCCTACACACTTGGCCTCAAAGTTGGCATTAGTTGTCCATGAAAATACATGGGAGGAAGTGTGTGACACCTTTAAAGACCCTCCATGTCATTGAAAACATTAGGCACATCTTAAAATGAGTCCACATGAATTTTTCCACCTTCTTCAATAGCTTGCCTAATATGCTAGATTTGACTGGCTGAGTTGAATCACCAAGTTGAGGCACTTAAAAGCTATTGCATGGCATGAAATGAATATGAGGAGTTATTATAAGTGTAAAGATTTCTCCCAAACTTGTTTTCATCTCCTAACTCCTTATTTATCTTACACAACACATAAAATAGTCATAAAAAGCCTATTTCTACCCCCATCCATATAATTTTGTACACCTCATCATCGTTTGAAGTAGCCTAGGCAAGTCATCATTATGGAAAAAATATTTAATTTTGGTAGATATCTAACTCTATTTTTTAAGACTGGTCCTTAGCAAGGGTTTAGTAGGGTTTTAAGCCTATTTTTGGTCTTAAGGTTGGTTCATAAATATATAACATCAAAGTTTACAAATAATTCCTAAAATGTGGCCTTAAATACCCCTAATAACCTCACCTAACTCTGCTAGCTCCCAAGTAGATCCTAATGAAATATATGATCTTCAAAAGATGGCATATCAAGCTTATCTTTCTCTTTCTTGCAAGCCTGAGTTGGGTTTGGGGTCTAAAATGGATTCCATGATGGTTTATTTATGGTTTAAGGTCTTTAAAACCTATATGTATTCCACACAAACATGATTTAATAATATTCAAATCATATCCAAGGTTAGAAATGAAGATGACCCCCCTTTGGACACTAAGCCTCAACTTGCTTAGTAGAGTTGACTGCACTCTAAAGCTTTAAGTAGCTTATAATGATTTTCATTGGCCTAATATGTCTTATAAACCTCATATATGACCCTAAAATAATATTTATATTTATTTATATGCTTGATTTATGCTAGAAATGGAGGTGACTACTTATTTGGGGTATAGGCTTTAACCCTTACTTTTTGTGTCATGACTATAACCTTTGGTGTTTGGACCACCCTGCCATGTTCCATACTCCTATGTTTGGTTTATCATGCTTTTCCTAGTGTAATCCATATTTACACATATTCTTACAAGGTCAATAAAACCTTAAGCTCATCCCATTACACCCTTTCCTTAAATCTACTCGTTTATACACAAAGGGAAGTACCCCTTGTTTGAGATAAAATAAGGGGTGCTTCCCTTATTTTATCAAACAATATACATATTTTAAAGGATTATTTAGGTAATGAGGATGATATACACAAAAATTCATCCCTTGATTTCAATCATAGACCCTTCAACTGATAAAAACCTCCAAAATAGACTAGTAAAGGCACTATTTACAAGGTTTGTGCTTTGGACTATGTTTTGATGATTGGAGGACCTAGATTTACTTGTTTTGAGACCTCAAGAGCCTATATATTTTTTCATCATAATTATGAATATGTTCTAGTCTCTATTCCATACTTTAACCTCTTGTGGCCCACTCAAACCCTTAGATCTTTACCTGCTCAATCACAGTTGACTATGACCATGTTTTAGCTAAAAATGGACCTTTGTAAGTTGTTTTGTCATGAATAAAGATTGAAATAATGTTTTAAAACTAATATATATTCCTCTAGGGTTATGTTTTCACCTTGTATATGCCAAAACTCACCAAACACAGTCTCTTTTAGCACCAAGAATACCTTATTCCTAACTTACTGCATATATCTCCATACATAGGGCTATATGTGAGTATTTCATGATTTAGGCTTAATCATAGTGTGAAAATACTCTATTTTAAGTATTATATGGTGATATATATATATATATATATATATATATATCACCATATAATACTTAAAATTTCCCATCATGCTTGTGCCCTTTGATTCATTTATCCTCAAGACTGAGCCTATCCCTACTGACTAAGACAACCTTGTTTGTTGATCCTTGCTATAGGTTTCCTCATTAGGAACTTGTTTATGATGTGTGAAGGTTTTCTTGAATTCACCTAATTCTCAAAAAAATTAATGATCATGCCTTAACCCACATTTAATGTTCTTTAAACATCACCAAGCATCAAAACTATCACATTGTCCCTTTGATTAAGGCTCCTTGTAATTGACCCTGCTATAGGTTTGTATTAGGCTTATTAAAACCTATTCATGATTGTGAAAAGAATTTATTATAAATTTTATAGTCACCTTTCATCTGAATTCACCTTTGGATTATCATGGATGGGCTAAAAAATATCAAAATCCTTGACCGAGACACCTCAATCCTATGTGACCCCTACTTTGGACTGAGCCTATAGGCTATTTGCTTGATTTCACCTTAAACACAAATATTAAAACCTTATTTAGGTCTTTATATACCATAATCAAGCTGTCATCATACATTTACCATGTTCATGGTTAGGAAGGGGTCTATTTCAAGCATTCCAAACCTCCTACTCTCTGCCCTACTTACCTGACATGTAGGAGTTCTTTTTCATAGTGTACAGACTATGAGTGTGCATAGGGGTTGAAGTTAATCATGTATCCTTATTAGAATGATTATTCATGTCATATTTTATTCAAATCAACTTATTAAACCTCCTAATCATGGAAACATTATTCAATTTGAAACTTTGGTGGAAAAGGCCTCTTTTGGTGTAAACCTGTAGACAACATTGCAAGAATTTAGTGCTTTTTGGGAAACTTTGAGGCCTTTAACCTATGAATTATATTGATTTATAATCCCCATTATTGATATAAGTCTTCTCCATATATAAAATTTCAAACCAACCTATTTATATAATTTGGGGCTATTTGTAAACATGTTATAAGGTGTCAACCAAAACCTAAGGACCTCTATTTCCACTTTTCAGGGACCAAGGGCTTGAAAAATCACCTCATACTAGAAAGCTATCTATACTTTCACCTTGTTAAAAGATACTCCAAAATAGATCTGCCATATATCACATAACAATCTATGTACTCAAGAAAGGTCCAAATGCTTATCCCACCATTTCGATAATACCTCATACTTTCTGTCAAGACCACTTGTAGGTGGTTATTAAGGTGTGTAAGTAGTAAGTTGGATGTGAGTAGGGATGTGTTAAGGGGAAAGGCATAAAAAAACATTCAAGTGAAATTTAAATTTTCAAATAGATGATCTCCATAAATAAAACCTTGGATCCAACTTCAAACACCCTTTACAACATGAAAATCACTTGCTTATGTTTGAAAAAAACCAGACAAAGATATGAAGTGACCATTTGGTGTGACGAAGACATGAGTGTTTGATCAAAAAATGGATTAGTGAAACTTAAAAATGTAATGATGTGGCCCTTATGATATTTAAACATGTGAAACATTATTTACCATTCATATGAAACCTCTGTATGCAATCCAAACTTCTGCAAGTGGAGAATTGATTGAAACTACTCATGGTGGTTCTTTCTTGAAAATTGATATGATAAGAACATTAAAACCTCATAAAACATGAAAAAAGTGTGGGAATAATAAGGAGACATGGCCAATATCCTTTGGTGTAAATATTTGTAATTGGTTTGCATGTATTTGTCCAAGATGAAGGAAAACTTGAAGGGTACACCAAATAGCTAGCAAATTTCATAGTCTATTTCAAATGGATGGTTCATGAAGTAAAATTTAACATTTATAAAAATTATTATATGTATTTTAAGGTATATAGGTTTATAATAACCTCCCAAAATCATTTTTCTTGAAACTACTTATGTTACTCGTACTAAGCAAAACCCTGAGTGTCACTTCAATCTATATAAAAAAGTAAGAGATGAAAAAAATAGTTTTGGATGAAAATTGTCACTTTCAGATCAAAAAAAGTATGGATATGAGATTTAGGAAGACTTAGAGACATTCCATGACCCTCCTCCATGTGGCATGCTTCTTAAAGATCTGTACAAGTGTCCTTTTCTTCTTTTTCTTTAAGAAAACTGACCTTTCTCTGATTAAACCTAAAAATTTTTAGTTTTGTTAGTTTACTAAGACTATAAGGACACATGGGACATGAGATCATGTTTTTAATCTTTAACATTTCTCAAAAAACTTGTATAAATCATTAAATCCATTATTTTTGACCCTTAAAAAGACCTAAAATGATAAATGAACCTAGAAACTAATTGACCAAAGCTAGTACAACATTAATTGAGATTAAATGACCTATAAAACACATCATGAAAATAAATTATACCACATTATAGGCCTAAAAATCAATTCCAAAAGTCAAATTTGGTCAATAATACCCATCACACTGATCATTGCCATATCCTCCAACAACATATTCATGATCACCTCATGACCATTCCTATGCCCAATATTCCCCCTCCCATAGGTCACCCACATAATAATTCTCCTCCTTATTCACTTGTTGCTCCTAATCCACCTGTTGCTCTTGCTCCACCTTTGGCTTCCACTCCACATATGGCTCTTATGCCACCTGCATTCCCGTCTCCATCAGTGGTGTATCTTTTCCCTTTATCAAGTATTCTATGCACAAGGGCCCTCATGAGCGTGATAATTTAAATATACCTAAATTTTATATATAAGACATTTTATGAGAAGTCTTTTCAAATCTTTCCTTGAGGATCAATGAGACTCTCACCGTAGTTAGAGCCTTGCTTCATAAAGACATATAAGATGTTATGGATAATATTGTGGATAGATTTAACAATATTTGTAAATACAACATGGTGTTCCTTCAATTTCATCTTCATTATGATTATTTTATTGTATTTGTGATCAACTCTTATTTATATTTTATATCATTTGACTCTGTGTCAAATTTTGCTTCACGTATCTATCTTACATGGATCTTTATATTTCACATTATATGTTATATATGGTTTCAATTCTTTCATTTTTGTTGTTAATGATTATTTATACATGATCATGTTTAGGAGTTCATTTCTTTTTCATGGATGTCTTTAACTTTTCTCATGATTGTTTGCCACCTTATCTCATCCAACATGGATAATTATTATGACTTGGTTATACAAACTTGACTCCCCTTAACAATCCTTCTTTACCATGTGATTATTTAGAAAATATCTCATCTCATTATAATTTTTATCTTACTGGTTCACTTTGGATCTTTTTTTATTCCTTTATTTCCTTTCACAAACTAAGCATACACATGGTTGAAACTTGAGATAACATAGTGGTTCATAGGCAAGCCTAAGTGTTTTAGTCAGTCATGTCTTTGGATACTTAGCTTCCTATTATCAAAAGTATAAATCTCATTCCTATGTATCACTTTTATCTATCATGTTGTTTATTCCAAATCCATATGGTGGAGGAATCTCAAAATCCATAAAAATTCAAAATCCAAATCATTTAACAAAAGATAATGATATAATAGGCAACATTCAAAATTTCAAAATTCAAATCACACTAAAATACATGATTCAAAACACATCTCCTTATTTCTAATTGAAGCTCAAAATGCATAGTTGACCTCATAATAGAGTTGATTTCCATTGGGGTGTGGTAAGCTAGTAGATAGGAAAAGGAGAATAATAAAAACATATTTTAGTGGTACCTAATTTCTCACACAAGTACCCAATATTCATAATATACCAACAAATCTGTAAGGGGTCCTGAGGAATGGGTAACACATTGTGGGGAGGTAGGTCCATTTTAGTTTTCTTGTTAATATAATCAACATGAGTCGATCTTAGTATCTCACTTATTTACATATACAACTTTATGTTTATTGTGAATGGGTATCCTTTGTATATTGATGGTCACTAGCCACTTAATATCTTTTCTATGTACTCAGTGTGCCTCATGTTTCCTAAGGTCTTCTCATAAATGCCTACATTATGATTTTTACATTCCTTCTTGCATTTACAACACTCCTAATATTTCCCCTTGAGAAATATTGTTTGTTCATTGATCATCCCCCTAGGGATCTCATTTGTGAAACACATTTCAACTACCTTTAAAAACATTTTCATAGTTATTTACACCTCATTGGTGTCCCCTTTGTGAGTTACAGTATAAGACCATGGATAGGACCAAGGCCTTCCTCACAAAGTATATCAATACCCAAGTCATAATGAAACCACATGTGTCAAATTTGATATAAGTAGTGATTGGTTATGAGTTACACATCATTAACATGTTTCCCATATTTATATAGTATGCTTTATGCTTACTTCATTGATCATTCACTTTTATCTTCTTATTTTTTGATTGCATGTATGCTTACAACCATTTTTCTTAAATTTTTCATACTTACCAAATTGAATTAGTGTGATCAATTTAAGTTAATTTTTCCAATTTTGTTTCTCTTTTATACTTCCCAATGTGATTTAGTATGATTTATTGATTTAATTGTTTTTTTATACCATTTGGTTTTGATGTGTCTTCCATGTTTCATTACATTATTTTCATACTTCCCAATGTGATATAATGTAATTTTACTTGTTTTAACTTGATGCAAATCTTTTACATGGTTTACAAATATTTGTTATCCCTTTACCATCTTTGGTTTATTATATTTAGTCATCTTTTGTTATTACACATTTCCCATTGTGATATAGTGTGTAGTGTATTTATTTTTGCTTACTTATATTTTTTCAAGTCAATTTTTCCTTTTTATTTTTAACCATGCATGTGTATCACATAATGATAGAAAATAAAACACTCAACATATATTTCCCATAATATACACAACAAAATTTAAATACATGTTCTATAAATAAATATATCCATGCATCAACATCCACAACCCAATACAACTCATGAGATCAAATCCAACTTTCTATATATATTTATATATTCATTTATCATGTGTTTTATATAATACAATGTACAAAATAAAAATAGCTCCATATCTTTAGGATGGGATCCATCATGCCTATCCTGTGGCCTAACCAGGCTACCCATAGATGCCTTGAACTATCCCCTCTAAATGGTACACTATAATAAGGTAGTCTAGGATCTCAAACCTGCTACCTATCCCTATGGATTGGCCACCTAGTCCTACACCTATCTAATCTAGATAGTGGTAGCCATGTGTGCCACTCTCTCTTGAGCCAAGGCCGGCTAGGTATGTGCCTCTCCCTCTCCCACCCCTATTGATGGATAAAATCCATTTGTGCATGTTTGCAACTACCTCATAACCTCGACCACTAATCTAAACCAACCCATCTGGGTTGGGGTAGATGGTACCATATGATCATCCAATGTGGTGGGGGTTGTATGGATCCAACACTCCATCCAAAATGTCATGGTATACATCCATAACCAGATATCCCATATGATCTCTTCCATTGTAAGATCTAAAAAACCAAAACTGGATAGACATTAGATCACATATATATCATAAAATCTATCTATCTACTATAATTAACTACAACTAGTATCCCATATCAAAGCTTAAATCAAAATTGTAATTTTTATCACTAGTGTTGGTATCACCAATGACTATCTCCCCATTTGCTATCTCCCCATTTGGTATCATTATCTCTCCATCCACTCATCTATTGTGTACCTCCTTCGTAGGTCACCTCCACACTAGTGAAAATCTATGAGTTATCATTTGATCCCACCATGATCCTCTCCTCAAAGGTGCCTCTATAGACCAGCTATGTCTTGGAGTGATTATTGGGTCTTCTTGTGTTGTATCCCTCACTTTTGCCTACTCTTGATGGTGATTCTTCTATCTATGATATGGTTGGGTTGGTCACTATTACTATTACTATTGTGGTGCCTATTGTGATCATGCATCCACATCCATGTCCTCTCTTCCCACTAGCACCTTCTATCATGCTCAACCAATCCATGGTCTATCATGATGTGGCCTAATGATAAGAATATTCACTATAAATCCTCATCCTCCTCTTCCCCTCTAATCTCTAACATGATGTGCCCAATAAGTAGGCACCGCTAAAGGGGCTACTAGGTGCTGGATTTCAAACTTCACTAGTAAGCATCCCACTATATGCAACTTTACCCATGAAGTGTAGTAGCCTGTGATCCACACCCATGTCAACCCTATAGTAATGGTTGACCAACTAGGCCATATAGTAACAATGTGCATTTAAGGATGCCACATAATCTCCCCTCATGTGATAGTCTACAACAATGGCACATGGGGCATGGCCCAAGTTACATGGTCTTGCCTCCATCACATGACCTGAGGTAACCTATCATTAACCATATAGTGTAACCCAAATGGCTAATACATAGGGAACCTCTCATATATGCAAACACTCAGTAAAATAATAGGCCCCATAGTATTCTACCCTCTAGACAACATCCCATACATATCATGCATGAGCTAGACCTAGATGATATCCCCAAAGTCATAGAGTGCTCTCTAATATAATATAGATTGACATAAGGTTATCATGTATAGTGGTACCTTACCATCTAATTTGTGATATAATACTCATGTTCTCACAAGTCCTATCATGACCTTATAGATGTCTAAAATCTACATAATATATACATCAAACAAACTCACCCTTAATATAAGGTATATTTTATCTGAGCATGTTACCCATCAATCTAGTGCTCATCTCTCCTCTAGATCATTTGGTGTCCCAATGATCATTGATTTCCTTCTTATCAATATTATTATTAGTGAATGGACATCCTCTAGCATGATACCCACCTCAATGGTATCCCTATCCACCACCCATCAAAAAGTATTGGTCAACCATTCCCATGTTATAAGGAATGAGATCAACACTATGCAGGATCTACCTCATCTCCATGATGCCTTTGAAGCCTAGTGTGACCAATCATGCTTTGTCCACATCAATCAATCATTCTAGTAGGTTTAGAAGCCTTGACACATCTATCAAACAAAAATACCTCTAATGTCTCTATAAAATATTAAACAACAAAGGATGTCTCAGATCTCCAGATCATAAATAATCAAAATACATTCTTAAAAATTCACAAATTAACTACTTAAATTAGTTAGTTTGATTTAGTTTCTCATTTTCCTATTTTCCTATAGAATTGACCTATTTAATTCTAAATCAACCTTATATCTTATTTTATGATATTAAATTGGCCATTTTCATTTCCAACTAGATTGGCCTATTCTATACTACATTAGCCATCTTATTGTTTTGGGATACTAAATCACTCCTATCATATACAACTAGCCTCATTATATGTTACTACATCAGCCCTATCCAACAAACTAAGTCAACCTAGTGATACAAAGTTGACCTTGTTCCCCTTACCAACTAAGTTAGCCTACTACTACATAGTCAACCACCTATTAGCCTACTAAATTGGCTCAATACTACATAATAAACCCTATATTTCTAGCTCATATAACATGTTAAGTTGACTAAGTTATCTCTATTCTTCCACAATAATGATTTTTTGACCATTTACCATAAATGCCTTTAGAATTTATTGGTATGACTTCTTCCTACCCAACACCCTATTCTACCCATAGTTTACATAAAAAATTCTTAGGGTTCATTCTAGTGCCTATATTTTGCTTACCAATCATTTTTCTATATTTAACTCAATTTAAAATAAAAATATTAAAATTTTTGAAATTCATAATTGCTTGCCCATGCTACACTCATTATGGCTGCTATGCGTCCTCCCCATCTCAACTATCAACTCCTTACTATGATGGCTATTTGGTATCGAATTGGTTCTCTCAAAGCTATATTTTCTAAGAATAGTAAGAATAACAAACGAGTTCTTTTTTACCCTATTTATATTTACCATTCAAAATTATTTACCTTTCAAATATTTATTGCCAGATTTCATATTTTAATCATATCTTTATTTCTACTAGCTTTATTTCCAAACTATAAAATGTTCTAAAATCCTGACATTTTAGAGAATATTTTTACCTATTACATGTATATGTTGATTTTTTTTTGATTTTCACTCTTTTTTGCTAATTTCTATAGGTTTTCCTAATGTTCTCTACATTGGACACCTTCACATTTTTTGCATCTCCTTCTTTATCTACAACATTAAGGTAAGTAAAGGTATGTGTTTTTCAATACTATCCTTTGATTTATCTTATTTAATCCTTACTATAATTTATTTATCTTTAAAATTATGTGTTGCTATGTTCTTTTCTTGAAGCACCATCTTGTATTTTACCTAAGTGACACGTGATGAGCTTCGAGTGGGGAATATGTATCTACATAATATTTTCAAACATTTATAAATTAATAATGTTTTCTCTTGTAGGAACCCATTGAGTTTTAAAATCTCTGAGTACATGCCTTAAGGGGTGTACAGGGAAAGGGATGGGTAGACCATTAATGCTTCTCAAGATTATTAACCCTTTACTACCACTTGAGATCTACACAACCATCTCCTAAAAACATTCCCCTAAGCTTTGCCTCCTCTTTTGCATCCTCCTCTAGTCATTTTATGCCCTCATTATCCCTTCCCTACCATTAAATCCTTGTTTATGGTTTAAAATACAATGTTGACCCCATATACCCTGTAATATAATTGATAAAACTTATTTAGGGTCTAGGTCAGCTCCTAGCCAACCTAAACCAAGACCTAAATTATTTTTATCAATAATGATACAGAGTCAATTGGGATGACCCTATCTGATAAAATTTAAAAAAGGACTAGGGTTAGATACAACTATATACACACACTCATTTCATTATTTATTAAAGGAAGAGAATAAGAAGAGATATATATTATGCATATACTCATACACCATTCTACTTGAGGAGCATAGCTTAAGTTTTCAATAATTTATTTGGAGATACGGATCTTGTCTTATGGATAAGTCTTTTGGATGCATAAATAGGTTATGTATCCTAGAGATGAATGATCCTTGTTATCCTTACATACCACAACTAACCTCTTGTGAAACACCTTGGCCAAGGGAGATATTGAGGCTCTCTGGGTTCGTATTCAAAGGTAAGTATTCCTAAATTTTTTCTTCCTTTATAAGAGTAGATATATTAGCATTTGTAATTCTCTCCAATGCATTAGGATTTCATATACATTTATGTTTGTATATATCTTCTATGTACATTTAATTTTGATTTTTATTACCCCCACTTTATGCCACAAGCTTTGGTGAGTACTATATTAGACTTTAATTTACTTGTTATTTACTTTTGTGAATATGGAAACATAGGACCCAGTTAGGATTATTGTATAATTTTGATTGATTAGAGGCTTTGGAACCCTACCTAGTGATTTTATTGTGGTAAGAGATCCATTGGTTAGGTCTAGTGGATCCATCTTAGTTATGAACCCAAATATCTAATGTATCAACAATTGAAAGTGTAAGTAGGGTTTATCTTCTTCGAGTTAGGATTAATTTATAGATTAGTTGCATTTCCCTTTGCATACAACATTAATCCAACATAGTTTACTACCCTAAAATTTCAAAATGATAATGCACATGTTGTGAACCCATAACAACAAATGATAAATCAACCAAATAGTGGCATAAACCATAGGGTATGAAATATGAGGAAAATAATCCAATAATTGTCTAATGATGTAATCAATATGCATAAGCAAAGACCTCCGAATTCAATTCAAAAAGAAAATAACCCACCTTAGGGTAGAAATTTGAACTTATATATGTATAATAGATAATAGAATACACATCCTAAAATGGGAATGTGATCAATCATCTTGATAATGGTAATCAAAATAATGACAATGCTTCCTATTCGGTGAATTTCATAGACTTAGTTTTAGACACTTAGTGTAGAGTGCATAACATAATGGACCATGTAAAACCTAATTATGATGAGTTTATAACTACCTCTAATATATTATAAAAGGAGGTATATAACATGGAAATAGTGCCTAATCCAAACCAAGATGGAGGAAACCTAGGCATCACTCTAGTATTGGAGACCTATGAATTTCCATTTGAGCATGAAAATGAGCTTGAAGACAATTTGGATGAGATCCACACTTCTAGATAGTTTTAAAAGGGGATCAATTATCAAATTAGGAGTAAATCAATTAATCTATTTACAACCTCTACTCCTCCAAGAAACACTCAGGTTATACCTAATGTGAACTCAAATAATAGTCCTCCCCTACCTAAAGGAGTTAAAAAAACCAAAGTTAACATTATTATGTTTGAATTACTACAAATATCTAATCACAAGGAGTTGTTTTTGAAAGTTTTTTATAATAATAAATGGAAAGAATCTATGAATTTTTTTGATGCACATGTTTCTTTATATAAGGAAAAAATTGGGACTCTATCCTTTCTCCTAATAGTAAAAAGCTTTGGAAAGAACTTACATAATTTCTTGGTTGATTCAAGTACTTATAAGAACATCATGCCATATGCTATCTGCCAACAGTTGGGTCTTACACCTACCAAATCTAATCTAAAGGTAGTCCTATTGGATAAAAGAGAGGTGAAGGTATTAAGATAGCTAATTCATATATACATGAAATTGGCCTCATATCTAAGGATTCAACAATTCATCGATATCCAAGTGGTGGATATACTTGATGCTTATGGTATATTTATAAGGAGAGACTAGTTGAGAAAACTCAATGGTTACATGGAAATAAACTTTAGCCACATGTGGCTACCATGGCATGGTTTACCAAACTAGAATAGAATTGATTGAAAACCAAAGATGACACATATGAGTATTGAGTATAACCATAAAAACTAGATCCTTTATGAATAATCAGAAATGTGAGTTTACTTGCTAGACAAAGAAGAAAATGAGACCTATGGTAGCCTATCTATTAACATGATTATTGTGTAAAAAAATAAAAAATTAGGGGAATTAGACCAATTAGATGAAGAGGACTTATACTATTCCTCAAAGATGGTCTAATTTCAGGATGTAGCTTTGGCATGTGAGAATTTGAAATCCAATGACTTGAGTGGAAATGAAGAGTTGTTATGCTCTTCATAATATGAAATAACCACTATGGACAACTTCATTCTTGATTCTCACACAAAATAATTATCCATGATGCCTTCGTTGACTCGAGGACCCTCACATGTCAAGAAACATAATACATGTTAAATGAAAGATGAAAAAGTATAACAAAAAGCTAACATTATAGCTATACTCCCCTTGTAAAGACCACCAACATGTTATAACAATATAACATACTTTAGCACAATAAAATTATACTTTTGGACATTAAAATTTGATGGTTCCAATTCCAAAAGTTGGTGTGGTGCTAGAGTAGAATTGGTTATTCCAAGAGGGGAATCCTATCTAGATGCATACCACTTATAATATTATTGTACTAACAATGTGGCTGAGTATGAGGCATTAGTCCATGGACTTTTGTTCACCCTAAAAAAGAAGGCAGATAACATTAGAGTAATGGATGAATCATAATTAGTGGTTAAATAAGTGAGGATCTAATATTCATGTAATGATAATAATTTTTTAAGATATGGAAACCATGTCTAGAACTTGATAGAATATTTTAGCATTTGGTATCTAGACTCTACCCTAACAAAAGAACTACATAGTATGCACTAACTACTACAAGAAGGACTCTTGAACCTATTTATAATTAGAGAATGAGAGTATTCTAAGTAGAGTTAGTATCTACCCCCTCAATCCCTGATAATGACATGAATTTTAGACTCTTTAATGATGACCAACATATATTGGACTTTATCACTAATGCAAAGGAATTTTCCAATCAAATTATTGATGAGGATGGTTGAGAAGACTTTAAGCTAGAAAAGGATGGGACCATGAATTTGAAGATAAATAACATACCAAAGGGGATGATATCATTTGAGAGGCTATTCAATCTAGATTATCAAAAGGAAAATAACAAGTTGATCCATGCTAAAGGCATCTCACATGAGCATTACAACTTGGGGATGCAAATGATCCCTAAAATGTGCTTGTAGGCATATCTAGTACCCCAAAAGAGAAGTGATAAATGTTAGAATCCCTAAAATATTTTAGAGATGTGATTGTGTATAAGTATGAGGATATAAAAGTATTTGACCCCTCTATCTTCACACACACAATCCCCTTGAATCCAGGAGTCAAGCCCTTTAGGTAGAGACAAAGTGATGAGCTTAAAATAAGGATCATTATTAGCATAGTGTTTCCTTCATTTCATCTCTCCAAGGATATAATCTTATGCAAATCATAGACTTTTAGTTGACTATATCATGGAAAATAGATACTTTATCTCATTTATGTCAAACTAAAGATTGAGTACTACTTTGCCATTTATGCCTAACAAGTAACATGTTTTAGTGTTTTGGTTTTGAAGAATGCACAAGAAAGATGGTAGAAGCAACATTTTAAAGAATTTCTAGTTTTGATTTCAGTTGTCCAAAGCTATGGACTTACTCAGTCCTCATCTATAAACTCTACAGAGTCTATGGACTCTCCTAATTCAGAATCTATGGATTCTATAGAATGTCAGCCTCAGATAATATTAATCCAACTACAAACTTTGTAGGTCCATATATACAGACTCTATAGGTCCATATATATGGACTTTGTAGGTCCAAAGACTAAGAAGCATGAGAGTTTTTAGGTAGTCCAAAAAAGGATGATTGTTCTAGCTAGAGTCACATCAAGGAAATCTTTGACTTCTATTTTGAAGGATTCAATTTTGACATACTTTGTACATATTTAGACCTTAAAAATATTATAGGGATAGAACAATGATCTCATAAAGATAGTTGGATTTTCTAGAATCTTAATCTAAATATCCTATTTTGGGGATAGATAGATTGATTAGGTAGTTCTAATTTTTTGTATACTATTTTTAGTCCAATGTATTAGCATAAAACTGTAAGTCTTTTATCTTAGAAAGAGTATTATTGATTATTGAATACATACACAATTTGAGTTTTAGACATATTATAAACATTTTATCTTTCATAATTTAATGCAATATTATTCCAACTTTCAGTACTGAGTAGACTTCATTATTGACTCTAAGAAGAGCAAGGGCCCACTCTCCTTAGAACTAATAATTTTTGTATGGTATTTATATTTATGTTGAATTAATTTTTCATTATTAGATAATTGGAATATCCTAAATACTTACATACATTAGTAATCCCAATTCAAGATTCACATTCTAATAGCTATTTTATTTTAGAGCAAGTGTGACTTATTCTTAGTGTTTCTTTTGATTTACTGCATAGGAGTGAGTTAGTTTAGAATTATCTTTCCAGTTGATTGTTTACATTTCCAAAAAAGTGTGAATTGGATTTAGATTTACATTTCAAAGCAAGTGTGAATTAGATTTCGATTTATATTTCCAATCAAGTGTGAATTAAATAGTTTAAAAAGCATTCTTTTATTAGCAAGAGTTAAAATAGAATCACCAGATACCCCCCAAAGACTAGTCTATAGATCTATCATCATAAGCCTTGCTGCAAATAGCTTTAGACACCAACCCTGGTTTGATAGACATCAATCTAAAGGATTGATTAAATGAAGAGTTAAATTAAACTCATCATAAAGATTGATTAATCCACTAATTGAGCCACTAATATTTAAAAAAGTAAATAAATTACTTGTAGTAAGAGTCATATTTATAATTAGGCACTCCACATTAGTTGTAAACTTGGTGTTAGTGAGGAAGAAGAATGAGGAGATTAGACTTTGTGTTGATTTTCATAATTTGAATAAGGCATATAAAAAGGACAATTACCCCTTACCCTCATTAGATAAAGTTTTAAATTTTTTTAATGGTGCTTAAATTACATTCTTCTTATATGAATGCTCTAATTATAATCAGATAATAATAAACTATGAGGACATGATCAAAATGATGTTCACAATCAAGTGGGGTACTGCCACTTATAAGAGGATGACTTTTGGAATCATCAATGTTGGTGATACATTTCAAAAGGCCATGGACATATATTTTAAAGACCTTATGAGAAAGTGTATTTTGGTATACATGGATATTTTTACAATCTTCTCCAAACATAGAGGATACCATCTTAAAGATTTGAGGAGAGTACTGCAAAGATGCAAAGATCATGGGATCTCATTAAAACTAAATAAGTGTATATTTGGGGTCACTAAAGGGAAGCTATTAGGACATATAATTTTAGAGTGGGGTATGTGAATGGACCTTGAGAGAATGCAAGTTATTCTGTAAATTCCATTGCCCAACATGAAGAAGGAGCTAAAGTCATTTTTTGGCAAGATTAACCCCATCACGTCTTGATTTCTCTCTAAGCTAAATAACCTTTTGATACATGAATTTTTATGGTTTTTAGTTGATAAATTATTATTTGATTAAGTCATATTTCATATGATGGTTATGTGATAGTTATATGCTGCTTGATTTACATGATTTATTTGCTATGAGATTAAATGTACTTTTATATTTTATACATTATGATCATGTTTATTAGTTTATACAACAATATTTTATGGATATATTTATGTTTTAGGCTAACTACCTTCACTATTATAAGGTGGATGCAGGATAAATCCATCCCTTAGAGTGTGATAGAGGGAGAGCATCATCGGAGAATATGGTGTAGATGGAGGTGTTAGGGATGACAGAGAGGTAAACTAGAAACCCACACACAAACAATAATAGATTAACATGTTTTATGATTAATGTTTAAGTTAGATAGTTGTAGTATGTTTTAATTTTATATTATATATGTTTAATGTAATCTTGTTATTATTCTATGATCATGTTGTTTTGATTGTGTGATTTCACTAATCTAGTTATGAATTGCATTAATAATTGTTGATGTTATTGCTTAGTTGTTTGAATGAATCTATACCTATCTTGTTGTGATATACCAATGTATGGAACATAGATGAATGTTTGTATAAACTATGATTTATTTGGATTCATAAATGTATGTATTAGATGGATTCTAATACTTTGCTTGATCATGTTATTAAATGACTATAGTACGTAGAAGATTGTTATTAAAATAAAGATTACATATCCAAGTCAATAGAGGCAGTTTCATTGTTAAATAATTAAAGAAAACATCATTATGTTTAACTTAGTGTTCACTAAGGTTTTAATATGATCATTATATTAAACAATGATATGACTAGGCAAAGTCATAGTATTAATCAATGAGTTTATAACTTATTGGGAAGGTTTGTGATTTGCTGCATTAACTTTAGAAAATATAATGTTGTTTGACTTGTTAATATTATCAATGGCATTATAAATATAAATATGCTATATCAAACTTGTCATATGTAATAATATTTTTATTAGACTTGTCATTTAGTTGACATTGCATGGAATGATAATGTTTGATGACTTTTATAAAGTTTAATGCATAGATGTTTATTAGGGTCAACGAATATGCATATATTGAAGGATTATATAATGATTATTTTATTTGATAAGGATGGGATAATCAAGAATATTAGGTTTTATAATCTATTTTGAATCAAGTTAATAATCATTTTGAAAAAACCATTATGAGAGTTTGGAAGGAGTTTGCATGAGAAAATGGTGGTGAACTATTTGTTTATTTGATTTATTCATGACATGCATTGTTTGAGTCATTAATTTGTCAAGAAATTAGGAAAAATTCGTACGCTGAGTAAAGGTATGGAAGAGAATAAAATAAAGGTGTTAGAGTCCCATAAGAGGATGACATACATGGGCATAATAGGCAAAATAGATAAAGGCAATTCAAGCTAAGAAGTGAATATAAATTTGACTTACTTGGCATTATAATCATCTTTTATAGGTTGGTGATGTACAATAAATTCTTATTTGATAGTTTGATGGATTTTGGAAATGAAATGATAAAAGGGTTTACTAGTTTCAATTGATTTTTAAACTATAAAATTTTTGGGATGAATGTAGGACCCTATGGATGGATCGGCCATACATAGAACCTTACATCTAACCTAGAGTAACCTTAAGTTGAATGGCTATAACTTTATTATTTTTGCCATGCTTATGTTAACACCATGAAAGCTCTGTGTTAATACCTATTTCAAATTTGTAAACCTTATGAATTCATTGTATGGTTATTTCATTTAATGGGTATTTATAACTCTACTAGGTAGGGTCATGGACTTGGTATTAGATGTTGAACCATTTTGGGAATATAAGCATTAATGCTCAAACATAGATAAAATTCTATATTGAATATGAGGGATTCGACTGTGTATATACCTAACTTGGAATTTGGGTAAGGATGTTATAGGTATTTATAAATTTTTTGACTATATAGGAAAATATATATACATATGTATATACACCATAAGGGATTTAATGGCCTAATGATATATAAGTATATACATTTTGTGTCTATTGGTTTTGAATAAATTTATGAATTATGTGTTATGGGATATGTATTTAGTCTCTGTTATTAAAGACTATATCATACATAATTTACTAATATGAAATTGGGTTTAATTATTTCCAAGACATAAACATATAAAAGTCTAAAACCTAGTAATGATGCCTATGGTAGATACTTATTTGGCTTTAATTCTTTCCAAGCCATAAACATATATATATAATTGGCTATGTATTCAAATTAATGCATCGGTATATATATTTACAAGTCAATTATTAAGAATTAGATTGAAGAGTGAAACACTGTACTCATTGGCATAGATAAAATGTATATTGTAAAGGAGGTTTATTTTCAATTTGGGGTAAACTATTTAAATAATAAGGCTAAGTTTATTAGTGGAATGATTATCTTGTTTGGTCTATAGATTATATACACTCAGATTGGTTTTTAAATTATGAGTGAGATCCTCACATAGATTATAATAGGTTTGAGTATGTGATTAAATAGTTTATCATATGAGGTGTATATATGTGGTCAAAGATTGAGTTATATTCTCACAAAATTCTCAATATTTTGACATAGTCGGTTGAGTGTATAATCTTTGATCATTATATATGCAAAAAATTTGAATAGGTCTATGATTTGATTGATTTATGTCTTTTGAAATAAAAAAAATTAAAAAATCATTGATTGGATAAGTGTGAATTGGTAATCATGTTTATACTGTGCAATTTTTAGTCAAAACAATTAAATTGGAAATTATATGGTTTATTAAAGGTTTTCAACAATTTATTTTGGTTTGAATGTATACTAAAAGTATCCAAGATACTCTAAGATCAGGGACAGTGGATTGTCTACTTAGAGTATAACATATACATTATCAAATTAGTGACTGTATACAAATTTATATGAGAGTTTAAACATAGTACACAAATACATGGTATAAACATATGATTTCTTAAAAATGTTATAAATCTAAGAATGAATATACCATATATAGATGTATGCAACTTGTTGTATGCTAGTAAAAAGTATTATATAGGAGGGTAATATGGGTGGTTTGTTATGTATTTAATGTTTAGTTGAAACATTAAAAATAAAGTGTTTAAATTGTTTAAATATAGATCATATTAAGTTTGTTATAAGATTGGCTTATTATTATTTTGTGGATTATGAACAAATAAATAAGCTATGATTAATGTTTTGTTTCAAGGATGGAATAACATTTCAAGTTACATTTTGATATTGAGTAACTTGTAGTCTAGATATAATTCTTACCCAAATGATATGTATATAATGAGGATTGTTTATGATTTTATTTATTATTTTGTAATAAATAGGATGATTATTAGGCTCATTACCAGATGATATTATATTAATTGAATTACATTTGATGGACTAAATGTATGTATTTGATATTTTTGTACTTAACATATTTTATATCTAATAATAGGGAATATTTTGATTGAATCTATTGGTTTTCATATTATTATATAATTAACCAAATCTCACATTTATGACACTAAATAAGTAGTAGATGGATTCCATTGGATTAATTAGCACCATCAATGCAAGATGAGGTGTAATTCGATTGAGTGGTGTGTATGAAATTGACTAATCCTAGAAATCATTAACTATTTGAAAACTTTGGCCAAAGTAATGTTTATATTTAAACTTGTCATTTCATGTGTTTGATATAGTTTACATGTTTGTATGATATCATGTTAGAATGAATTATTTATGGTATACATCATGTATTAGTTATCTTACAACACACAGGTTCTAGTTTGTCACTCTAGTTTTCTACACCATCATTATCTACCCATCCATGAAGAGAGGGCCATTTACTTGTTGGGAGATAGTGCAGGGGATTGATGGTCCATGGTTGATGTGGAAAAGCAATTATATAATGCTCTCCCTCCCCATAATAGTACTACACTAGAGACTACAACTGAGATTACATATAGATACTTGAGTTTATGGAGAATTCATGCTTTGTAGAGTTATATATCATTGTATTATTATTTATTTATTGAGATTTTATTATTGCTGAATATATACTACTTATTCATTTGTACATCTACAATAGTGGTTGTGTGTTGTACCAGTTATGGCTAAAATTGTATTATTACAATAATGAATTAAATGTACTCTTTATTGTTTATTTAACTTTATACATGATTTTTTATATCGTTATCATGATGATGATTAGTTAAATGGATTAGGTATAAACCCTATGGGGTTAATTAATATAATACCTTTAGTTAAATATCACTCAGTAAGATTTCTCATGGTGAAATTTGTTGGATGAACATGTGTAAGTTTTTTAAATTACTTTATTTTTGTAAAACCTAGTGGGGTTGTTACATTGTGGTATCAAAGCTGAGAGTCAAACTTTAGAACTAAATTTACCTACTAACACAAAATATTATCCTATTAAATAAGAAGAATAATGGTGTGTGTTAGACTAGGAGGTGAAGGTACTTCAAATATCAATCCCTCTATTAATCTAAATTAGTTTGCCACTGATCAAGCTATGAAGTTGGATTAGAGCCTTACAACCATGCAAGAGACTAGGGACCAAATCATGGCCCTAGAATAGGAAGTGAATAGACATCAAGAGATGAATGATTAGGAGGAACTTGAAGATAATCCTATTGGGTAGGAACATCCTCAAGAGCAGAGGCATGAAGAAGTTGCACAAGATGTGAGAGATTGAGTTGTTGTAGAGTTGGCTTGAGATATGAAAAAGCTAAATCCACCCAAGTTTGATGGAACTATATTGGGAGATGGAGATGACGTGTGAAAGGTAGAGATGGAGAAATATTTCAAGATTTAAAATTACTCTAAAGTCATGAAAGCAGTCTGGGAAATATATCAACTTACTAGTGAAGCAATAACTTGGTGGGAAAATAAGAAGCTTGGGATGAACCTTGAATCTACCACCACCACCACTTATGAATAATTTATGAAAATATTAAAATTAGGATGGATTCCATAGCTGCACTTTAGTTAGAATCTTACATATTTTCAAAATATTAAGCAAGGAGACCTATCGATAAATGAATATTGGGAGAAATTCACCAAGCTCCTTAAACTTGTACCTCAATATTAGGGAGATAAAAGGTTTAAGATTAGGAAATTTATCATAGGATTAAAACCCAAAATTGGTTGTGAAGTAGATATACATGGGCCATCTACCATGGATTAGGTTTTTGAGAAGGTAGTCAAGTGGGAATAAAAACTAAAATCTCTTGCTTAAGCTAGAGATAAGTTTAAGAAAAAGTTTGGAATTTATAAACTAACTTACAAAAATAATAATTGGAAGCAAAGGAGTGGAGACTCCAAGAGTCAATTCAAGAATTAAAATGCCAAGTTCAATAGTGGTTCAGGGAATAGGAAACCTGGTAATGGTTCCAAGGGAAACCAACAGATTGACAAGAAAGGACCAACTAGAGGTTGTTTTATTTGTGGAGGTGACAATTATGCTTAATAATGTCCTCAAGAAAAGTTGAATAAAAAGGGTTTTGATTCTTAGTAGGGTAATTTTTAGTAGTGGATTCATGCAACTATTGACAATCATTAGGTTGACTATCAAGCTTCGCCCATAAATCTGTTAGGTATTTTGTTAGATTATCTAGTTTCTATTTTTATTCACATGATAGATAAAAAATATTTCATTACTCCTAGAATACTTAGTAAATTGTCTAGAAAAGATAGAGTAATGACAAATTCATGTTTGGTACAATATGGGAATGAGTTAAAGGTCAAATTTGATAAGTGTTTAGTTAAAATTGAGATTAGGTTCCCTAAATTTAATATAGTAGTGGATCTTTATGCTATACCATTAGGGTCATATGATATGATACTAAGAGTCAATTGGATTGTGAATCATAAAATTAAGGTTGATTTCTATTTGAATAAGGTTGAGTGTCAAGCTGATTTTGGAAATTAGACACAACTTTAGAGTGAGAAAAGGGAGTTGAAGCTAAGACATATTCTATAATTCAACTCAAGAAATATCAAAGGGATGTTAGGAATTTATCATTAAGATAAATGAGATGGAGGAATCTAAGGAACCATCCATCGATGATTATCATTTTCTAAGGAACTTTTAAGATGTTTTTTAGAGGATTTTCCTAGATTGCCACCCAAGCACAAGTTTGATTTATCAATTGATATCATACCTGGATCAAAATTATAATCTAAGGCACCATACAAAATGACAACCATTGAATTGGTTTATTTAAAGGCTCAAATTCAGGAGTTGTTGTCAAAAGGACTGATTTGACTAAGTCTGCCACTATGGGGTACACCAGTTATCTTCATCAAGGAGAAGGATGGTACTCTTTGCCTGTGTATAGATTACAAGATGTTGAACAAGGTGATGATTAAGAACATTACCATGCATTGGTAATCTCTTTAACCAAATACAAGGGGAAATAATATTTTCAAAGATTGATCTTAGATCAGGGTATCATCAATTGAGAATACATTATGATGATATTTCCAAAATAACATTTAGAACTCAATATGGGCACTATAAGTTCACAGTGTTACCATTTGGATTGATAAATGCTCCTACAACATTTATGAATATTATGAATAATGTGTTGCGAGATTATCTGGATCATTTTATTTTGGTTTTTTTAGATGACATCCTCATTTATTACAAGGTTGAGGAAGAACATTTATAATATATAGAACTAGTTTTGTATCATTTGAAAAAGTGTAGGTTGTGTGACAAATTATCCAAGTGTGCATTTTTCCAAAAGAAAGTGCAGTAATATTATCTTCATAGATGGTATTTTAGTGGATCTAATAAAGATAAGATCTATAATGGAGTTGCCAATGCTAAATAATGTGCATGAGGTAAGGATTTCATGGGATTAATAGATTATTATAGTAAATTCATTTCAAATTTATCTAAGATAACTAATCCAATTAACTCTCTTCAATGGAAGAATCAGAGTTTTATCTAGTTAGACAAATGTGAGATAACCTTTCAAGATATGGAAAGGAGGCTTACTTTAACACCAATGCTAAGAGTTCTTGATCCTGATGGTCAATTCTCAGTGATCATAGATGTATTTGGGGATGGAATTAAAGGATTTATTATGCAAGATGGCTAAGTTGTAGCTTATGAAACCAAAAAACTAAAGTCATATGAGATGAATTATTCCCCTTATGACCTAGAAGTTGTGGCAATTTTGCATGACTTATAAGTTTGGATGCATTATCTATTGGGGAAACTATTTGAGATAAAGAATGATAAATTAGGAATCAAGTACATATTCACCCAATTGAAATTAAATGCTCATTATAGATGATGGTTAGAGTTCTTATCTAACTAAGATTTTAATATTAATTATATTAAAGGCAAGGAGAATAGAGTTGTTGATTTTCTAAGCCATAAAAGGTACTTAGTAGACATGACTACCATCAAGAGTAATTTTTAAGATAAAGTAATCAAATTATTATTAGGAGATGAATTCTATGAATAGGTTAAGAAATCATTGCCTAAGAATTCTTAGAATCGTAGGTATAAAGGATTCAAGATAGAGAGTGATAGTCTTTTGAGGTACAATGGTAGGATGTATATGCTTGATAAAGATAATCTAAGGAACATGATGCTAAAGGAACTACATAATGCCTCATATTCAGGATATTCAAGTATAACCAAGCTCATGGCTAAGCTAAAACTACTCTATTTATAAAAAGAGATCAAGAAAGATGTAACATATTTTGTGTCTCATTATTTGGAATGTCAGCATTTGAAAGAGGAACATGTGCATCCAAATGGATTATTATATCCAAATGATAGACCCAAGTGAAAATAGTATGTGATTAGTATGGATTTTATCTAAGTATTATCATTATCATGAAATGATATGATATGATCTTGGTCGTAATTAACAAACTAACCAAGGTAGCCAACTTCATACTAGACATATTGAAAGATGATGCACTTATGCTTGGAAAGAGATTAATGAAAGAGGTGTATTGATTACATGGATTTATAGATAAAATAATTTTTTATCAAGATCCAAGGATTAATTATATATTTTAGTTGATTCTAAATTTAACTCTAGGTATGTAGTTGAATTTTAGCACTACTTATCACCTAAAAACTAATAGACAGACATAATGAGTTAACTAAGTTTTAGAAGATCTTCATATGTATTATATGGATCAATAATACAAGTGGGAGTATCACATTATATTGGTTAAGTTTGCTTACAACAAATCATACCAATCAAAATTGAAGATGGATCCATTTAAGGTATTATACAGAAGGAAGTGTAGAACACCAATCAGTTGGGATAAGTTAGAAGATAGGGAAATCTTTGGACATGATATGATTTTAAAAATGGAAGAGCAAGTCAAGACAATAAGGCAAAGGTTGGTCAAGGCCAATGATAGATAAAAAACTTATGTTGATCTAAAGAAAATAACAAGGCAATTTTATTAGGTGACAAAGTGTTTCAATGAGTTAAGCCTCAGAAAATCTTGATTAAGTTTGGAAAGTCAGTGAAACTTTCACTGAGATATGTGTGACCCTTCGATGTTTTGGAAATGGTCAATCTTGTAGCATATAGGTTTGCATTTCCATGATATCTAGCTCTTTTTCATAATGTCTTCCATGTTTCTTATCTTAAAAGGTATGTTTGTGATCCTTCACATGTGTTGGATTGGAATGCTTTGTAGATTATGGATCCTGATGTGGTCATGGTAGAGCCAATCATAATAATTGACACTCATAAACTTAGTTTATGTAAGAGAGAAGTGTCATAGTGCAAGGTCCAATGAGACCAATATTCTAAAGATAGTGTCATTTGGGAGGACTATGATAATTTTTTTGGGTTATTTTTACATTTGTTTGTTGCATATTATGTTATTTTCTATTGAATAATATTTTAAATTCAAAACTTGTGTTTGAATAAGTGTCATCAGGACAATGACCAACTTTAGGGGGGAAGTATGTCACATCCTAATTTCTCTCTAAGCTGAATAATATTTTGATCCATGGTTTTTTATAGTTGTTAATTGATTAATTACTATTTTATTAAGCTATATTTCATATCTTATTTATGAGATAATTATATGAAGCTTGATTTACATGATTTATTTGCTATGAGATTAGCTGTACTTTTATATTCTGTACATTATGATCTCATGTTTGTTATTTTATACAATAATATTTTATGGATATATATTTTTTTGAGCTAATCACCTTGATTTTTGTGAGGTGGATGCAAGATAGATCCATCCCTCTAAGTGTGATAGAGTGAGGGAATCATTGGAGAGGATGGTGTAGATGGAGGTGTTGGGGGATGACAAAGAGGAAAACTAGAAACCCACTTACACAACATAATAGATTAACATGTTTTATGATTATTTTTTGAGTTAGATAGCTATAGTATGTTTTGTTTTTGTATTATATATGTCTGACATGTTATTATCATTATTATTATTATTATTATTATTATTATTATTATTATTATTATTATTATTATTATTATTATTATTATTATTATTATTATTATTATATGATAATGTTGTTTTTATTGTGTGATTTCACTAATATAGTTGTGTACTACATTAATAGTTATTGATTTGATTTCTTAGTTGTTTGAATGAATCTGTACAAGCCCACTGGGGTTATACAAACTCTGTGAGGAAGTTAATCTTTGGATTTTTAGACATTATATTGTTGAATAACATAATCAATAAGGATGATAAAATAAAATTAATAAGTGAAGTGTAAGCAAATTTCAGCCAAATCAAAGAGATAATTATGCACACACTAATGTTGATCAACCCTGATTACACACAACCTTTTTATATTTAATATTTCACTTCAAAACATTCAACCACTACTATTTTGACACAAAGAAAAGGGGATAGAGATGAACCTACTTAATTTATGATATCCACTTCTAGGAATGTGGAATTAAAATACACTATGATGGATAAACATGCCTTTACACTAATCAAGGCTATCAAGAAATTTTATGATTACATATTACATAGTAAAGTATTCATTGTTGTGCATGATCCAATAGTAAAAGACACGTTAATGAAAAATGAATTAGGTGGTTGAAGAGGTAATTTCGTGACTATAATTCAAGAGTTTGACCTATAAATTTAGTCAATGAATATTGTGAGAGGACAAGGACCCAGTAGAACTATGGTGGAATCAGATCTGCAAATCACTTGGCAATAATCTAAGATATAAGATATCACCAATGATGCGTGGTATAAGGATGTAGTCTAATATCTACTTAACAATGAGTGCCCCACTCATTTGAAATTTACATAAATAAGGTCATACAATTAAAAAGTATCCACTTTAAGATCAAAGCTGGCATGCTCTATAGAAGGAATCACTAAGGCATTTTTTGAGGTGTCTTATTAGAGATGAATCAATAGGCATGATTAGTGATTTTCATGGAAACTATGGGATTAGGCATGGTTCATGTGATACCAAAGCCCACCATGTATTGAGAGTAAGTTATTATTGACTACATATATTTAAATATGCACATTTACATGTCTAAAATTGCCATACATTCCAAATAACTACACATAGAGAATGTACCCCAATAATGCCTCTACTGCTAGTGTGGAAGCTTGATCATTTATAAAGTGGGGACTATATTTCATGGGAGTGATCAATGAGAATTAATTCACATGTTACAAATTCATTATTATAGACAAAAACTACTACAATCATTAGGCTAAGGCTCAATTACTCAATAGTTGCATGACCGATGTAATTATCCAATTTTTGGAGGAGCACATCCTCATAAGGTTTGGTATGCCTTATGCACTGGTATGTGATAATGTACATAATTTTTCCTTTTGGTAATTATATAAATGGGAATGTGATCACTAGGTAATCCTTGAATTAGCTTATAATTATTATCTACAAGGAAATAGATTAGCTAAGTCCACTAATAAGATTTTGATAAACATAATTAAAAGGACACTGGAAAAGAATCCTAGGAATTGACATAACATTTAAAAATTTACATTGTGTGATGATAGGACTAGAACTAAAGCAACTTCAAGACCTTATCCTTACCACTTAGTTCAAGACCAAAACCCTACTTTTACATTAACTTAAGGATTCCTACCTTGTAATTTATGATTGGTTATTTGGTAACCAATGACTAGGTAGATGATCACCTCTTGAATCTTATGCACTTGGATGAAAAATGTGATGTAGCCTTGCTACACTTCAGTAAACACTAAGGGATTGTCAAATGGTTATTTGAAAAATGAACCAAATCAAAAGTGATTTGGGTCTTGGACCTTATCCTTACATGGGATAAGGCTCATAAACAAAAGGAACAACATAGAAAATATGATGCCTTATGGCTAGGTCCCTATCTAATTTCTAAACTCTTGGGCAAGAATGTTTTTTACATAAGGTGTCCAACTGGTGAGTATGTCCCATTACCCATCAATGGACAATTCCTTAATCATTAATTCTAGGCCTAAATTGGCTTATAAAATCTTATAAATAATTTCTTGTTTCTTTTTGATTTATTTTTTGATTTTCTTCATGTCCTTTATTTTATTTTAGGTTTGATTTTATTGATTTCTATTTGTATTCTTTGATTTGCAATGCTTGGTTTAGTTTTGTGGCATTAGATTTTGAGTTAAGCCTATTATTTTGATTTAAGGGTTCCCTTAATTTATCAATTTTTTATAAATGGGTGGCTTATATGTAATCAACAATAATGACACTCCTATGTGTTAATGTGAAAATCCTCATCTGAATGCTTGCATAAACTACTGTATTTTCCTTGCATTTTTTGAATGTTAAAGGCTAATGATTTAAAATGGAACATATGGATTTAGAAAGGCCTTGTAGAGAATATTTATAAATTATATATCACCTTAGTCTTTTGCAATTGGAAAACCTATACATTGGTTATTCTTATTAGTTTTAAACCTTTCCCACTTTTTGAAGTCTCACATCTGCTCTATCTTGTGCCCCTTGGCCTATCTCTTAGTCTAAATAGTCTTATGTTGATGAGCCAGACCTTCTATCTTTCCAAAAATTCTCAAAACCTTATTATCTTCCACATCTACAAGTTTTGAGTCTATACCTACTTTATTGCTCCTTAGACACTAACATCTAGGATATACACCTATCTCGATGCTAGTGTCCTAACTTGATGCAAGTGTTCAGTGCCCTAAAGTAATCTAATTTGAAAATAAAATGTATCCTAGTGGTTAGATGTGAGTTAATTATCTAAAGGGGTTGATATAAATACAAGATCAACAATCATTCATTTCTAACCTACAAGACCTAGCATAGACCAAGATAACCTCTCAAAAACATTCAATCAAGCACTTAATAAAGAAAGAGATTTCCTATTTTATCATATTCTCATATCAGTCATAGTAACATCATGTCCATAAGTATAAAGTATCAAAGGAAAAACCTAAGAGCCTAATTTTCCATGTTACAAACTAGATCACTACTATAATTATTTGCACATATTGCATGATTCACACACAAGACAACATGTAGGGGAGAATTACATTAGTCTAAGGCCCTCTTCATAGTATTAGATATGTAGGCAATGCTCAATGATAGAGTGATATTTAGGGTCAAATTGACACCATGTGCCCACTAACCCATTTTACTCCAAGGACACTATGAAGATGAAGAACTAAATTTTTAAAACTTCATGAAGAGTGACAGTCCATGACCCAGATCTGAATGTACTAGAGTGAAGGAAAGTTCAAATCTAGAAGCATCTGGGTGGTTATATTCTTTTATAGTACGTATATCATATAAGATACTTGTGTTTAGGTTAGAAAATAACATCAATGAAAATGTCCTAGTTTTTAATTAGGTCCATGACTCTAAAAGTATCAAATCTAGAATCTAATGATTGTTTTAGAATCATCTTCTAATCTAATTTATACCTGTTCCAAATCTAGAACTATATTAGCAATAAAATAAGCTAAGTACATTACTTCTTTGTCATTTTTATACTTAACATAACTATACTTACTATTTTTTAGCCTATCTCAGTTAAGAAATTTAGTATATGTTTATATCTGAGTTTATCATCCAATTGGCCTATTGTAGATCTAATCATCACCCTTATGAATTGTTATTTATATATTCATAACCCTATTTACCTAAGTAAAAAGGAGAACCCTCTAATTTAGGGTTAAACTTGCCTCTTTTCTTGTTTAAAGCCCATCAAATGCACTAAATGAAATATCTAAAGGGAAATGCAACACTATTTTAATTTCAATTTATCTTATTTATCATGAGGTTTGTGATTTTACCTTAAACCCATGGCTTGCTCCCCAACCCTCCATAGATGGAAAAGTAAAATCTCTTTCAAAAGAAGTTGAACTAAAATTTAAAAATTTAAAATTCACCTTAAAAGGGTGATCTACGTATCCTCTACCATAGGCTTTTTAGCAATGTTGGTAGTGGATAAAGACCTTTGAAAGGGACCAAAGGTATATATATTAGGGATATAAATGTCTATTTGGTAGTAGAGAAATGCCCATACCATTCCCCCCTTAAGCCAAATTGTAAAATATTTCCCCTTTTAAGAGTTCTTGTCATTTAGGCAAATCTGATTTATTGTGGTGCTTACAAAATAATTGAATTAATCATATAGCTCACACACTAATGGAATTTAGATAGGATTGAATCTTAGTATGTCATGTGTGAAGTAGAATTTTGTGATTTTATGTTTTGATTTTCCATTCGATGATTGCTTCTAGCTAATCTTTGTGTTTGAATGAGAAATTGAGATTATGAATTGTCAAAATACTTAGGAGTATCTCATAATAGGACTTAACATTTGTTGTTGCTTACATAACATGCCACACTTTTAGTCTGGAAATGGCCCCCCTCATTTTCTTGACTAATCTGGATGGTACCATATCTAGTCTAAAGGAACTTTCATGTTTGAGAGTTTGCTTGGGAGTGGGACTTTTGCAATTTTATGAGTGGATAAATCTTGGGCCAAGGACTTTTTAATTATAAACTTAGGCTATTAAATAAATCTACATGTGATAGGGCTAGGTCTATTTTATCATTTTATCCCATCTATCTTTAGCCTTTTAAGGTAGACTTGATTTCTAGGTTGTACCAAGATTAGCTCAATTGAGCCCTTATCTTTTGGGCCTGAGTCACTTGAGTCAAGTTCTATCAGCTCCCAGTCTACCAAATCAAGCTGAGAGAGCTCAAAGATGGCTAAGTCAAAACTCTTAGAGTCAATTCAACCATGCCTTAAAAATATGAGCCTTGTGTCTTTCAATCCACCTAAACCTTCCACAGGTCACCATCAAATCATTTTAAAATTATAAACTAAGTCCATAGATTTTATAAATTCAAAAGTTTATAATTATTTTTAATGTCCTTAGGACCCAAGATTTTTCCATGTGGAACAATCCTAGTAACCTAGGCTGATGAAGTGTTAATCAAAAATTTAATGGTTTTGTGGCCTTGAGGGCTTGAAAAGTCACCATGTGGTAATTATTTAAGAGTTTAGGACCACATAAGATTATGCAATAGTCTAAAAGCTATGAGCCCTCAAGGGCTTGATAATTTTCCATGTGGAAACTTCTTGGGAGATCGAGAGCTTGGGTCGATAGGAGACTTAGGCAAGGGGCTAATAGTCTTATGGCCTGAGGTCCTAAGAGGCTACCATGTGGTGGCTTCCTAGGATCGTGGGACCATGGAGATGAAACTAGTTATAATAGTGAATTTAAAGGTTTGACTCACTAGGAGTATTCCAAGTGGCATCATCCTACATCCCTCGACTAAAGACCTAGGTTAACAAGGGATTGCCACATGGCACCTTGATGACATCAAATTTTCCCTTGGGATTAAATTTTATGGGAATATATCCATCACTGAATGTAAACCCTGGGCCTTCAGGCCAACAAAGATGTATTTCATGGTACTTAGTAGGCTTAAATTTTACAACAGTCCTAAATATCAAAAGTGTTAAAGGCTTAAATAAGGCATTAGTCAATTAAATGCTAAATTTCCATTGACTTAGTGGGATTCATGATGAGATTGTTTTATTTTAAATGATTGGGATGAATTAATGATTAATTTTTATGTGTTTTATGCATATGGAAAGGCTTATGTTTGAATTGAAAGATGATTAATGTTAAGGTCTATGTCTAAATAAAAAAATATTTTGTTTATTTCTCATATTTGGTTTGAATGAGTTATATTTATGATTCAACCATTTTAAACACTTTTGTCTTGTCATTTCTTTGATTTATACTTGACCATTTGGTTTGACCTTGTAGGGTTCACCTTTAAATATGGGTTATTAATTTGGATGAGTGTCCTCATCAGGGAGTTTAAACCCTTAGCAAAACCATAACACAAAAAAAGACAAACTTGAATTAGTGCAATGTGGAAGATCATTTGTGAATCATGAAGCATAAGGTGAAGAGGGGTAAATCTAGGTCTATACGTGGTAATGAAAGAGATACATGAGACAACTCTAAATGAACGAGAAAGTGATAGATGGCCAATAATAATTAGCTGATGATAAAATATGATGGCGTGACATCCAACTACAAAACATGGGCACACCCCTAGATCTATTAAAAAATCAAGACCCTCAAATGTATTCCCTCAATAAACAATGACTATTTACAACTACCCCACTAGTGGGTTGAGTTGGCAATCAAGGGAGGGTGCTGGCCCCTTCATGTACATATTATTTTTTGAGATTTGTTCTTAGGGTAGCTCCCATTTTTTAGGATTAGAAGATGCTACACTTGGCTGGTTCTTTATGAATTATAACAAATACATATAGAACTAGACACACTTTATTACTTTTACTACTTTTTAAGATAATCTCTCCCTTTCTCCCATCTTAGTATTGCTACTAAATAATTATTTGTTACACTTAAATGATTTTAATAAATTGGTCTTATTAATCAAAATTCATATCTTGATATTTAAAAGTCTGTTAAGAGTTTAAATCCATCTCTTATGCATGTATATTATGGTCATGGTCTTTTCTTCTTATCTAGTCAGTTTCCTAGACTCTCACAACATCCTTAGGTTGAAGTTTTGCCAGGTTTGGATAAACCAAGGATTTTTTTTCTAGTGGGTGTGCTTAATAAGATGTTGTAAGAACATCTTAAGTATTAATAAGGTTTTTATTTCATTATCCCTTCCATTTTGTATTTTCTTTATGATGATGAGTAAATCTAGGTTGAAAGTAATGTAATCATGCATGCTAATATTGGTTGCCAAATTATATTTGTCACTATTTAAACATTTTTGAATATATGCACATGATAAATCTACTTATAAATTAGTTATTTACTTATATTATCTTAAGAAACAATGATTTCATTTTGAAGCTAGGCCCTATGAGCACTTTCTAGGGGATTTCATGCCTCTTCCTTAATACCTAAGTTAGATCTATCATAAAGATTTAGTTTATTGAAAAGGACCCTTAAAATGGAATGGTTACACATTAACCTACTAAGTAAATATCAACATACCAAGAACTGGTACATTTAAACCTTGGGGAAGCATTTTCTTGGTGGTATCTTCTTCCTTTCAAGAGAATCAGAGTCTTAACAAAACCCTACCTAATTGTTATTGTGTTAAAAACACCATCAATAATTTTGACAAATGATTAGTTTTATGTGTGGCATATTTATGAAATAAATAGAGTATACATTAATATATCTGGATTAATTCCTTTTTCTAGCCTAATTATCCTAATACACTACCAGATAAAATCTAGTCTTTAACTAAGATGACCATCTTGATTATCATAAATCCTTAGAAAATTTCCCTTCCCCCTGAAGTTATTAACATACATTTTAAGAAAACTATACTAGGTTTAGTAAGTCATTAACAAACATAATAGAGGCCTTGAGAGAGATTGCATTTTTAGGCTCTTTCCTTTATTGAGAGGGGTTTCAAATTTTAATTTTATAATGCCTCTTCCTCCTCAAACTCTTTTAAAATATAATCAAGGCTATGTAATCATACTTCTTATGAACTTACTCTTCTTGATGATTACATATCAGCTCATGTGAAAACTAAAAAACTCATCAATCCTATTTGAGACTATCCACATGTTTGGACACCTCCCCAATCTGTTGTGCACACCTTCATACATTCCCTGCACTCTCTTGGCCTTCCCACTCACTAACAAACCCTTCTAGTGCTTCCCAAGACCCTTTTAGAGACCTGTTGACCACCTATAATGAGATGGTAACCCAGGTCATGGATTATGGAAATAAACCATGGCCTAAGCCACGCGTTTTGACCCCAAAATCCATGGCCTAAGTTTTAACTTGGAAAAAATATATTTTTTTTGGGCATGTTTAGTCCCCAATGGCTAAAAAAAGTATTTTTTTGTGATTTCTAGGTCTTGGGTGCCCTATATCACTCAAAATATTTCCTCTTCACTCTCTCATATTCACTCTTTTTTTCTAACACCTTGGTGATCTTGCATTATGATAGAGAATTTCATACATTACTACACATTATTTTGGAGACTTCATAACTACTTCTAGTTGTTCTTGCTCCCTTGTGGCTTTCTTCTAGCTTCTATAATTTTCATTATAGCCGATTTGTGCACCCAAATTGGGATCTAATACTCATACAAGTTCTCACTTCACCTTCTCCTAGTTGTTTGGACATGGATGTACATTGCAACCCTTGTCTTCCTCCTTTATTATCTCAAACTTAGGTTCCTAGTTGGTAGAGCATCTACACAATACTTTGAGCTTGATCTGAGGGCACTTTTTTATGAAAAGCATAACTCCATTATTGTATAGTGGTCATGTTAGCATTAGCTGATTTTTAACATGTTTTAGAGTATATTATGAAATTTATGCACCCTCTTAAGCTTGAAATCATCTTTCCTCTTTGAAAATGTCTTTAATTGCATAGGATTGCTTGATTTTGAATGAATGTATTACTTGGTAAATGATCTTGTGTTCAATTAGCTTAGTTTTCTTGGTTGAAATGGTATTCCCTTAGTTATTCATAGGATAGAGATAGTTTTATTTTAATAAATGCATTAGCTTAGGGTTTTGAAAGTTTATGTTTCTATTTCCCTCTCTCTTTCTCTTTAAAACATCATTCCCTTTCCAAAATCATCTTTCAATTAGTAAAATTACATGTTCTTGAAACACTCTTATTACTTGGTAATTCTATTTCATTCAAGTACTTTTCTTTATCATTTATTTAGTATTGAGTTCTCCACCATTCTTACTTGATTTACTGTGGTTATATCTGTTATAGATATTTGTGTCCTTTATGGACTCAATCATGCTAACCCTAACCTAGTTTAAAAATCCATCTATACCTTAGTGCAAATTGGTAAAATGGATAGTATTTATAGATATCTAGTAGCCCATAGTGTCTTTGAGCCTAGTAGGGGTTTTATTAATACCCTGCATACCCCCGTGCCAAACCCTCATGGCTATATTTGAATTCTTGGAGTTACATTATGGTATGCTCGATGGGAACTCACATATGGTCTAACACTAATTCTAACCATTTTATATCTCTCTTAGCCAGTTCCCCTTTGATAGCCATAAGGCTTTATTTTAGTTGTGTTTTGGCTCTCTCTAGTTATTTAATCTTGATTTAGTTTTGTGTTCTTCTTTCTATTGGTTCTATGAGCATTTTCCTTATCTATTATCTCCTATGTTACTCTTGTTTCATTACATCCATGGCTGGTGTCTCACCCTTGGGACACCAATCCTATCAAATTTAAAGTCTTGTGCTTGAGCTCACTCATGAGTAGGATAAATATGTAATGGAATTCCATATAAACCATATAACCTATGAGTTTACCTTGAACTAACATAGTGACCTTAACCCTCTCATGTTTCATAGGGAATAAGATTGGAAAATCTATAACTAATGGGCTCACTCACCTTTTTCAATAGTCTGAGCTTTACTTGTCTGAAGATAGCTACCCAAGACTTAAGACTAATTTTCATTCACTTGTTAGGGGTGAAGATGACCTCCTTTCATGAGTAAGGCCCAATGAGTTACATATAATCATTAACAATTATTACAGGCATATTCATATGAATGGATAGTACCTTTCTTCCCATAAGAGAAAACATCATGCTTATTATAGAGATAGAGATTGTAACTAGTCTGGTTTGAGTGCCTGAACTAATTTTCATATGAGTCCCTCACCTCTTTCTTGAAAAGAGGCTCTACACCAAGAACCCCCTCATTTCCATGTTGAGACATACAGACACCCTAAATCGACAAAGCATCCACTTCCCATGGAGTCTTCCCATCCTCCTAGTCCTTACTTTAGGGTCTTAGATGAGCACATAAATTTTGATTACCACTTATGGACTAGGGATCCATTAGATGCTTATACTGAACATCAACACCCTCATATATACCTTCATCTTATTGCATGTGGTTGAAACCATTAGTATCTAGGTCACCATGACCATCCCTCTATGCATGCCATGTTGTCTTATTATCCCCATATGAAATGATACCTTTACCATGGCCATTTTATATCATTTGATTAGGAGGATCCCCATCATGAGTATCCCCTATATTAGGAGCTACCTTGACATCATATCCCACATGGACATGGCCATTATGACCCTTACTAGTATAAGAGACATCATAATCCCTATGAGCCTCCTTAGGGAGCTCATCACCAACCTACTATCAACTATGCCTTTGAGGATCTCTGTAGGAATGTTCTAACCCCTTGGGTGTGTGTTATTCTCCTTCCTAATCTAATCCCTAAACTTTCCAAGTTTAATAAGACTCAGAATGCTAGTCTCATAGAGCATATCATGACATTAATGATGACATGTATGGATTAGGAATAGGATTAAGGCAAGATATTGAAGCTCTTTGCTCACTCTTTGTGAGATAAAGCTCTTATGTGGTTTCATAATTTATCATTAGATTCTCTATCTAATTTCTAATTCTTTTTGGATGACTTACTCCAATACTTTGTTATCTCTAGACCATTCAACCTTAGCATCCAATTACTTACCTTGATGGTGTAGGCCAAGGGTGAGTCAAAATTTGGCTTCGTGCATAGATGGAATTCAACCATACATATGTGTAAGACAAGGTTGCCATATGATCAACTCTATGACATGTTAATGTGAGCATTGAGGTAGGAGGTCCACATTGAGGTCATCAAGTGTGAGCCTACCTCTTATGATGAAGATATTAATAAGTGTTTAAATATTTAAGTCTTTAGGGTGTGTGTGGGCTTTTAGCTTGTGCCAGCTTAAAATTTATCCTCTTCACATAATCATGGTGTCACTGATTCTACTATAGAGAATAAGGAAAAGAAGGATGGTCATGAGGTCAATGCTCTAGGTAAGAGGCCAAGTGAAAATAATGCCCATGAAAAAAGCGTAGAAGGATAATGGATAACATACCTATTGAATAATTTCTACCCTTAGGCATAGAAAGGAGTCAACCTAACTCTTAAGCACCCTAGTCCACCTAAGAATTCACTCTTCTCATACCTCTTGATGAGTGAAGGTAGTGAAAAATAAGTTATTGTTTATCATGTTAAGGACACTAGGTCTAATGTTTTATCATGTCATGAAACACACGGTGGTTGACTTTACTCCTTTCTTTAACTTGTGTCAAGTGTCCTTATGATTAGACATGTGTAAAGATCCATATCAGGCCTTAAAGTGGTCTCAAAAATATAAGTCTACCCATGATGGAGTTGATAAAAATGTTTCCAGTTGATGACACTATCATGAATCCATCTAGTATGATGAGGTATGGCTTGACCACAAGTTTTATGGATGTTATATAGGTATATAAAAGCCCAATTTCAGTATTTGAAATGTTTTAAGGTCTTTCAATAGGTATTGAAGTGATATCCATTTGAATCCCTCACTTAAAGCCATATATATTATCTTAAAGGAAAGTATTTGACCTTAATGTGATGTTGTTTGACCTCAAAAGCCACTAATACCACCATTAACATCCTAAAAGGCCTTCATGAATTCCATTATACCATGACCAAACTATTTCATAAGCTAATGTTGTCCACTTCATAAGTCAAACACCTTCATTAGCCACTAAATGGGCCCCACATATGTGAAAACCTGTTGCTTCAACTTCTCAAATTGTATTATGTGTTTTTAAACATTGTCTGACCCCTATTTCCCCTCCTCCTACATGCCCATGGTGATTCATGATCTAAAACATGAAAAAATGTAGGAAATTTGAAGGTTGTAGGAGTTTTCAAGGTTGTATATATCTAGTTATATTTAGCTATGGGTATGCAAAGGGAGTTAAAAATAATCATAAAATGAAATAATAAAGGTGTTTTAGAGCCAAAAGATCCAAAAATTGGTTTAATTCCTCCACCAAGCTCTTTGGAAACCATGGAGAGCACTTTAGGTTTATGTTTAGTTCATATAGGTGAAAGAAAATGAGGGTCCAAGATCTTGGCCAAAGTAAGGAGGACTAATAACCTTCCAACCATGGGAATTAGTTTCAAGATTAGTCTTCTATACTATATGAAAAAACATTAAGAAGTTAAGTAACCTGGTTAATTTCTTCATCTGCAAAAGGCCAAAAAAGGGGAACAATTTTAATGAATTAGCTTGTCTAATGAAACTAGTGATTGTTCATGTCTTGTTTAGTTTTACAAGGTAATAACATAGAATACACCACCCATGGTTCACATGTGTGATCCTATGGGAGCAAGAAATGTCCAAGTAGCCACTATCTATAGACTGGAAGCAGACTTCCATTGGTGAAAGAAGATATTTAGTGTATATATCTAAGAATGAACAATGTTTTGTGTTTTAATGATGATGTCTTGAATGAATTTAGATCCCCTTAGTTTAATTTTAATGGTTATATGGACCTAAAACTCTCTCAAATGATGATTTTAGGTGAGTTTACCTACATGTTTGGGTTTCATTGCAAGGAAGGATAGTGTGTTTGATGAGGATGGTTGTTGAATTCCATCAAAATGCCATAAAGGTAACAAGTGAATATTGTATCCATATAAAAATTACCTTATTTTAAGATGATTAGACCTTATCATAGTCCTCATAGGCCAAGAAATTTCCATCTAGCCCTCTAATACTTCACAATCTTGTTTAACAAAAACTAAGGTTTTTTTGCAAAATTTGAGGTATTCAGAGTGTCTTAGGTTTCTATTTCTCACTACATGTGCATGAATAATGAACTCTAAGTGTTCTATACTATTGGGTATATGATAATAGTGATTAGGTTCCTATTAGGTCATCTTGAGAGTGAGTCAATAGTATATTTCAATCCCTCAAGGGTCCTTTATCATCTAATGGTCCTATCATTTGAAACCTACATCATAATGAGTCTTGAGATCGAAGATACAACTCCATAGAGTCTTATGACTATCATTTACAAGTTTTAACCTTTATACCATACTTAAGGGTTGAGAACAAGGCCAAATATTATATAAAACCATTATAATCCATTAATATTGTATGAAGAGGGCATATTTAGGCATAAGTATTATTGACAAGCATTATAAATAGCTATAGTAACCCAACTCAACCCAATCTTCAATGGAGTAAAACTTATCATATGTAGTTGAGCTTAAATATGCATAAGAAGGGCCATGGTTATGAATATTTATGTCTTAAGGGTAAGTATTTGGATTCAAGTGATATCACTGGGATCTTAAACATGATAAAGGAGAACTCTCCTAACCCATGAACTTGCTCAATAGACCCCTTGAAAATTAACACATACATAAACCACTATCTGCAAGACTATTGAAAATTTATTTTCAACCTTGAAATGAGGCCAACTATACCATGGAAATGAGAACTCATAATATATGGTATTCATATCATGGTAATCATGTTGCTAATGGAAAAAAATATGAATAGATGACTAATTAGAATGGTACAAACATACAAAGTGAGTCATGATCAATCAGTCAGTTTAGAATGCATGATTGGAGTATATGACAATGCTAAGAGCATGTAAGAGGGAATATTAGGGTGGTAAGGAAAAACACATATATCAAGTCTTCATATGATGGTGACACCAGTTTAGGGTGACTACCTAGTTTAGGTTACATAACCAAGACACACATGCTTTCATGTATAATTGTGTAAATGAGCCTACTAACAAAGTTAGAGAGGACAAGCCTCAGGGCTATAGTCAAAATGTGAGTAATGATATTTGAGATTTTATTTCATCTATATAAGGAGCTATAGGAAATTGATTAGAGCAATAATATCAACTATTTCAAGCCCATACATAAGACAATGATGGTCAAGGTAGGCTTAAAAGAGAGATGTTGACATGATGGTCTGAGAAAATAAGAACAAGTTAAAAAGATGGAGACTATAATGAGGATGATGCTATGAAAATATTGAGGTTACATGTGTATCTAAAGGTAGGTTAAAGTCCCAAATCTAATATTATAAGTCATAAAACCTCTTGTTGACCATTTTTACCATAAGCCAAAATGGGTCAACCCCCTATAATCAAAATCTTATATAGGGGCTTTTTATAATGTTATAGGGCATGATTGTAGTTCAATTGATGACATTTCATATGCCATTCTAGTCTTGGTCATGGTTTTGTTCAATCCTTGTGCCATTTTATGTCTTAAAGGTCTTTTTAGGGTCATTTATGTAAGTGGTTAGTATTTATAATGATCAATGCAAGCCAAGATCATGGAAAGGGTCTACACAAGCATCAAGAAGTTAATACTAACTTTCAAAGATCAAACAGTGGCTCAAGAACAAGCTTTGTGAAGCTAGAATGTCATTAGGACATCACATGAAAACCAAAATGGAATAAATTACTTGTGTAATTTTTAAATATGCTTAGAAATCCTCACATGACCATCAAACCACGTGCGATCAATGTCCTTAGTTTCAATATCATGATTTTGAAGTTTCATATCTTGATGAGCCTTTTATCTCAATATCTTAGCCTCCAAAGTTTAGCTTGTTGAGTCTAAGGAGCCAAGCCATCTAGGACATCATCTAGGAATGAACAAACCATCTCTTTTATGCATTTTTTTAATCTTCACTTAATAAGCCCCCATGAGCTAAAGTGTCAGGTAGTTCTTCATGATGGGAACATGATCTGAAAGTTTCAAGTCCATGCAAGATTTCTATCTCAAGTTATAAGATTCTAAAGATGAACCTACAACATAAGACATTTGTGCTAACATTAAGTTTAGGCTAGAGTAAAATAAATACTTTTGAGCTTAAATTTTATGGTCATGTGAACGTTAATGATGGTCATATGACCATAATTTAATGGGAGCACAAGCATCAATTTTGAGCTCATAAAGTAGCCATTGGTTTTCAAACAATGGGCCCCAACAAATCTAATGGTCCACATTACATCATACATCTTGATCTAATGGTGTGAGATGAGTTAAACAGTCATGAATCTAAAGAGATTGACATATGGCATAAGCATGTGAGCTGATGATTGATAGCAAGATCTTGAAATCAAATGTGGGTTTGCCACATGGAATAATCTTGGATAGAGTTGATGAGTCAAGGGAAAAATCAATAACTCATGATCATTCATATCAAGTAGGATCAATGGTGTGATCAAAAGGTCATTATGTCAACAAGTTGAGTTAGATATCAATGACCAATGAAATTAAAGGTTGAGAAGCTAAGATACTTCATGGTTATCAAAGATGTGACTAGGGTCAAACCATGGCAAGATTTCTAAAAGGGATATTCTTCTATTGAATCTCAATCAAATACCACAAATTGGACATAGTGATGTAGTCAAGTATACACAACATAAAAGGCCACCATCAAAGCTTTAATATGGATCTATAATTCAAAAATTTTAGGGTTATAGTATCATATGCTGATTATATTTTCCATTATTAAAAGAAGGGTCCATGCATCTATAAATTCTTGATTCTAGCAGTGACATAATGGATCTATGTAGACTTAACAGGAACTAGGCATCGAGCAGAGTGTCATAATATAATGACTATAGGAAAACCAATAGTCTAAAATTGGTTTTCCATCTATAGTGAACCCATGAGCATGGGGGAAATTCAAAAAAAGATATAATTAGAATAAGAGCTAACATTACAAAGGATGCCATGAAGACATACATGTAGACCCCAACGGTTTCATCTCCAAGACCAAGCACATGAAAGGGACCCCTTCTCTCCATTATGCATGCCATAAAAAACCTATTTGGAATAGTTAACACTAGGAGAAATTTATAATAGATGGATTTGATTATTCTAACTACATTGATGTCAAAACTTAGCTCAAAACCACTTGATCCCATCATTGTAATCATATAGATCATGAGTGAAGGAATAATGAAAGGTTGTAACTGCTTGAGATGACCCAAATCAATCAATAAATTCCAAAGAAACATACTAATAGAGGTAGTTGTAACAATGGTTCAAATGAGGTTAAACTCATTTGATTCCCCTTTGGATGCCTTTTTCTTGCTTCTCTCTCTCAAATGCTATAAGTAGATGCTATTTTGGCCTTTGTAATGGACCACACCATGTATAGTGAAGACATGCTAGACTAATGTGATATTTTACCCTTGAACATTAATTCAAGTTTGTTTTATGAGTTTGAATAATTGTCTAAGTCTATAAGTGATGTATGATGATGAGAAGTGATAAAATCCTCTATCCTTCCTTCTCTTATCCTTTCATGTTTGAGCAAGAGTTCTTAGTCTAATAGGTCATATAAAGTGTAGTATAGTGTGTAATTTTTTTTCAAGTGTATAACAATACTTGAAGTGTGCAATCTGCCCTCTGGTTCATTTTCCTTGTGTTGTTACTCACATCTCACCTCTATATTGAAATGCTCATGTTAGAACCCATTAAGACTTATAGACTAGTTTGTATGCTTTGTTTCATCATGGTACGAATATGATGGTCATGTGGAAGACATTTTTGGTGCATCACATCCTTTAGATTAGGTACAATTCATGTATTCTTTAACTCTTTTCCCCATAGGTAAGAAATAGTTTAAGTGATAAACATTGTAATATACATTCATGGAGCTAGCCCTTAAACATAGAAGCTCATTTCCAATATAAGTACACTCACATAATTGGAAATGTTCCCGTGTTGCCCAAATTTGGAAGAAGCCTAAACAACTTCTTCTAGGGTGTGAGATTTGGTGATAGTTTTGGCACACCTGATGGGATCAAGGTCTAAGAGAGTGGAAAGATTTTTGGTGTGTCTTTCCTCTACTAGATTTTGGAAGCAAATGACCTAACACCAATAGAGACTCCAAACTATAACTTCTAGTTGTAAGTAGCTCAGGTATATCTCATTAAATATTTTGAACAATTTTTTTCCTTTGATGCATGAGGTTAACATGAATAGCTATGGTGAATATCCCTATCATGGACCTCCTTATTAGCATTGCTATGAACCACAATATGCTCCCTAATAGTCATTTCAAAATGACTATCAGTCTTATGAGCTATGACAGCCCTATAATCCTCCATTTTCCCCCTCATATAGACACTAGGTTATTAGATAACCCTATGAGGAAGGCTAAAAAGATAGCTATCAATAAATTCCTCCCTATCAGTCCCAATGTGAGACCTATCAACCATACCATGATGCCTATGAACCTCAAGAGCACTCCTATGAGTCTTTCCATAAGGAATTAGATGTTTACATGGATTTTACACAAAGGTATTACAATTTAAGGTATAGATTCTTGTAGATTAAAGTGCAACAGAATGAATCTGGTCTTAATCCCCATCATTACCCTCATCCTTCACTCTTTCCATCTTATATCAAGTATTTATTGGCATCCATACCTTAATTACTAGATCTTGAAGATTAAATGAGTACATGGGATGATGAGTATGATGTGCTCCCTAATATTCTCATGGAATGGTTAAGAAGTACTACCCAAGGTTACATACATAAGTTATGGACATTTGAAGATCTAGAAGGAACTCAATGTTAAATCAAAGAATAAATGGACTTGGCAAATAAGTGCCTTAAATTATTAATAGATAGGCTAAGTATGTGGGAGGATAAAGAGCTAAAAAATGAACATATTTCTATTAAATAATTTCAAGAAAGCTATTGTCAAGATGCAACTCTTACTTATGTAGATGCTTGTTTTTCTAACTAGCCTAAGAAGCCACTTCCTTATGAGCTTACTAGTGATTTCTCTTTCCTAAATCCATTGATAAGCCTTCTCCTTCACCTCACACTCCATTTCCAATTCATCAGCTCCCCATCACATCTCATCCTACATCTCATATTCTATCTCCTTCACATGAACCCATCTTGAGAGAAGCAAGTAAGGAGGAGAAAATCCAAGCCAAGGCTGACCAAAACAATGTCATGAGTTAATATGAGGAGGAAATCATGATAGGTACTCCCATTGGTGACCACAAGTGTGACTCTACCTTCTTGGATGAAGAAAAACACATTGAAGATTCTACCATAGCTATTGGTGTAGGGTTTGATATGTAAGAGGAATTTATTGAGGACTCTTTTGTAGTTGTCCATGAGGAATATGGCCAAGACTTAAATATAAACGAATTTGAAGAAGACACCATGCCTAATCATGAAGTTATGGGTGACCATATCAAGCATGAAGTGGAGTGTACTATCAAGGCAAAAGGTCAAGTCACTCCTCAAGAAGTTACAGTCCTAAGAGAGTCTCACAAGAACAAGGTAGATGAAATGGATATTGAAGATGAAATTCATGAGGTGAATGAAAATTACTTGTGGCAAAATTTTGATTTCATATGTCATGAGTGTGATCAGCTTGGTAAGGTTACTCCTCTCTCAAGAAGTCTACATCTGATTTGGATAATTCCTTTAACAAACATGTTGATGATTACCTTTATAAGCATGGAGAAGGTCTCATGTTGTGAATGAAGAGGAACTATAGCAAAATCCTAATGCCATATGCAAAGAGTTTGATAAGATGGGTAAGTCTCTTCCTTCTCCAAAATATTGTATATCTGATGACAAGTTTGATGAGTCTAATAAGCAGGATCATGTTGACAAGTATTCCATCAAGCATAAAGGTGAAGGTCAGTCTATTGATCAAAAATATGTTGTCATAAATAAATGTAATGATGATAATGTCTAGGAGATTGTGGACATGAAAAGTGAGGGCAAGGTGTAATTTATTACACCTCAAAAATAGCCAAGAGACCCACATGATATTGAGCTATATCTAAAGGTATTGGATCATGAAGAAGAAGAGCTCAAAGCTTCTAAACATCAAGTAAAATTTGTCAAAGAGAAAATCAAGGATGAGAGGAATATCATTTTTTTATACTTGTATATTAAGGGCCAAATACTTGAGAAGGTGGAGGAGAAGTTTTCCATGGATTACAATGACCAATATTGGGTAGACTATGCAAAGCTCCTTGATGAGCTTGAAGAAATTTCAGCTGAGAAGAAACCCAATCTTATTGAGGACACTATATAATCCAAAAAGGAAAGCCTTGTTAAAACACCATTGGAGGTCATAGCTAAGGACCCATACAAGAAAGTTGAAGCTATTGGGATGCAAGAAGAGTTCATTTCCATAGCTAGCCTATTTAGAGCTACTTGGTTCTCATTAAACACCAAGTCAATGAAGTTGAAAAACACCATGGAAAAGATGGAGGCATCAGTGCCATGGGATCAAGAGGAACAAACTTTTTGAAGTTAGACCATCATCAAGACATCACATGGAAACCAAAATGGAGAAACTTACTTTTGCAATTTTTAAATATGCTAAAAAAACCTCATGTGACCATCAGACCATGCACAATCAATGTCCTTAGTGCCAAGATCATGATATGAAATTTTCATATCTCGTTAAGCCTTATATCTTGAGATATAAGCCTCCAAACTTTTGCTTACCGAGTCTAAGGAGCCAGACCATCCAAGACATCATCCAGGAATGAATGAACTAGCTCTTTTATGAATTTTTTATTTTCACTTAGGAAGTCATGAGCTAAGGGATTATAGTGATAGGTAGTTATTCATGATAGGAACATGATCTAAAAGTTTCAAGTCCATGTAAGCTTATTATCTCAAGTTATAAGCTTATAAAGATAGACCTACAACATAAGATGTTCACACTAACATCAAGTTTAAGCTTGAGTAAAACAAATCCTTTTGAGCTTAAATTTGATGGTCACATGAACATCAATGATGGTCATGAAAATGTCATTTAATGGGATCATAGGCATCAATTTTGAGCTCATAAAATAGCCATTGGTTTTTGAACAGTGGGTCCCAATAGATATAATGGTCTACATGGAATCATACAACTTGATCCAACAATGCGAGATGAGTCAAACAATCAAGGAGCTTAAGATATTGACATGCGGTGTAGGTACATGAGTTGATAGACTTACAATAGTATCCTAAAATCAAATGTGGGGCTGCCACATGGTGTAAGCTTGGATAGAGTTGAAAAATTAAGGGTAAGATCAATGACTCATGATCATTCGTATCGAGTAGGATAGATGGTGTGAGAAAAAGGTCAATATGTCAATAAGCTAAGTTATATATCAATGACTATTGAAATTAAAGGTCAAGAAGCTAATGGACTTCATGGAAATAAAACACCTAACTAGGTTCAAACCAGGGCAAGATTTTTAAAGGGGATATTCTACCATTGAAGCTCGATCAAACACCATGAATTAGACATAGTGATGTAGTTAAGTATAAAGAACATAAAGGACCACTATCAAAGCTTAATATGGACCTCTGGTAAAAAGATTTGAGGGTTCTAATGTTGTCTAGTGATTGTAATTTACATTATTAAAATAAGGGTCCATGCATCTATAAATTCTCAATTCTGACAGTGACATAATGGATCTATGTGGACTTAATAAGAACCAAGGATCGGGCAAAGTGTCACAATATAATGACTATAGGAAAATCAATAGTCTAAAATTGGTTTTCCTTATATAGTGAACCCATGAGCATAGGGACAAGTTAGAGAATGATCTAGTTGGAACAAGAGATATCATTGCAAAAAATTCCATGAAGACATACACGTAAACCCCAATGGTTTCATTTTTAGGACCAACTGCATGAAAAGGACCCATTTTCTCAATTATGCATGCCACGACAAACCTATTTAGAGCTGTTAACACTAAGATTTATAATAGATAGATCCAATTGTTTTAACTACATTGATTATAAAACTTGGCTTGAAACCAATTGATCTGATTGTTGTAACCATATAAAGTACAAGTGAAGGAATAATGAACTGTTGTAATTGCTTGAGATGACCTAGATAAATCAAGAAATTCTAAAGAAGTATACTAACATAGGTGATTGTAATAATGGTTAAAATGAGGTTGAAATCATTTGATTCCCCTTGGGATTCCTTTTTCTCTCTTTTCTCTCTCAAATAATATAAGTATCTATCATTTTGGTTTTTTTAATAGACCACACCATGTATGGTGAAACCTTGCTAGATTAATGTCATATTTTGCCTTTGAACATTAATGAAAGTCTATTTTCTAAGTTTTGAACAATTGTCTAAGTTTGCAAGTGATGTATGGTGATGAGAAGTGATAATCCTCTATCATTCCTTCCCTTATCCTTTCATGTTTGAGAAAGAGTTCTTAGTCTAATAGGTCATATAGAGTGTAGTCTAATGTGTAATTTTTTTTCAAGTGTATAAACATTTTTAGATTGTGTAATCTACCCTCTGATTCATTTGCCTTGTGTTGTTTCTCACATCTCACCTCTATATTGAAATGCTCATGTTAGAAATCATCAAGACTTAGAGACTAGTTTGTACGCTTTGTTTCATCATGGTAGAAATATTATGGTCATATGGAATACATTTTTGGTGCATCACCTCCTTTATATTAGGTTTAATTTATGCATTCTCTAACTCTTTTACCCATAGGTAAGTAGTAGTTTAAGTGATAAACATTGCACTATAAATTTAGGGAGCTAACCCTTAAACCTATTGGCTCATTTAAAATATAGGTACACCCACATACCTAGCAATGTTCCCATGTTTCCCAAATATGGAAGAATCCTAAAAAAATTCTTCTAGGGTGAGATATTTGGTGACAACACCTCCATGAACCCTCAAGATACCATATGCACTTTAGGGGTAGATCCAAACCTCCAAGTAGACTCAAGGTAATGTGGAAGTGTATAAATATGTTTTAGATCCTAATAAAGGTGTTTGAATCAAGGGAATGAAAGAAAATGGTCAAACTCAGTCTTAGCAACTTCTTAAGCTCTATTGCCTTAAGTAGGCATGTTGAGTTATCACTTTAAAGACTCATATCTCTCACCATAGAAAGAATCAAATCTAAGGATATTAAAATAATCTAGGCACCCCTATAGACTCAAGATCCATAAAGGAGTGAATGAGATTTATGGGCCCAACTCTATGACAAATCATTAAGACTATAACCTACACAAACTACCTAGAAGAGAGCGTGAGGCACACCATCTTTTACTCATATCTCTAGATACAGTTTGCATGGACCCAAGGCTATTTAGGAGATACGAAGGGGTCTATAGGATAAAATTTCATGAAAATAAGTTATGATTTGAAGGTGTGTACTATATGAACCTTCATTAATATGATGGACCTCCAAAACCCTAGTTCAGACTCGATGAAGAAGATACCCCTCCAAATGCATCCAAATGAGGTGTTTAAGCTATTAAAAGGTCCTAATGGTCTTCCCAAGTCCCCTGAGCACTCTGATGGCCTTCTAGTTGACACATTCAAGATGTTTAGGGTATAGATATAACCTAAAAGAATTGTTATAAGCCTATATGCATGAATTTGATAAGAATATACATATTCCATATGTCCCTAAGGAGGGAGAGGGACCTTGAGATCTCAGATAATGACATAGTAGTCACCTATAAGGGCTTCCATGCCTAACAACCACTTGTAAACAAGCCTAAGTTATTAAATGAGAGACTGTATACACATAAGATGAGGTAAGTGGTTTGATCAAACTAATACAGATGATCTAAGGGCCTTAGGGGTGATTCATGTCAAGGAAAGTGGCTAAGTGCTTCATAACCCTAGTGTAGGGTTAAAACTCAAAAACCTTATATTCAAAGATATCATTCTAGCATCTTACTTAAGGCAATACCACTTGAAATATTGAGAAGAGGAAAAAAGAGGATCAAGTGACATTTTAGACCTCCATGACAATGTTTATCATGTTGTTTCAAGTGTGTGAGACACTTTGGTTTGTAGGGGAGAAGTCATAGTTGGTCATTTTAGCTTAAAAGTGTCTTAGGACTGCTCAAAATGTACATTTCTCACCTGAGAGGCAAATTAACAAGATCATAAATGTACATAACATTTTCATGGGGAGATGATCACTTTGGGAGAGTTGAGGGGCCTTGTCTATAAGATATTAGTGGCATTGGTTTAGAGATTAAGGTCTTGACCTTTATGAACCATTGCTAAGAGTCCAAAACCCTCTTAAACCTACCTAAAACCCTAATAAAGACCTGATTGGGAATATCTTGGATAAAATTCATACAAATTCATTTAGATGACTTGGTAAACACTTGGATTACTTAGTCCACTCAGAGAAAACCTCAACTATAGTACTGGTCTATATGGACAATATGCATACACCCAAAGAAATAATAATTATACAAGGTTTTGATTAGAAAATGAAGTGCATGACTTGATCAAGGCTTGAATATCTTTGGAGGAGGTAATATGAGACTTATTTAAACTTATGAAATCATAATATGTTCAAAAATCTACTTGGAAATGCTTCTACAAGTCCTTACCATACATATAGTCTTGGAATGTAAGGAGATGACCTAGTCATCTAAGTGAGTTAAGATTGTAGATTGAGATGCTTGGATATCCTAAGTCTTAGTGTATAAGGTTGGTTCAGATGGGAAAATAACTCAATAAATTTTAAGGTTTTATCTAGCTCTCATAGCCATCCAAATAGTGAACAACCAAGAGACTAGATTAGTTGTTTAGTAGGCCCCCTTAATCAACAAAATGGGGATGCTCATGGATTTAGAAGGATAATATGAAGTTAATGATTCATAATAAAACCTATGTAAATACATTTTAAGGTAAAAATATCCACATCCATGACCATTATGAATGAGTTAGGTAGTTTCTTGAGCATGGTCAACATGTAAGGAAGGGGTGGCCACCAAATGTTTCATGGAGGCCTAACTAGACATTTTCAATGACTTGTAACTATAAAAAAGAAAGGGAATTGACTATGAGTGTAATTAATAGGTTATTAATGGGTTAATGTTTTCTACAAATAAACTCTAATGTGCTAAAGGTGCTCATTCAAGATACTAGTCAACCTAGGCAACACATGGAAGAGTGTGGAGGGTCGTTGTAATTGATGTGTGAGTGGGCTATGAAAATTATGGCCTCTTCATCAAGCTTATATGATAATATTATCTTCTCTCTCTTACTCATAGTCTTATATATTCAATATTTAAGGCTTTTGTTTGGATTCCTCAACTGGGTATAGTAAAACTTTGCCAAAATTGTATCTTGAGAACCTTGAGAATTAATAAGGAAATGATTGATCATAGACTTATTTGTAGCATTAGTGTGTTATGGTTTGTCAAATTATATAAAGTGTGATGTTTTTTCTTCTTTATAGGTCCTCTCCTTTATGTAGTTGTTATAATGTCATCCTATGCAGGTTATGTGATGTGTTAGAGTGTGATAGTTGTATTGAAGAGTGAGCTAGTTGATAGTGATTCAAGTAGGTCTCTTTCCCATTCTCTTTAAAGTTTAATAATTTACACATATCCTTCACATGAAAAACTTATGTCTAATATTTCATAAATAATCCTATTTTATTCATTAGTATATATTTGATTCATAAAGTGTTGTTTAAAGAACAGTTTAGAGTGGATAGATGAATATTGGTGCATCACCATATTTAGAATATATTTCCTTTCATGTTTTCACTCTATCTCTTTTCACCCCAACATCATTAGGTCTTATAAAATAAGATTAAGTTGATTTAGTAGGGGAGCTATCCCCATAACCTAGATGTTTGGTCCTCCTTCATCCACATCCTTTGGACCAATCCCATGTTATCCCAAGCTTGAAGAGAACTAAACCATCTTATTATAAGGGTGAAAATTGGAGTGTTAATAATACCCTTACAATGTCGACAAGTTTTTAATTTTTCATCATATGAAGGGACATTCTAACAAGGAGTGTTTCACTAAAAAATTTGGTGTTAAGATCTTACTAGCCTTCCAGAGCTCTCCACTTATGGAACCTAATCATAAGTTGAATGTGTTAAAGGAGCCTCTTCCTAACCATGAAAAAGAAAATAATAAGAAGAAGAAATCTAAAGCTAAGGCCTATCACCCTCCTTCTTACTCTTCTACCTTTTTTTTGTTCCTCTTCCTAAGTTGACCTAAAAGGTAAGGTCAAGCATGAGAGTAACAAGGTCATTACTACCATCAACATAGCCTATATTAGGTATGAGTACTTCATCATCATGTACTTGGGTCAACCAAATAACCCCATTGGGTAGACTAGCGATGCAAGGCCTACTACCCCACCCATGGGAACAAGAATCCCCAAATTCATATTTGACTTTTGGTGTAATATACCTCCCCAAAATAGACAACATCCTTATTCTATTATAGAGGTGTTGTAATCCCTTTTTGATGGTATCTCCATCTGGGATCTCGTTCACCTTTTCCTTGAGCAAAGGGGATTCATCTTTGATGAGATTGGTCTCTCTCATGAGGGTCCACTATAAGATGATATGGAAGTTTTATTCAACTCAAAAATCCCTGATCACCTCATCCACTTATGTTGTCTTTTGACCCCACCTCATTGCTAGATGCTTTGGTTCTTGCAAAGAGGGCTAGGTTCCTACTCTACATCTAGACCTTGATAATGATTGCCACATCAAGAGATGCATCATTGATAAGGGAGACACATTAAACATCATTCCTTTGCATGCCTTTAATAAGCTTGGTATTAGTCATAAGAAGCTATCTTATTCTTGCCAAAACTATGTTGGTTTTAATAATGATACAATTGTGCCTATGGGAAATATGAAGCTTTAGGTCAAGTTCAAACCTAAGATAGCCATGATCAAATTTTATTTGTTAAGACCTAGATATCTTATAAAACATGATTTTTAGCCGTCCCTAGACCACTTCCATGCAAGCCATTACAGTGATAATGTGTTGTATGGTCTGGTTTATGTATGAAGGTGAGGTTCACACCATAGAGGTTGACCTAGACCCCTGGGTGTTGCTATATGTAAAGACAAATCCCTCTAAGGAGGAGTTAGATATCTTAATATGGGGTTATCTAGCATCTCCCAAGGCCCCTATAACTAAATCTTATTTTCTTAAGGATGAACATTTTAACCCTACTAGGTCTTGATCAACATTCACCCCTCCCATACCCATTGTGCAACCCCTGATACCTCTTACTTCTAGGAATCTAATTGGCTCTTCAATATTAGGATAAACCTTCTGAGATGTATCCTTGGATATTTATCCTCCTCCCCTTTTGTCATGATTATTCCATCATGGTATTAACAATCTCATGCCTCTCCTACTGAGGTATCTTGAGTGTTCAAGTCAAATATTGAGAGCTATTCCATCCATGTTGTAGCATGTAACCTAATAAATGAGAGAAGAGATTAAAAGAAGCTCATGACCACATGTCTTACACAACTTCATCCTCTCACATGTTTGAATTTAGAGGTCTTGTTCACCAAGAATAACCCCACCTCTAAAACTCTTATGTTTTTAGTTATGACTGGTGAACCTTATGATATGGATGCTCTATATCCTTCTTCCCACCTTTTCTCTAAAATTTGGCCTATTTTTAGGATAAGAAAAGGCATACCTTAAGGGTAGGCCCCTAGTTAGGGTGAAGTGGTGGCCTTCCCTTGGGGGAAGCCCTAGGCCTAGACTTGTGGTGCCTTGGTGAACTTAAATACTTATTAGAACACACTACCTAGGCCCCTATTTGGTGGATTACCCATCTAGTGGAATCCATCATCAAAACTTATGGGTTTCTATGGCCATTTAGCTTATGCATTCCTCCTTAGATTTACCTTATGATAGAATTAAATTCTTTTGCTTGTTTTAGTTGGTAGTGCTACTATTTGCTAAGGTTATCCCTCTATCGAATCCTTCTCTCCTTATTTGTAGTTTCTATAGGTGGTGTGGGTTAGTGGTTGTGGTTATTTGACACTTATTTTGGCATTCCTTAGCTAGTATTAATATTTCATGGGCCTCCTACCAGCCCTCCTCACCTCTTATCATAGCTAACATTGTGACACTCTCTCCCAATTAGCCACCACACAAAAATAGTGGCTCTAATAGCTAAGGTGCCTCTACTACCTCTAACGCTCTAACTCTTCTTCACATTTTTAGTCATGCATAATCAAATTAGGATGTTATCATGTGCAAACCTAGTGAAATATAGGTATGCACTTGTTAATTCACCTTTTCCCTTGGTTGGCTGGCTTCTTAGCCTATTTTGGCCCCTTTTGGGCTAGTTTTTAGGCCCTCATGAGCTAGGACATAGGTTTACCTAGAAACTCATGGCTTAGTAGTATATTGGGCCATAAATTTTGTGGTCTGGTAGACCCCTAAGCTATTGGTTTACATAGGTAAGATACAACCTAGGTCAAAGGCCTTTTTTTGACTTTTCTTAGCTTCTGTTTTGTTCTATCATTGTTAGTGGAACCATGAAACCTCCATCTTAAGGGTTTTGGCCCATTCTAGACATAATGTTGGAGTCTATTTCTCTCTTTGAGGTCTCTTTAGGCCCAATTTTAGACATTTTCAACTCTTTTATCCCTAAGTCTTATGGCCTATCAGGCTTATGTATTCCTTGTCAGATATGCCTTGGGATAAAAGTTAAAATATCTACTTCTTTTAGTCAGTAGTTTCTATGGTCATTCATAGTTTATCTCTATTGATTCCTTCTTCCTCTTTCACCATGGCTCTTATAGGTGGTGTCAATTGTTGGTTGTAGTTATTTGGGGCTTACTCCAATTTTTTTGACTGGTCTTCATTTTTTATAAACCTCTTACCACTCATTGTCTCCTCTTACTATGGTCAGCATCAGCTAGTTGCCTTGATCATGAATTGGTTTCATTATTTAGCTCCCTTGTGCAGCTCATTTGTCCTAATTCACACTAAGATAACCCATCTGTAGTCACATACCACATCCTTGATCCCTTTCATGGTATACCTCTAATTATTGATTCACATACATGGTGGTAATTAGGGCAACTCAGGACCCACCACTATTACTTGGATTATCAATGATTCATGGGGACATGAGCTTGTTGCAACTAGTTTCTTTATTACCAATGAGATGAATAAAACCAATTAGTATCACATGATTATTAGTGCCTTAACTGATACTTATGTGCTAGGTGTATTCTATTTATAGTTATTCTCTAACTCACTCTTAGACATGTCTCATCTCATTGGAGTCTAGAACATCCTTAGCTCTGAGTGGCTCCCCCTATTTGAGGCAATGCATCATTTGCTCTCCTCTTTTCAGGACTTCTAGATCTCCTATATCCCTCACATGGAGAATACTAGAGCTAATGCTATAATGAATGTCATTTTGGATTTTATGATTTGATTTGATATCACTTGTGTCCCATCTATGTAGGAGCTAAAACTAGATCTAGATTTAGATCTGGATTACAAAACATTTGTAGTTTTACCTGTGGATCACATCATCGACTTATTCCACCACCATCCTTATCTAGTAGGTGCAAGTAATATTCTCTTTTATCTTTTTAATTTTTGATTTTATTTACTTTTATGTGGCTTCTAGGTATTACTTAACACTCCTTGTTCATTTAAAAACTGACTACTTATACCTTGGGGGCATATGTAATCATACTTCCCATGACCCTACTCCTTCCAATGATTACATATTAACTCAAGTGTAGGCTACTGACCTTGTTAATCCTATTTGAGACTATATACATGCTTGATCACCTCCCCAATCCATTGTTCACACCTTCATACATTTTACATGCTCTCTTAGCCTTCCCACTCATTTTAAACCCTTCTAGTGCTTCTAAAGACCCTTTCAGAGACCTGTTGACCACCCAAAATGATCTTTACCAAAGCTATGGATTATGAGGTTAACCTGTATTTTAGGTCACATGTTTTGACCCTAAAAGTCATGGCTTAGGCCACAACTTGGATAGAATTCCTTTTAAGGCTTCTTAGGTCCCTAACAGCTAAAAATGGGCATTTTTTAGGAATTGTGTGCCTTGGGTGCCCTATATAACACCACATCTTTCCTTTTTAGTTTTCTTATTCAATATTTCACTCTCACACCTTCTTGTATCTTTATTGATTCATTCTTGGTGATCTTGAGCTTACATTGTGATAGAGGATTTCATTCATTGCTACACATTATTTTAGAGACTAAATGGCTACTTATAATTATTCTTCCTACATTGTGTCTTGATCCCAACTTCTACAAGTTTCATTGCACCTTATTTGTGTACCTAGATTGGGATCTCATTCTCCTATAAGTTCTCACTTCACTTCCTCCTAGTTATTTGGACATTGGTTTGGACCTAGCTCTATATTGCATTCTTTGTCCTCCTCCTTTGCTATTTCAAACTTGGATTCTTAGTTGGTAGAGCATCTACACAATACTTTGATCTTGATATAAGTGCATTTTGTTGGGCAAAGTGAAACTCCATTATTCTATAGTGGTATATTTTTAGGGTTTACTATCTACATGTTAGTTTACATGTTTTAGAGTAGATAATGAAGTTTATTCATCATCTCAACCTTGAAAACCTCTTTCCCCTTTGAAAATGTATATCATTGCATATGATTGATTGATTTTGAATCAGTGTATTGTTTGGTAAATGATCTTGTGTTCAATTAGCTTAGTTTTCTTAGTTAAAATGATATTTTCTTAGTTATTTATATGTTAGATATAATTTTGTTTGAATACAGGAATTAGTTCAGGGTTTTTAAAGTGCATGTTTCTCTCCTTCTCTCTTTTTATCTTGAAAATATCATTTCCCTTCTGAAATCATATTTCAATTAATAAAATTACATGTTCTTAAAACACTCTTCTTACTTGGTAATTCTCTTTCATTCAATTAGTTTAATTTTTAATTTTTTAAGCATTGAATTATCCCCCTTTATTAATTAACTATGGTTATATCTATTAGAGATATTTGTGTCCTTTCTACACTCAATAGTACTAACCCTAACCTAGTTTACAAGTCCATCTATAAGTTGGTGTAAGTTGATAAACTAGATAGCCTCTATAGATATATAGTAGCCCATAATGTCCTTGAGCCTATTATGGGTTTGCTTAGTACCCTACGTACCCCCTTTCTAAACCCTCATGGCTCTATTTGGATTCTTGGAGCTATAAGTTGTAAGAGTCTTTTAAATTTTTTCATTATTATTACTAAAGACACATGATCATATAACAAAAATCATTAAAAACTTGTGATTACTCATGAGTAATCAATTCTAGTCTAGAATACCATTCCATATTATCTCATCACACCAAGTAATTGTCAAAAATGGGGTCAATAGTTGATAACACATGATTTTTTGAAAAATTAGTTATAAGGTTTTTTTAATTTTTGTTTTTTTCAAATTTAAGATAAGTTTGCCAAGTTTTTCCCATTTTAACTCTGAGTAAATGAATTCCATTTATAATTTTAATTTATTGTATCAATAGAATGTAAATAGAATGCTACTATCCATAAGAGTTTCAATTGCAAAATGGATTTACTTCCTTATTATGGCTTTTAAACATTACTCCATTTTGTGTTTTTGTTCTTTTTATTACATAGCTTTGAGATGCCTTACATATTTCACATGACATGTTTGGTCAATATTCACTACTTTTAGTTACCCTTAGACATTAATATAAAATATTTTATTCTTCTCTTCTATTATTACTATCGTGTTAGTAACAATGATGGTTATTTTATTGTTATCTATATCTATTAGTAGGCAACTTTGTTTCTACAATTATTTTTATTTAATTACATTCATTTTTATTGGAAAATTATCCTCATTTATGGGTTTTAATAAGAATAAAATATAAGTGCCTTATTTTATGCAGTACCATTCATGTGTTAACTCTTTAATTCCATTCATCACTACAAGAAGCACTTTTTAGGATTGCACCATATCAAGGAACCTATCATCAAAACCACACAATTATAAGTTGAACCACCACACCATTAGGAAGACTAACCGTCACTCAAATAAATGTGAACAATCACATCCTCTATAATCATTACAACTACCTTCTTGAAATGAGGTATACATTGTAAATTTATAACCCATAAAGCATCAAATATGATAAATATCATATAGAGACCAAAAATAAGATTAAAATTCACACACATTTGTAACTTTCCATTCATTCAATCAAGATAAATTAGTTAGAAGTACTCCCTTTTTAATCATAAGAACTTGCATTCCAACTTTTATTAAGTTTTATACACATCTATACTTTTCCATATTCTACATATTGAATAGAAGTTTCCCTAGTTTTCAAAGTTATGTTGCATTTGAATGTGTGATTTATTTATTATCGTTTAGTTTATCCTTATACATTTTACAACTTGCCACTTATTGCTAGGGACAAGGTTTTCTACCAAACCAACATCATGGGTCCCATGGTATGGATAAGTGGTATCAAAGTAAGAGATCTCATATGATTATGGACATGTGAGGACAAAATGAGAAAGAAGGATTAATAATTGGTTTAATTTCAAAGTATCTAGAAGAACACCATAACATAATCAAGATCATTGATGCCTAACAAACATTCATTGATAAATTCCTAGATATCCAAAAGCTTATTAAGGTTTCCCTTGATGATCAACTCAATGAAATCTTAGGCCAATTATAAAAAATCATGTTACAACATGGCCCACAATCCAATCCTTCCATCTTTTGTTCACATTGTTTTTTCATCAACAAACCCCCTTCAAAGTGTTAGTCAATATTGAAACATGAGTGTTTGAAGGAAAAATCAATGCTATAGCCTTATACGGATATATTCAACAACTTGAGGCATACTTATTGGCCAATAATTACACTTAAATGTAGAATATATCCTTTATAGTGTTGAATATGTCCATTTAGTGTCACACCAATGAGAAACCTTGAGCATGAAGTGTGAACAAGACTGTAAACCCATTGAGACTTGTATGTTTTTTTTGAATAACTTGAAGGAAAAGTGTTACCCCTTCATATGCCATGAGGATGAATACATCAAGTTACATTATTTTCACAAATGTAAGGATCGATCAATTCAAGAGTTTACCAACAAGTTCTATACCTACACTACATGTTTTCAAGAGAAATTGACAAAACAACATAAGGTGTTAATGTACATCAGTGGACTATCACCTTATATTTGTGTAAATACAAAGTTACTTGACTTATGATACATTGGAAAAGCATACCATAATGTCACCAAGATCTAATCCAAGGAAAATATGAATCAAACATTCTCTTATTCATACAACATTATGCATAAGAGCCAACCTGTGCACAATGCACCATATAACCATGCCACACCTAAGCATAACATTTTGTGCAAGGGGGAGTAGCCAAATAATGTCATGCATATCCAAAATATTTCAACATATTTTACCCCAAATAAAGGAAGGAATATCCAAGGTGAAAAGTGGTGCTATTGACACCACACAAGCTCACATAACACTTTTGAACATTATACATAGCAATCCTTAATTATGTAGTCTACATCAGGTCCCACACTAACAAAGGACATTGGTTCAAATTCTACCTATCTAAGAACTAGTGCCATTACCATAACTAGATCTTAGGAATGATACAATCTCTTCTAGAATAAGTTTAGGGTGAAAGGTTATCCTCTTCATGTGAACATTGATAGTGGGAGATAGAATAACATCATTATAAAAGGTATAAATTAGCACCTAGGCCTTACCACTGAAGCACATCCTAAACCATAATATTTTAGTTGGATTCAATAGAGGAAATATATATAAGCTAGTAGAAATGTACTTTCTAGTACAAAGTCAAACTCATGGAAAACACAATCCCCTATGACATCATACTACTTGAGATTTGTGAAATTTTGATTAGAAGGAAATATTTGTATGACCACACTAATACATATCAAGCCAAGACACAATGGTGGACTATATATGTGAAATATTGATTCTTTAATTTCTTGGAGTCACTTATAATAACCAAAATCCATTTGGTCTTGCCAAACAATGTCACAGCTCATTTTGAACATCTAAAATCTCATGCCACTCATGGTCTATCCAAAATCACTTAAAAAAGAGAGTAAACATGCATTAGTACTAAAACAAGCCATATAGACACCACCATAGTATTAATTACTTAGTAAGATACTACAATAATATGGAGACATTTAAAAAACCATAGGTTCTGCTAATGTATTGCATAGAAAATCATCACATCAATTTGGGTTTTGAATCCCCTCTTCTACACTCTCCTATATACTACATATCCATTTGGAAAAATTATGAAGTTTGGCCCCAGATCCAAGATATTCTTGATCAAATCAGGATCAGGCCTAGCTCTTCTCCTTTTGGGAAATTTATAGTCCTCACATGAAATAAAGATTGTATAAGGTGTTTGTACATTGACTAATGCACACTTCACAAGATAATGATGTAGAATAAGTAATCAATACCACATATTAACCACCTCTTAGACCATATCTAAGGTATAAAATACTTCACCAAGATCAACATAATGTCAAGTTATCATTAGGTACTAGTCTATCCTAATGAAGTTTAGAAAAAAACAATCAATATGTGAGAAGGAATGTATGAATGGTTGGTTACACCTTTTGATTTGGTCAATATGTCAGTAAATGTGTTGCACTTAATGGATGATATACTCAGGCCCTTATTCAACTATTTCATCATCATCTAATTGGATGACATCCTCATCTTTGTCAAGAATTGGGAGGGGCATTTTGAGGATATATTTCATGTCTTAGACACTTTTAACCAACACAAGTTACAATCTAACTTAGTAAAGTGTACATTTTGTGCAAGAGAGATTTAATATCTAAGCTACAACATTGACTATGCAATTATCCATGTTGATTCAAAGAAGATAAATGTAATCCAATATTGGACAAATCTACATAATCTCTCTAAATTAAGGAGTTTTCTTAGACTTTCTAACTTTTAACACAAGTTTTTTTGGTTTATCACACATAGCATGGTTTATCAGGCAGATAATGCATGCCAAAGAAAGTTTTTGTTAGAATAGGGGTTATTTATTTTTCCTTTTTTATTTATTATTGGATTTTTTCTATCACTTGGAGTTTTCATACTTATTGACTATTTTGGTAACCATTAGAGAAGCAACTTACAATTCCAAAGCTTTGAGTTTAATAGGAAATGTTCTTCAAATTCTAGTTATGTTTAGAAAAAATGGCTAAGTATTTAGACTTAGAAATTTTTCAAAGAGGTTGGTCTTCAAGTTTTTTCAAATGAGAATTCAGAGATTTTTTTAGAATGGAAGTTCATAAATTTTATCTGAACAAAATTTCTAAAGTTTTTGAAAGTTTTTACTCTTCAATTTTTATGTATCATAGACTAGTTGGAACTTGTGCATGATAAGTTTTTTGAAGGATTTGGGTCTTCAAAATAATTATTTTATTAAAATCATAAGGAAGGATCTGAACAAGTGTTCACAAGGATCAACTAAATACTTTTATCTTCAAAAAATTGATATAGAGAGGAGTCATGACTTTTGTTTTGTATAAAAATGCCAAAGACCAATTTGTACAATTATTCTGCATAAAAAAGTCAAAGACCAAAAGAGTTAGAACTTTTTTGTAAGTAAAAGTTTTAAAGGCAAGGATGAGAAAAGTTGTGAAGAAGAAAATATTTTAGACTTAGAAATTTCTTCAACTCCTTTGGGAGCCAGCTGTCAGCATTCCACATCCCTGGGCTTATTTGAAAGTCTTTTAGGAATTGGCTTTTCTACACAAGTTACCTAGGTGAAAATGACATCAAAAAAGTGTCAAAGTAAGTGGGTTAATAGGATGATACTACATGGAAAATTCTTAATGACTTGGTGCCTTAAGATTATCCATGCAACTATAAAAATCTATCAAAATAACAAGTAAATAGTATTATGCCACATGGTGAAATCTCAAAGATCTACCCCCCAAAGCTTTCTTAAAAGTGCAAAAATATGTCATAACTCTGGGTCAATGAGATGCTACCACATGGCACAATCCCACTGTCCTGCTCTTTTGGAGAGGTCCATATATACCCCATAATGTGTCAAAGCTATGAGTTAGTAGGATGGTGCCATATGACACAACCCCACTGCTTCTTTGCAAGAGTAGTCAACACACACTTAGGGATTCAATAAAGCAAAGAAGCATCGAGATGATGACACCTAATAGTAGAAAAGACCCAAAAACTAAGTTATCATAGAAGTTGATTAGCTAATAAGTTGAAAAGCAAGATATAGTAGAAGTTGAGCCAAATAATAAAGTAAAGATAAAGGAAAGGGCTACTGGAAGAGAGACATGTGGTATAAAAGGATGTCATCAATACATTAACTTGAATTTGATAGCTTGTCCAATTATGAAATCCATAAAAACCTAAAGATTGACAATGTAACTAAATTTATTCATAAAATCAATCATGAAGTGGAAGCTCAACTAGGGAATGAGTATAAAGTGGTGGAATTCAATGCAAACTCAAAAACATCATTAGCCAAATATTGGCATACATATGGGGATTAAGATAGATCATAAAAGACAAAGGCAAGCTCAAGGACATGTGGAAGGTGATTACACATGCATTGCCATGATGATCTTTAGGATATTCTCACTTCTTCAAAGTACCTTCCTAGATCATCATTCAAATATGTAGCTACCCCATTAGTGGGTATGACCATTCAAGATCCCAAGCTCTCTATTTTTCCTATTTAAGTAGGTAGAATTTTAATCAGAAGAGAACTCTCTTTTAGCACATAAATGCTACATAATTTTCTCCATCTAAGATCCCTATTTTGGGTATGACTAAGCTTTATTTTATGTAATTCTATATTTTCAAGCCTTTTGATCAATACAAGACTAAAATTTACCTTCTGTAAGATGATATGATTGTGTGATTTTTATGATTAGTTAATCTACATTTGTAATAGAAGTTTTTCTTCCTCTTTATGTCCTTTGTTTTCACCTTGTTATCATTACACTGAGTTTTAGACATGTTGTATGTTGTGTTGACATTGTATAGGCTAATGAGTTGTTGTGGAAACCAACTGATTCTATCTAGTTTAAGACCCTCAGTTGTCCCTTCAATACCCTATAAATAGAATCAAAACCTTCATATGAAATATTGATGTATGAATATCCTATTTTAAGGAGATTGTAAGAAATTTTATTTCAATTTTGAGTCATTTAGTGCTGTTAAGAAGTTATTATAGGGAGCATAAATCATTGGTGCATCACCTTTCTTAAGGTTTTAAGTTTTGTTCCATTTAAATTTATCCCTTTTCCCTAAAAGTGTAGTAATTTAGAATTAGTATAGGTGATCCATCAGAGGAAGATGACCTTCTCTAAAGGTTCACTCTAATTATAGGTGACTCATAGCCTTGAAGTGTTCCCATTATATCATCTAAATGATAAAGGCCTAAATAACCTCCTTAAGGGTGAAATTTAGATTGATAATAGTTTCTATCATGTTTGGTGGGACCTATACTCAAATCCATTGAGTTATAATTTTTTAGTTGAGAATTTGGGGATAATTTTGGCAAGTTTCAAGTGTTTAAGACATTAAATAGCACCTAGTGACTCTAAACATTTCTAGTCCCCCAACAAACCAGTCTTGAAATATTTTCATGCCAAGAGAAATGAGAACTTATTTAAGAAGTAATTTATAGTTTGTTGAGTTTTCCAAACCCTAAAAATAATATTAACTAAATCATCTTTGTTTCTTATAATAATATCTAAAGACTTTAGATAACCTTCCTCAAGATCTCAGTCTACGCTCCATTTTTGTAGATTTCCCTGACCAAGAGTAGGATTTATTCTAGTATTTTACATGGATGTCCTTAGATATCAAGCCTTTGTTCCTTTCAATGGATTTATATTATGATTTTAACATCCTCATTCAAATTTAAGTCTCTATAATGGTATAGGATCTTGACGCCTAACTCTATCGACTCATGGGATGGACTAGGAGAAGCTCTATGCAAATAGTTTGAAGATAAATTAGACTATTTATCCCTAGTTGAAAAATTGATTGCTATTAAGAGAGAAACATATGATTACATGGCTATTTTTAATCTCAAATTTTAGAGGACATGAGATAGGATCCCATTATTTGTAAGGCCTACACTTACATATGCTTTTATTTATTATCTTAAAGCCTTGAATAGTGATGTCTCTATGATGATCCAATCAATGGGTAGTAGAACATTATAAAATGATTATGAGGTAGAAATTATGGATAAATGTTACTTACATTATCACATATTCAAGTGCCAAATATCTAACCACCAAGACAAGATAAAGCTGTGCCCAGACCATCAAATGACCTGCAAGAGGTTAAAAACCTTATCCAACATTATAGAAATAAGTTGGTTACTCTTGAAAGATATCATGCTAAAAATTATAATCCATATCAAACACCTTACCAACCTTATCAAGAATAATAAGCCTCCCTATTAAGGACCTTATCAGAATAATAGCCTACCATATCAGGGAAATATTTAAGGTCAGGGCCAAGTCACTCCTACAAAGTAATATCAAGATTTTAATCCTAATGTTACCAACACATATAAGGAATTAGTCCCTATCCAAAATAATATAGAATATGAATATGAGTGGTGATTTCCCTATAATCTTCCCCACTACCAAAACACCTATCTTAATGGTGCCCTCAACTAAGCATTGATGGTGCAAAGCATAACACTACCATAATAGACACAAGTTGAAGCACCACCATAACCATAAGATTATCAAGATCTATCAAAAAGTGATTCTATACTTATAAAATGTTAAAGGGATGAGGATTATGGAGTAAATCACTTGCAAGGTTAGAAATAAACTTCTTCTTCAGGTGTGGTGGCCAATACTAAAACCAAGAAAAGGGTTATGGATATTGAATCGATATTTTATGAGTACCTTGCATTATCTTCTCTAGTGTTACAAGAGGTTATTTATCGTAATTTAGCTTCAAAAATTCAATAAATTTGGAATAATTAGACTCTAGTAAGTAAAGAATAATCCAAATTCCATTCTCAATTAGCACAAGTTTAAGAAGGTACTACTGATACCAAAGTAAAACAAAGGCTTGGTACTTCCCCATTAAATATTATTGAAAATATGAAGAAAATGAATGTGAATATACCTATGTGGGAGTCCTTATCCATTTCAAGACAAAAGGAACTATGGCGAGTAACTTTTTCTAACCTTGGTCTTTCAAAAGAGTCATCATAGGAAAAACCAAAGTTGGTGCTCACAAATAGCCCTTAGCCAAAGTAGGGTCAGCCAAACAAAAGTGTGAAGCCTACACCATTATATGTTTCCTTAATCATTGGTAGACATTTACACCATAATTTTATGATAGATTCAGGGGCTAGTAGCTCAATGATGTCAAAGTAGATATCAAACTAATTGAGTTTTGAATATAAGCCACTCTCTAAAGGAGTAGTCCAGTTGGATGGAATAACCATTAAGACCCTTGGTGTCATAAAGGTTTTGGAACTCACCTTGCATGATTGTCCTAACTTTTATACTATGTTTTCATAATTTATCTCCCTCCATACTTTGCCTTGTGTCTTTCTAGGGACTTTACTACCAAGATTGGAAGATATCTATCATTTGATTGGTCTCACATGATCTTTATAACTAGATATGTCACTAGAGTCACCATTAGGTCTGAGACAATTACTAAGAACCATATTGAACCCTATGTGTTAAATTTCATAAATGCCAATTGTACACTCTTTAACTAAGAAGACCATCCTAAAAAGCTAGAACCAAGTACACCCCTTGAAGGCACACCTAATTTACTACTTGATGAATGGGGGACTGATCATTATGAGTTTTATCCCTATAGGCTCAATGAAGAGGCTGATTTGGGTAACTATTTCTTGCATAAATAAGAATCCTTCATTATGAATCTCATGAAGATCAATGGACATGATGATGGTGTATAGTAGATTCACTTTGATGGATGTAGAAGTAGAAATGGAATAGGAGGAGGTGTCATGTTGGTGTCTCCCTTGAAGGAAAAGTATTATTCTACACTAAGATTTTATTTTAGCTACACCAACAATTCTTTTGAGTATGAAACTCTTACCCATGGTCTCTAATGGGCCAATAAAAGTAGAATTAAACATCTGCAAGTATTTAAAGATAATGACTTGGTTGTGAACTAAGTAAGAGGACATAATGTGACAAAAAATTAGTTATTGAAGTCCTATAAACATAAATTTTGGGACCTCATAGAGGAATTTTAAGCATTTAACATTTGATCCATCCCAAGAGAAATGAACAAACAAGCTGATATACTAGCTATTATTAGTGCTCAATTTGACATTCCAAAGGACAAGATATAACAACATATCAATGTGGTTATGAGACCTTACATACTTGATAACACCACCAATTTGAAAGTGTTTGAAAGTGATAAGAAGACTGTATTTTTCATGCAAGAAGAAGCTAAATTTTATACAAGAAATCAAAATAAATTACAATAATATGATGAATAGGTCATTCAATTGAAGTTGAATAGAGTTCCAAAGGGGTTGATCACACTTGAAATTTTTTTAGTAGTGATGATCAAGACAAAGGAGAGAAAGTGAACATGAAGATCAAGCAATAACACTATGAAAGAGTTTCCATATTTCAAAATAGATTCCTCCACCTTGGTAAGGTATGTAATGAAGAGGAAAAACATGCATTTGTTAAACTTTGGTAAGAGTTTGAGGACATCTTTGCATGGGAAAATAGTTATCTCAAAGGGTTTGACCCTAGTTTGGAACAACACACTATAGAGTTGATTTTTGATTCCAAACTAGTTAGGTAGAAATAGAAGCCCATAAACCCCAAGATAGAGCCTCTCATGAGGAAATAGTTGACCAAGTTGATAGACGCTAGGATAATCTTCCCAATTAAACATTCATCTTGGGTTACAAAATTGGTCCTTGTTAGGAATAATAATGGATAATTAAGGTTGTGTGTTGATTTTAGGGACCTAAACTGAGCTTCATTGAAGGATCATTACTCACTACCTTCCATGGAATAGATCTTGCAAATGGTGGTAGGTGAAAAATGTTTTTCCCTCTTGGATGGCTATATGGATACATCCAGATAATGGTGAAGGAGAAAGATCAATTAAAGACAACATTCACCACCAAATGGGGAACTTATGCCTATAGAAAAATGGCCTTTGGTTTATCTAATGCATGGGCAAATTTTTAGAGAGCTATGTATATGGCATTCTAAGGACTAATCAATGACATTATACTTATCTATATTGATGATATTAAAATATTTTTTAAACATGATGATGATCATTTGAATCATTTTAGGCAAGTATTTGAGAAATGAAGGTACTTTGGGGTCTCACTGAACCCTAAGAAGTGTATTTTTTAGTCCATAAAGGAAAAATTCTAGGCCATATTATCTCCAAGGAAGGGATTGTAATTGATCTTAAAAGGGTAAGCACCATTATAAAGTTATCCCTACCTAATCATAAGAAGGGGATATAAATATTCTTAGGAAGGATCTATTTTGTTAGAAAGTTTGTTCCTAATTTTATCAAATTTTCAAAGCGTCTAACTGCTATGTTAAAGAAGAATAAGATCTTCCACTAGTCTAAGTAAAGGAAACATAGCTTCAAAGAAATCAAGTAATCCATAACATAGGATCCTACCCTTATGAATACATATTTATTCATGGACTTTACTCTCTATTCCTTTAGAGGTATGGACACTATTTCAACTATGCTAATGTATAAAAATGATGAAGACATGGAGTAACCAATAGATTTATTTATCCAAGGTTTAGAAGGTAATGAGGTAAAGTATTCATTTATCAAAAAATAAGTGCTAACTATTATAATAAGTTTGAATAAGTTTAGATACTTGCTATATAACAATAAGGTGCATTTACTTTTCTATCACCTGAGTGTCAAAGATTTCCTCCTAAGCAAATATTTGTGTGAAAAGAGGCCAGGGTGGATTATAAAGGTGATGGAGTATGATGTGGACATTAAGGTCAAAAAATTGGTAAGAGGTAAAGGTTTGTTTGAGCAATTGACTTCAAATTTTTAGAATGATAAGAATGTTGTCTCATTTCTCTAAGATGGACAACATTTACTTGTACCTTTATTTCCCACTAACTAAACCCAAGATATGGCCAACTTTCTCTTGATCGGTGAGTGCCCTTAAGGATTGAATAAGGAAAAAATAATTTATTTGAGATTGTAGTCAATCCATTATGGTCTAATAGGTGACATAATTTTTAGGAAAGATGTAAATAGTATTCTATTAAGGTGTATAGAGACAATCTAGATTGATAAGGTTCTAGAGGAATTTCATGATGGACCATCTAGTGGAAACTTTTCTCCAAGGACTATAACCATGAAAATAATAAGGGTAGGATATTACTAGCCTAATATATTTAGAGATCTGCATGCATAGATTAATAATTATTAAAAATGTGCCTTCTTTGTAGGCAAGCAAAGGTTAGTGGCCTTACCACTATGCCCAATATAGGTTGATCAACCCTTTACGTAGTGTGGCCTAGACTTCATTAGGATTATAAATCCACCATCAAGCATATGACATAAGTGGATACTCATGACCATAGAATATTTCATAATGTGGATGGAGGTAGTAATAATTAAAAAAAATAGAATAAGGCATCAATATTGGATTTCTATGAGAGCATTATAATGAGATTTGGAGTTTTAACCACCATCATATTTGACAATGTATTGTCCTTCCTTATAACAAAGATCAATGAGTTGGAATTCTAGCACAACATCCATCTAAGCACCTCCTCAAATCATTATCCCTAAGGTAATGGTCTAGCTAAGTCAATGAACAAAAAAATTGATTCACATTATCAAAATGAGAATGAAACACAATCAATGAATCTATCACACAAAACTCAAGACAACCCTTTGGGATGATCGGATCATGCTCATGAGAGCCTTAAAAAATTTACCCTTCATGTTAGTCTATGGGAGGGAATCTAGGTTACATGCATCCTTTGATTTGCCTTCACTAGAACTTGCCCTTCAGTTGGAGCTTCTCAAGAGTGATACCCTCATAATTATTTGAGCTAATGGAGCTCTAAGAAACTAGAGTGAAAGTTTCACACACCATGGATATTTTAGAAGCCAAGACTAAGAGGACCTTTGATAAGAAGGCCATTGATAGAATTTTCCATTAAGGATATTTAATGCTCAAGTGGGATGCAAACAAATCAAAGGCCAAAAAGCATATCAAGTTTGATGCCTTATAGGATGACCCTTATGTCATAATCAATTGCAAAGCATCCAATGCCTTTTATCTCTCCAAGTTAAGTGGGGAAGATTTTCCAATCCTAGTTAATGGGATTCATTTAGAGCATTATTCTTGAGGGATTTCAAAATCCTCGTACATAGTAGTTTAGTTGCATTATTTCCTTCAAGTGATAGTACACAGTAGTTGTTATTATTTATTATAAGTGATTTGGCATGTTTATTTGTTTTTATCCTTTGATTTTGTTATCTTTTTGTAGGTAATCTCAGTTCTTTTTAGTTGTTTAAACATTCACGCCAAGTAAGTTGTAACATGGTTGTGTCTCTAAAATGAAGAGTTTTGAAGGATTCTATGACTTCATGCCTAATAGATGCATAAGGCTACTGGTCTAAATTGGTTAGAAATAAATAAACCCCTATATGCCTCCAATAATGTTGACCATTTTGGTCACCATTGGAGGAACAACTTCTAGTTCCAATGTTTTGAGTTTAACAAAGAGGGTTTTTCAAATTCCAACTAAGTTCATAAAAAATGGCTAAGTCTTTATACTTAACACTTTTTCAAAGAGGTTGGTTTTTGGTTTTTGTTCAAAAAAAATTTCCAAAGTTTTTGAAAGTTTTACTCTTTAGGTTTTGTGTATCAAATACAAGTCAAAACTTGTGCATGACAATTTTTACAAAGGCTTTGGGTTTTCAGATAATTGTTCTAAAAAAATTAAAAGGATTTGAATAAGTATTCATGAGGATTGTCTAAGTAATTTAGTATTTATAAAAAGTATTGCAGAGAAGAGTTAGAACTTTTGTTCTACACAAAAAAGCTGAAGACCAATTTTCATAGTTGTTCTGCATAGAAAAACCAAAGACCAAAAAACATTTCTACAAACAAAATATCTAAAGGCATGGATCAGTATAAGTTGAGAATAATAAATTATTTTAGACTTAGACATTTCACCAACTCCCTAAGAGACACATGTAAACATTATGTGGCCCTAGGCCTTTTCAAAAGCCCTTTAGGACTTCACTTTCTTCTAAAAAATGCCTAGGAGAAAATGACATCAACAAAGTGACAAATTAAGTAGGTTAGTAGGATTATGCCATGTGATAAAATCCTAATGAACTAGCACCCTAAGATGGTTTGTGTAGTTACAAAAATCTATCAGAGCAACAAGGGCAATGATGCCAAGTGGCAAAATCCTAAATACCTAGACCTTACAACATTTTGTATGAGTACAAAAATCTATCAGAACTTTGGGTCAATAGGATGCTACCATATGACATAATCCCATTACTCTTTGATAGAGGTCTATGTATAACCTAGTAGTGTGTCAGAGCTATGAGTTAGTATTATGGTAATCAGAAAATAATTCTCTTTTAGCACATAAATACTACATAATTTACTCCATATTAGATCCCTATTTTGGGTATGACTGACATCTAATTTTTGTAATGATATATTTTCAAGCCTTTTGATCAATATAAGACTAAAGATTACCTTCTATACATTGATATTATTATGTGATTTTTATGCTTAGTTAATTTACATTTGTGATCGAAGTTGTTCTTCTTCCTATATGTCCTTTGTTTTTACCTTGTTATTAGTAGGCTGAGTTTTATACATGTTGTATGTTGTGTTTACATTGTCTAGGATAGTAATTTATTTTGGAAACCAACTAATTGTGTCTAATTTAATACCTTTTAGTTGTCCCTTCAATAACTTGTGTAAAGAATCACAAACTTTATATTAAAATTGATGTATGAATAACCTATTTTGAGGAGAGTGTAATAAAGTTTTAGTCAATTTTGACTCATTTAGTATTGTTAAGAAGCTGGTATAGGGAGCATAAATCATTGGTGAATCACCTTTATCAAGTTTTTAGGTTTTATTTATTATAATGAGCTCTAAGAATGCTGATCCAAATGAATGCACTGATGAAAGATGAAATGAAAGATGCATATTATTCAAGATAATATAGAGTAAACACATTCAACTATGAGAATGAAATCAAAGAGAAATAATAGCAACAAGACATAAATGCTCCAAATAATCCACACAATATACTGCATTAGAAATATGAAGGGAAAGAGGTGCATATATAGGTTTAAGAGGGAAAGATACCACACATTCTAGTAAATGTGGGACTAATATTCCCAAGTAACCAACATGACCTATAGAGCCCTAAGCAAGCTAATACAACCATGTAGGCAAAAACTAGTGGGAAAAAGGCCTATATCAACAACCCCCATAAGTAAAACTTAGGTGGGTGATGACACAAAAAATGGGTCTTGATAACAAGGCCTTATGAGATACCCATGTATAATGCAATCCCTCATAAAGTAGAGAAAAGGAGAAAACCCATAGGAAAAACTCCCCTAAAAAAAGAGACATAGAAGAAGTGAAGAGGCTATAAGCCCCCCTGAAGATGATGAATCTATTAAAGTGGGACACACCCTAAGAAGAGCTTGTAGATGAATAAACTTAGTCTCAATGAAGGGTTTGGTAAAGATATTAATAACCTGCTCTGAATACTATCAAAATACTAAGTCAATGACCTACTCATGAATCAAATCTCAAATGAAGTGCATGTGAATCTCGATGTGTTTGGTCCTCTAATGAAGGACTAGATTCTTACTAATCTAAATTATGATCTAGTTGTCATAAAATGTGACTTTAGGCCACTTGATCTAGATACCAAGCTCAGAAAGAATCCCTTGAAGCCAAATAGCCTCAGTAGCTACGTTAATAGCTCCCCTATAGTTTACCTCTATAGAAGATAAAAAAATAACATTATACTTCTTACTTGACCAACTGATGGGGATAGAGCCAAACAAGAAATTATAACCTAAAATGGACTTATAACTCTCATTGTCAAAAACCCAATATGAGTATGTGTAGCTGACCAAGTCAAAATTTAAACCAACCCTGTAGTGTATCCCATACCTATGTGAACCCTAAATTTAGTGAAAGATCCTCTTAGCTACTTTATAGTACAATTCATGGGGTTTATACATGAATCTAAAAATAATGCCAACAACATAAAATATGTTAGGTCTAGTGTGAGTCAAGTAAATAAGGCTGTCAACAAGTTATTGATATAAGGTAGCATCGACCAATGTAGTGGAATATTCTACCTCAAGCTTGAATCTAGATAGGAATGGAGTCAGATATAGCTTATAATCAGCCATATGAAATGGCACAAATAGATCAAGAGATTACTTGGGTTGTGAAAGTGAAATCCTTGAATCTATCTAAGTGATCTCAATGATAAGGAAGTAGTGTAGTGGGCCCTAATCTGTCATGGTCAATCTATCCTGAAGAGGTTTCTTCACTAGTAAAATAGTCGAAGAAGAAATCCATATGATTAAAAGGTCATCAATATGCAAAACCAATATCCACAATGGAGTTTGAGTGGCATCTAGTGAAACTTGAAGTAAGAAGGAAGGAATCCATTTTGGCATACCAAAATTGAGGGGCCTATTTGAGGCCATAAATGGGTTTCCTATATTTACACACTAAAAATAATCTTGAAAAAAACCAAGTGGCTATTACATATAGATTTACTCCTTAATGTCTTCATGAAAAAATACACTCTTCACATCTATTTGATGTACAATCCATCTATGTCTTGTGGCTACAAATGTGAGTCGGATTGAAGTCATGTTGGATATGAGTGCAAAGGTATCTGAGTAGTCAATGACCCTTTGAAAATCCCTTAGCTACCAATCAAGCCTTGTATTTATCAATAAATCCATCTATAGTATGCTTAGTATAATATATCCAATGACATCAAACCATCTTCCTTCCCTTAAGAAGAGAAGTCAAATCCCAAGTGTGATTGCTAATCAAGGAATCATATTCCTTGTCTATGGCTCTATCCCACTCAGGTATGCCTAAATCCTCTCTAAAAGTTTATGGATCCATCATGGAAGGAAAAAAAGCATGTGTTCTACTCTAAAAGTCTACTTGAAAACATCTAACATCATCTGGATCCCCTTCCTAAGTGCCTACACTCTCAAGTGCCTACCTAGCCCAAATAGGGCCTAAAATGGGTGAGTCATGTTTTGAATCCTCATCCTCAAATGCATGCCTAGAAGTGGATGAGGATGAATCCCCATCACTCTAATCACTATCAGAACTAGAAGAAGAATAAGTGACCTTGGTCTTAAAAATATACTATGAATGATCTAAATCTTTGAGCTGCTTATCTAAACTACATGAAATCAATGTAGAGGGACAAGTGTCAAGTAAAGAGTCGATGAGACTCTCTTAAAACCTAACACTCTTGATGAACAACTGATGATTTATGTGATGAAGAAGTCTATAACCCTTGACCCCATATGGATACCCAACAAAGATGCAAGGTTTGAATTGAACCTCTATAGACTTGTATTTCTTTTTGGGAATGCATGCCATCACCAATGATCCAAAGACCCTAAAATGTTGCACCTCTAGTTTCCTATTATGATAAGATTCAGAAGGAGTGATGCCCTTTGAATCTATATGGGGAACCTAATTTTGAATGTAACATGAACAATTGATGGCTTGTACTTAGAACTATGGAACCAATGATCTAGAGTGAATCATACATTTGGCCATCTCCTTCAAGGACTAATTTTTTCTTTCTAATACATGATTCTATTAAGGAGTGTATGATAATGTCTACTGAATATTAATCCCCTTAGTGGTAGAAAACTACTCAAATCTATGGTTTATATAATACCCCCCCATTATCTATTCATAGGAATTTGATACACTTTCTAGATTGCCTCTTAACTAGAGCCTTGAAGTCTCAACAATTATCAAAAAATTTAGACTTTTGTTTAAGAAATTAGACCCATGTATATCTAAAAAAGTCATTAATGAAGGTGAAGATGTATTTAGCCCTGATAAAAGATGGATGGGGAAACTACCTCATCACATCATTATGAATCAACTCAAGAGGTACTGAAGCTCTCCTAGCTTTGATTTTGTCAAATTTCTCTTTAGGATAGTTGCCTAGGGCACAACCCTCACAAAGTACCTTAAAGAATTTAACTCTAGGAAAGCCTATAACCATATCCTAATGACTTAGCTGATCAAGATAGTTGTAGTTAAGATGACCAAACCACTCATGCCATAGCCTTCTAACTCCATCTAAATGGGTAAATAATGTGGTAGGAGGAACATATAGAAAAAAATGGGAGAAGGTGTATATTATATAATGGTTATTATCCCTCCCCAATGAAACTGTAGAGTCACTATGTATCTCTCTAATCTCAACTAAATCTGATGTGAACTCAACTCTCATGCTTGCCCTATGTCAGTAATTTTTGACACTAAAAGAAGATTATATGATAGTGAAGGTGTAATTAGAATATTTGTGAACATTACACCTTTGACTTCAATAGGCACTCTTCTTAAAACTTCTACTAGAGTGTCATCACCCAAAGTGATATAAGACATGATATAGAGCTCTAAGTCAAGAAACTCAACTTATAACGAACCCATAAGGTGTAAAGCACTAGAGTAAATAACCCAAGATAAAGTAGATTTAAAAGCCATTACAACTAATGATTTGAACTTAGGTTTATCGTTCCATTTTTCCTTTGCCTTATAAGTTTCTTTGGTTGATGATGAATGTTTGAAAAACTTAGGGAATGATATATTTATTTCTCTAAGAGATGTCTAAGGTGGTATATTTGTTTCTTCATACAATTATTCTCATCATGCCCATTATTTTTAAAATAGGAGTAGTTAACATTTATCTTTTAGGTTTCCCTTTAGAGGAGGAGGTTTTAGTGCTAGTTTTTATAGTGGTTTTATGTTCTTTCTTCTTCTCAAAATCCTTACTCTTTTGTTTCTTATCCTTGTTGCGAGAGGCTTTCTATTTCCCATTCTTGGTAATGAGGGCTAAAGGTTTGAAAGATTTGAAGGTTTCCATCTAGATCAATTTATCCTGATCCTTAATTAAATATAAAATGAATTCATCTAAGGATGGCAATTTCCAGTTGGCTCCTATGGCTCTCTTGGTAGCATAAAAGGTAGAGACAAATACAAAGTAATCAAGTCATAGTTTTGCAAGCATAGATAGAACTAACTGCTCATCTTTATTCTCAGTTCCAAACTATTTTAACTACAATATAAGTGAATTAATATTGGTGAAGAAGTCCTCTAATGTGTAAAATTTTAAAAGGCTATGACTAATTATTTTAATATCAAGATCATGATCCCTCATGGTGTCAAATTTTTCAAATAATTTTTCTAGGGTATCCCATACTTCTTTGGGAGATTTGGCTGACTCTATGTGAAATAGGAGTTTTGATGACATTGAAAGACATTATATTAAAAAATATTCATCAAATTTATTAAACCATTTTATCTTATTTGCTTTAGCTATGGGCTCAACTTTTACCTCCATAGTTATGTAGAACAACCCTTTACTTTTAAGGACCATTGTAATCTTACTTTTCTATTCCTGGTAGTTAAATTAACAATGATAAGATCCATTATATAATGAATATTAATGATTTTGTTGTTTTTTTTGTTGTAGAAATCCAATGTGCATAAAAGGAGAGAATATTAGAATAAAATCACAATCACAATACAACCCCCTTGAAACTATGTCAAGTAACCCCTCCAAATGTTGGCACTTTATAAAGTAGTGTATTTTACAATGAAAATTGTTCTAATGAATGGAAAATAAGAAAACAAACACTTTTGAAAAAGATAGTACTCAATTTCAAGTTACCATTTGCAATATATTACCAAAATAATTTCCCATAAATAGGCCTATGATTAAAAACTTGCACTAGAAACTTAAAACTACCCTTGGGCAAGGTAAAATATACCTTCCAACCACTCATTGGAACCAGAATTTTTCCATGGACTTAAAAAATTCAATGAAAGTGAAAAAAAGTTTTGTTCGTTGCCTCGATATGCATTAAAGCAAGTTTGACTTCCTCTTTAAGAAAAATTATAGCTATTAAAAGAAAATAATGAAATGTACAACTATTTTTAAGAGGAAAGAAAGGTGGATTATTGTTGTTTTGGGATCTTAATCCTAGAAAGGCAATGCCAAGAAGGTTAGATTAGGTCCTCTACAAATTAACGTGTATCCTTCTAATGCAACATGTGCAAGGATGTAAAATGCATCATATGCTTTATTGTGAGAGGATTTTTAGAATGGTGTTGACCAAAATGTTGAAGCCTGAAATGTGGCAAGCTGAAGATCAATGCCTAGCTTCTAATCTTCCACATAACATATCTAGAATTATAATGCCTAAGCTTTAGATATCAATTTTTCGCTATAGTCTTCCAATGCCATGCTATTGTCTACAAACAAAAATTTCAATGTAGGCCAAAATGAGTATAAATCAGATAAAAAAATTGGAATGCCACTCTTTTACCCAACGCTTTTGTAAAATAAACTCTAATGCTTTCTTTCTAGATCTCATCTCAAAAATAACTTGCTAAAAGAAAGGATGCCAAGGTACAAAATGTGACATCAAAGTTTAGATATGAAAACAAGAGATCTCTGCCAAGAAACTTCAATGCCTCCCCTTTTTTTATTTCTTTTTTTTCACAGATCTAAAAATAATAAAGTGACCTAGAAAAAAATTTCCAAGCTACAATATAACATATTCAAAGCACCAAGTTTTCCAAAAAGAAATTGTTGATCTAAAATCTCTAGAATTTCAACACCTTTGTTTGAATCCAAAGCTTTGAAATGGTGTAGATTTTATAAATTGATTATCATAACAGATATTTGATTTCTATAACCCCAAAAACAAAGTGATAATGGTAAATCAAATAAGGTTCTTAATGTCAAATCAAATAATACAACAAATTAAATCTCAAATCAGGGAAGATTATGATGCCAAGCTTCTCTTAGAAAATATGTAATAAAAATAGATCTTAGAATCAAAAGAAGGTGCTAAGGTTAGATCTAAAGAAAATGAAGAAATAAATCTAGTGCCTAGCTTCTTCTCTTTTATTGCCTCAAAATAATGAAAAACTTGTAGAAAAAACTAGACAATCCCTAGATCTAGTAGTGCTCTGATACCATATCAAAATAAGATCAAGATTTTTGATCCAAATGAATACAGTGATTCAAGATGCAATGTAAGACACATATTGTTCAAGATAATATAGAGAAAACACATATAACTAAAAGAATTAAATCAAAGAGAAATAATAACAACAAGACACAAATACTCCAAATAATCCACAAAATATAATGCATTAGAAATATGAAGGGAGAGAGGTAAATATATAGGTTGGAGAGATAAAGATACCACACATCCCAGTGAATGTGGGACTAATCTTCCCAAGTAACCAACATGACCTCTAGATCCCTAAGCAAGCTAATACAAATGTGTAAGTAAAACCCAATGGGAAAAAGGCCTACACCAACACTATTATGTTTCTCTTTCCCCCTTTTATTGTAAGTGTAGTAATTTAGTGATAGTCTAAGTGATCCATCAAGGGAATTCAAACTTATCTAGAGGTTCACTCTAATTATAGGTGAACTACATCCTTGGAGTGTTCCCATTGTATCATATGAATAAGGAAGTCTTAAATAATATACTCAAGGGTGAAATTCAAAGTGATAACATTAATTTCATAGAGAATCTTGCTTAGGTTTATAGTTTGACCAAATGACTAGGAAGTAACTCCTTTGATTGACTATTTTGGGTATGCGAGTTACTCCTCTATTCTTGGATCTATTAACCACCTTTTATGGAGGAGTTACTATTCTATTCTAAGGGTTAATTGACCACCTTTTATGGAGTTACTCAACACTCTCCTATATGTACATCTCATTTGGTGAACTTTTTTAGTTAATAGAAGATTGGTATCTTGGCTCCTATTTGTCTTATGTAATATTATTTTATTGATCTCATATAACTTGTAATTGTGTGTTGTGTACTTGTTTGTCTTGCACCTATGACAAACCTATGTATATACATGATCTAATGATCTTAGACATAACTATTATATGGTATCAAAGTGCCATCCTAGTAATCATGTGTCTAGTTTTATGGTGTAAACTTTATTTTGAAATCTTGAGATTGTTTGAGGCATTTTTTGGAGTGTTTGAAAAACAAATTTGAGTGTTTTTTGGAAATATCAAAAACACTATAAACTTATTTTGAAATATTGAGATTATTTGAGATATTTTTTAGAGGGTTGGGTGACCAAAAAAATTATAGGGTGTTTTTTTGGAATGCATTTGTGTGGGATTTGGTTTTATCTTGGCTCAGTTATTGTGTGATTATGTAGGCTCCTTTTATTTATTGATCCATGTGAACTTTGTTTATTTTATTGAAAAAGACCATTAACATCCTCTTATATGCCATAAAACACCCCATCAACCTATTTCTTGGTATACTAACCTTAGATGACTCATGGTAGTTTTAACTCACTGGTTTAATATTGTAAAATGCCCTTGCCTGGTCTAAGACAAACTCATGCATAGATTCTTGTGCATCTTCCTCTGACCAAGACCTAGTCTTCCCCTACTTGGCATATTCAGTAGAGGATCTTATCAAATCCATGTACCTCTCACATAGAAAGGACCATCTAGAATGATTGTAGACCTGTTTGTTCATTATTCTAGCTTATATCTCTGATTTTAGTGAGAGGTAGAGGGACCAATCGGTGGTCACAACATCACCATTTTTTATATCTATTTTGGAATTTATAAACTTCAAACGTCCTCCTCCAACCATCATCCACCTCCTTATTCCACTTGAAACTACCTTGGTAGGCATCCTCATCTAAAACCATTTCTGCATGCAAACATTTTCACTTACCACTCATAAATAAATTAATATCTTTTTCTTTTTTTTGAAGGAAAAGTCCCTTTTTAACAAAATTACTTAACCACTTTTACAAGTAGCACATTCAAATGTCTTTAAAAGTTAAAATAATTTATTGGCTTTGGATATTTTTGAAGGTGGTTTATTCTAAAAAAAATAGGGGGACATAATTTTTTTTAAAATTATATTTTTGAAAAAAATATTAACATGGGCCTATATGGATAAGGGAGATTATTTTTTAATAAAAATTGTAATCACCTAAAAGTGGTATTTGAGTGCTATGAGTGCTACTTGAGACAACCTATTCCTAGATTATCCCTATTATAGAGTATTTTATCACACTTTTATAGCCTTTGTGTGGACCACAAGTATCCTTAGTTAGCTAAAACATAGTCTCAGACCCTCTTTCCTAGATCCTAGACCTTTGTGCCTAAAAACCTACCAGCTAGAAATTAGTGCCACATTAAGGACACTAGAGCCACATGGCGCTAGTGTACCCAAAATGGTGTTAATTTCCTTTATCCTAACTCTCTTGAATATATATATTTTCAAAAGTAAAACCATCCTAAGGTCAGCCTAAGCATCTTTTATTATTTGTACAAGCAACACAACACTATAAATACATGAATTTTAGATCTCTATCCACTAAATGGAAAATAGATGTAAAAGACCTATCAAAACACAAAACATGTTAAACAAAATCAAGGTTATTAATCCCTATTCTTCCCTACTTATACATAATACCATCTACAACTTCCCTAAGCCCATATTTTCTAGATTTCCAATCTCAAGCACACTCAAGGCATTAAATAAAACTATTATTCTAGCATCACTTGCACTTGCATAAGTACTTAGGTGGGGTGACTACATCAGTCTTGATCCCTCATTAGAGTATTGATATATAGGAAAATATCTTCATATTAGGGTGTTAAAGATGTCTAGCCTATCCTAATAACAAATATACATTTTTATATCATGCCTTAATTGAAAGGAGGATTAGGGTTTGCATCATAAACCATCTATTATAGGCATGATATAGAGTTTCAGAATTCATGCATACATGAACACATTAGAAACATAGGTGCAAGTGTACCCAAATTTTAGGAATAATCCTACATAAAGGACATTGGCACCATTTTTAGGATATTAGAGCCACATGGCACTACTATCCAAGTGTGGCACTATTGTCTAGGAGAGGATCTAACATAGGGATCTAGTTTAAGACACTCAAAACTATTTGTATCTCAGTTTTAGCACTCAGATCTTCCATGTTAGGTGTTTTCAAGATAGGTCTTTATTTTCATATATTTGTTACTATTTTTAGAAAGTAAAAACAAATCAAAATATGTAATAGATAAGTGGTTATTTATTGCATATTATTTCATTGATTTAAACTACTCAGCCCTTTAATCAAACATAGGATTAAAGTAGTAAAACTCTAAAAGGTTAAAACATCTAGTGAACCTGACTTACTTTGAATATTACTTAAAACCCTAGTTTTACACATGCTTTACCTTTTCCCAAATTTTTTTGCACTATATAAGGGTTAAAAAATTCTATTTTTCTAATTTTTTGGCATAACCAAGCTCATTTAATCAATCCTACATTAGGGTTTCATTTATTTAATGTAATTTACATTTTTGCAAAGTAACCCTAATTCAAAACTTTAACCCTAGATACACCTAGGGTTTACAATTACAAAACTTAGATTTTAGATCCATATATCTTTTGATTTTTATTTCATACAATCATGATCATAATTATAGAAGAAATTAATCATTTTTGTTGAAAAGTCTAATACTTTCATTTGCATGCTTGTTCCCTTTAATTTAAAATGAATTCAAAAAAGACAAACACGTGTATAAGTGATGCTTTCTATAAATTGAAATATATGTCATATTTCATATCATGTTATCTTTTTCCTATGTGTAATTCCATTAACAAGCAAAATTATCCACACATAGAGGATTTAACACATAAGCTAACAACTATGTTTCAAGTTTTAATGAATCTTATGCACAAGAAAGAATCTCCTTATCTTACTCATCTCCATGAGGGTGATAACTACTTTCCTTCTAACTAGGTCCATGTTATCATCCCTTCACAAAATTAAGAAACCTATAACAATGTCGCTAATCCCCATACTTAGCCTATTCACACCTCTTCCCTATAAGGTGTATTCCTACTTGTTTAATCAAGAACAAGTAGGGTTTTCACTTGTGAGACTCTATTTAATCAAATCATCAATATGAGCAAGATAATTACAAGTTTACAAAATTTGAATCAACTATTACATGAAAATATTACAAAATTGGAAAATAAATTTACAAGACAAAGGCCTCTAGGGCACATTAGTGTAAATCATGTATATGCAGCTTCATCTAGTCAATTTAAGGAAAACAATATTACATACCAAAACACAAAATCACAACAAAGTACATCCACAACTAGTGATTCAAAAAGCATTCAAAGATATGAGGTATTAAGGGAAATGATTAAATCTAAGTTGATCAAGCTACCTCCTCTAGATCCAATGAGGAGATATAGATATTTTGTGCATATCATATAATGCATGGACACCACAACGATCATGTTTAGCATTGAAAATGAAAATACAATAGATAATGGATACACATGACTCACACAATGACACATTATCTACACAATAGACAATGTCACATTTACCAATTAAAAAGGGTCAAATTCATAAATAGTAAAAAAATGGTTACTAAAGCATAACATAGAACAACATAATTTTCACAAAGCACAATTAGATCAAGAAATAGTACAATAAACACAAGTAAACTAAGAAAAAGATGCAAATCTACCTATCTAAAATGAGGCTCAACTTTCAAAGTAGTATGGGTTTGGTTAAAACTATCTATAATATTTTAATTATCATAGTTAAGGTTTGGGTAAGCAGGCCCAATACATCACTTCTCCTATTCTAGCAGTTGATAATATTGGTCAATAGGGTTTGGGATTTACTAAACATCCTAAGACACATCAGTCATAGATATAGTTTATCAAGGCAAAACATCTAAATACATAATAAGATCTTAAGTTGCAAAGTAAAAATCATGCTACACAAACAAGCATTCTCAAATAAGTTTTCTAGCAAAAGATCCTTCAAAACACCTTATGTATATAATACGCATAGTTTTAAAGGGAAAAATCAAAATTAGTATGCCAAAGAACAATTCAAAAAGGTTGATTCCATGGTATGAGGCAATTCCATCTATCATCCCAGGTTATTATGATTCTGATGATGAACAATACTTATATTCCTACTATAAAAACATTCAAACACATCATAAGATTCACACTGAATGAGAGATTACCATTCCTATTTTCAACATAGACCATAGTGATAGTTATTCTCCCATGAAACTCATAAATTATTATGGTTCCTACCCTCTTGTATATACTTTACTTTTATCTTACTCCTTGTATATAGTTCATTTTCATTTTTATTATACATAGCTCATATATAAAAAATACAATAATAATATAACATGCCAAAACACAAAACATTCAAATATTACTAAAAAAAACAAAATTTATAGATTTTATGAATTGATATATTTACACTTCTCATACTTTCTAGACACTACATATGATAGCTATCTTAGTATAGTCAATTTTATCATACATACATGCTTCACTTGTTCTTGTCGAGTGCTTATAAATTTTTTAAAGGACTTACATCCACTACATTGATCAAAATTGATATAATATACCCATTGGGGGCATATACATTGATCCAAGTTTATTTATTTGATACAGTTGCCCACTTGGGGGCATCCCATAGATAGTTTATATTACTAGGTTCTATCCTTACATACTTTACATTCTATTTTTTGTATTGATATATCTTGATATTGATCATTATTACTCATACTTAGATTTTTTATCGACTATCACTACTTTAGACCCATCATATGTACATCCTAGCTCTTACATATATTTTTACTACATTAATGTATGCTTTCATTTATAGCTTTCCTAGTTTAGACTTGATTGTATTCTCTATGCTTCTTCTATTAAAGGGCATTTGAATATGCCTTTTTTATTTGGCTCTATGCCACTTATATTCATTTATGCCTTGGACATGTGCCCATGTACCTTGTGTGTGATTTTATAATTGTGTATGTAGACATTTGAACATGTCCTTCTATGTGCCTCTAATCCAACTTGTTTGTTGATTGTGTATGTGTACATTTGAACATGTCCTTTTATGTCTTCTTTTCTTAAATTTAGTGACATGTGTCGATGTCCATTGTATTGTGTCCCCTTGGCCTATTTTGTGTGCCTCATGTGTTTTGTATATATGCTTTCTTGTATGCATCATGGCCATGAAATTTTTCTTTGCTTGTGCCACATTAATTTTTAATACCATGAGGGACCTCATGCATTTACCCTTTCTACTTGGGTGATGTGATAGACATCATGCCCCATCCCCCAGGTGATATTTAGATTTGATATTACACACATTGATTACATATATATTAACACCCTTATACAATGATATAGGTAATATACATCTTACATTACATACTTATGCTTAGATTCTCTTATACTCTGATGTGTTCTAGATAACATATTTTGAAGAGCTATTTCTTTTGAAGATAATTCTTGCCTAATTTTAATAACTACCCTCAAAAGAGGGGAATTAGTAGGGGTTTTTCATAGAGATCAATCTCATAAATTGTATTCATAGAACATTTTTCATCACACATGCTCAATTTTAGAAAATTATACATAGGAAAAACATAGGAAAACATAAGGAATAAAAAATCAGTATAGTAACTCAAATTTTAGACCAGATAGACATTAGCACCCAAATAGGGACACTAGCACCAATTTAAATTTTATAAAATATGTGGCACTATTATCTAGTATCCCTAATTTTAGGGTAGTTTAGATTAACAAGAATAATACACCCAATGCAATATAGGTTTGCATAGATACAACTACAAGTTTGACAGTTATAATCAAAATTTACTCATATTCACACTAGTTCAACTCAAATTCATATCAATTGCTTATATTTGGGGCATCATACATGGAATGATAATTACCAAATTTAGTTCATATACTTAGATATATTTAATACAACTAAGTCTAGAATCAATATATTTAGATATCAAATTAAGGGCATGTGCATGACACATTATTTCTATATGCTCAATTACACATAGGCTGATCAGATGGAATGATAAACTCCATGCCATTCACTACATTGTATATACTTGAAATTGTATTCTAGGTTGTCACCAATTTCATGTCTTACTCCATTTGTAGTCATTAGCACTCTCAAGTGGCCTAGAGCTACCTAATGTACCTGAGTGACAGTAAAGCTAACATACATAGTTAGATATACCTAATTATTTATTGTACTTTACATAGTTCATTTTTATATGAATATACTAGACACATGTGAGAAATGATAGAGTTATATCCTACTTGAGTTCTTAACCCACCCATGTGAGAGGGTTATACACACTTTCAATCTAATTGAAGCTATTCACAAATCATGATCCACCAAGAAGGGGTGGGCAATGATGGAGTCAAAACCAAATTAAGTTCTTGAGCCACCCACATAATAAGATTAAACAAGATATCAATCAAATCTAAGATATTCAATGATTTGATCACTATGTATACACACTTAGAAGTTATCACTAGGTTCATGCATTAGTTCACATACCTAATGAGGTGCATTCTTTACTTTCCTCTTTTTCATCTCTTTACTCAATTTTAATTAGTTATTTATTTATTCAACATAGTCATTCAATTTTGATATCTCTTAAGTAAGGATTTATTTATGCATGTTTCATTACAGGTCATGCTTTGGATCATGCCTCACATACACATACCTAGATTCACATACTTAGACTCAGCTTCATGGGCTCTAATTCCTAGGTAAGTCTAGGTATGCTTTTTATTTATTTATACTAGTCATTTCACTTTGCTACATTTATAACATAAAGAGGGGGGGAAAATGTGATCACCTAAAATGGGCATTAGAGTCTTAAGAGTGTTACTTGAGATAACCTATTCCTATCTTATTCCTAGACCTATCATAGAGCCTTTTATCACACTTTTCTAGCCTTTGTGCAAACCATAGGTGTCCCTAGTAAGGTAAAACACAATCTCAAACCCTCATTCCTAAATCTTGGCCCTTCTTTTTCATAGCTCACTAGCTAGACATTAGTGACACATTAAGGACACTAGAGCCACATGGCACTAGTGTCCCCAAAATAACACTAATTTCCTTTGTCCTAACTCTCCTGAACAAATATATTTTCAAAATTAAAACCATCCTAAAGTCAGCATAAGCATTTTTTATTATCTGAATGAGTTATATAACACTATAAATACATGAATTTTAGACCTCTATCCACTAGATGGAAAATAGATGCAAAATATCTATCCAAACATGAAACACGCTGATCAAAATCAAGGTTATTAATCCCTACTCTACCCTACTTCTACATACTACCATCTATAACTACCCTAAGCCCAAATTTTCCAAATTTCTAATCTTAAGAACACTCAAGGCATTCAAGACCACTATAATTATAGTAACACTTGCACTTATACCAACACTTAGGTGGGGAGAAATACATTGGGATTGATTCCTCCTAGGAGTAGTGGTGTGTAGGGAACTCTCTTCATAGTGGGGTGTTAAGGAATTCTAGCCTATCATACTAATGAATACACATTTTCAGCTCATGCCTTACTTATAAGAAAGATTACGGTTTGCATCATAAATCAACTATTATAGGCCTAATATAGAGTTTTAGACTTGGTCATTTAGGAATAAAATCCATAAAAATAGACACAAGTACACCAAAATTTAGGAAAAATATTATGCAGAGGACACTAGCACCATTTTCAAGACACTAGATCCACATGGTGCTACTATCCAAGTGTGGTGCTATTGTCTAGGAGAGGATTTGACATATGGATCTAGTTGATAACACTCACACCTATTCGTATCTTAGTTTTCAATAGTTAGATCTTCCACATTAAGTGTTTTCAAGATAAGTCTTTATTTGCACATATTTATTACTATTTTTAGAAAGTTAAAGCAAGTCAAAATTTGTAACAAATCAGTGGTTATTTATTGCATATTATTTCACTAATTTAAACTACTCAACCTTTTAATAAAATATAGGATTTACATTAGTAAAACTATAAAATGTTTAAATAAAAACAATATATTGTGAGACTATTAAAAGATAAAGTTTTTTTTGAACAAACTCTTCATTTTTCACTAGACAAAGACTAGAGGGTGAGATCCAATTTGGCAGGTGGCCAAACCCCCTTACATTCAAACAAACACTTCATTTTCTCTCCTGATCACTTTGTGTACTCATATTAGATGCATTTTTAGCTAAGTTCAATGTACTCATTTTGTCTTAAAAATCACATATTTTCTAATATTTTTCACTGGTTTCTCAAGACACATTTTGGGCTATGCCCAAAATATTTTAAGCATGCATTATTTAAATTTTTTTTGGGTGGGTCACCATTTCATAGTTTGGGGGGAGGTGTAATGCATTTTTGAGTCACTTTCCATTATGTTTTTCACTTATATTTTTTTAACAAATAATAACTTTGACTACAACCACTGCACTTTATTTCTACACAATAAATACAATTTTAATTAATTCTCTAATGCCATTTAACTGCTATGACTAGAAAAACAAAATGAAAATTATATTAAAGAGCAAGGGTTTACATCATAATATAATGGGAAATGATATTAAACCTAATATAAAAAAATTATGTGGTACAACCATTGTGATGAAGCCTATGGATTGGTATGTCTGTCAGTTTTTCTTGATCTTATCTTTCAAGTAGAATATGTTAAAACCCATAGGGGAAAGTCTAGACCACCTTGGAAAAGATATTTAGGAAGCTATATGTAATGAGAGGGTATGAACTAGAGAATAAACTCATTAGTTAGGGTCTTAGAAGTTTTGACACATTTTAGGAATTATTCATTAAATTTAAGTCCTTGAGATTGTAATTGAAATAATGTGGGATAGAGAATAAATATTACCAACTTATTCTTTCTATACTCTCAAAACTAGTTACAAATTACTCTGTCTTTGTCTTGACCTTACATTCCACTAAAAGTGCTCTAGGCACTACATGTAATATGCCTTCTTTAGATGAATTTATTGCTAACATGACTCGAGAGTAAGGAAAGTTAATATATATGGGCACATTGAAGTCCTGAAAACCTCAAGCCATAATTTTTGGGAATGGGAAACAAAAGGATTCAAATAAAGAGAAAAATAAAAATAACAAGGATCAAGAGAAGAAAAAAGAATCAACCTCTACCAAAACAACCATTGAGTTCTCCTCTTCCAATGATAAACTTAAGAAAAAGAAGGTTAAGTGTGACTATTGAAAGAAAAATGGGCATGTTGAACATAAGTTCATGAAGAAATAAATTGATCACCTAAATCATCTTATAGAAAATAACAACATAGGTGGCCTTGTGTTTATCAAGAAAAATTCATCAACTGTATATTATTCTAAGGCAAAAGGAAAAGGAAAAGAGAAATAAAAGGGCAAGGCTCTTTTATTAGTTGTAGTTCCAACCTCTTCATGGGTTATTATTGATTTGGTTGATTCTTACCCCATGGGATCTTTACAAATTGAGTTTTTTCATTAGATCCTTGTAACATGTTTTCTATCACTTTGGGTGATGACACTTCAATATAAGTTACAAGGAGAGGGTATATTGAAATGGATGGAGGAACATTAAATAATGTTCTAAGTTTTCCATTAATTATAAATAATCTCCTATCATTGTACCAAATCACTCATATCAATAAGGACATGAAGGTAGAGTTTTCACAAGATTTATTCACAATTAGAGAGTTGCATAATGATTCTATAATGGTAGTGGGTAAGGGAGATCACCAAGCTAGGTTATATACCTTCTCACATTTTCACCTAATTCTTCTCTGACTATATTGATAACTCATTTAGATGGAGTTATTAAATTATGGAATGAGCCATTTGAACACCTTAATTATCACTACCTAGAACAACTCAACAAAAATGACATGGTTACATGCTTACCTATGTCCATTTCTCTAAGGGTCCCTATGGGGGTTTCACCCAAGGGAAACATCCCAGAGAAAAAAATTATAAAGACAAAGCTTGGAGGACTTCATATGTATTAGAGTTAGTACATAAAGATTTATCTAGGCCTTTCCTAGTCTATCTTTCATAAGGCCCAAGTATGTCCTTACCTTAACTAATGATTTATGAGATACACATGGGTTCATTTTTTTAAGCAAAAATCTAAATTTTTTGACAAGTTTCAAGACTTCAAGGTTCTTAAAAAAAAATAATCATAGAAATCCATCAAAGTTATTCGAACACATAATGGGGGTGAGTATGTCAATAACATGTTTGAGTAGTTTTTCACTATAGAGAAGATTATTTTACAGTGTATCATTCCATATAGTCCTAAAAAAAATAGAGTTATAAAAAATAATAATAGGTCATTGAAAGAGATGACTACTATATGATTCACTCTATGTCATTTTCACCACAGTACTGATTGAAGCCATTAATTGTTCCTGATATATTCAAAATAAGGTTTATCACAAATATTTAAAAGGCATAACTCCATTTTAATCTTAGCATAATAGTAAACCCATAGTTGATCACTTTAAGATTTTTAAATCTCTAGCTATGACATGTATACTGAATAAAAACACAAGGCTATGGAACCTAAAAGCAAGCCTTGCATCTTTGTATGTTATCCAGATGGTATCAAGGGGTACCACCTTCTTAATTTGACCACACATGATTTGCTCATCGAGATAAGCATTCAATTTTAGGAGATCACACTTGACACTTCTCCTACTTCATTAGAATCACTTAAATTTAATTCAAATGGTTCAAATTATATTAAGAACATTACAAAGGTTGAGGACACTTATTCTAGTTTTGATAGTGAGAGTAGTGATGGGGATTCATCTCTATCCACATTTGGCCACACTTCATAGGATGATGTTTTTCTACCTAACTCATCCACTTATGGTCTTCTTTGGGCTAGGTAGACATTGTGAAGCATAGGTACATACATTAGGGATCCTTTAAATGAAAGGTAGACACATTTAAAGTTTTAAAGTGGTTCACATGCTTTCTATGCCTTTGCCTTAAATATATAAGATTTTTAGGATGTATCAGTTATTCTTGAGTGGGATTATGCTATGCATGAGGATTATAACTCTTTAATCAAAAATCATACTTGGGACTTGAAACTTCTTCCTAAGGGAAGAAATATGGTTTGATGAAGATGGGTCCATTGACAAGTTTAAGTAATGGTTGGTTGTAAAGGGTTTCTCACATGTGCCTAGCAGAGACAATACAAAGGCCTTTGCACTAGTCACCAAAATGAACTCTATCAGACTCACACATACTATTGCTACAACTATTTTTTGTGATGTTCATCATATGGACATGAAGAGTGCCTTTGTTCATGGTCATATTGAGGAAGAGATTTACAATGAGTAACCTTTAAGATTTGCTTAGGATTATTACCTTATATGAAGATTCCATAATTCCACCTATGACCTCAAATAGGCCCCTCGAGCTTGGTATGCCAAAATGGATTCCTTCCTTCTCACAACAAGATTCACCAAATACCATTCAAATATAATGTCTATCTCTTATGGTAGGATAATTTACTTTTGATTTTGGTTCTTTATGTTGATAATATTTTTGATCACCGATAGCTCTTCTTCATTCATTGTAGTTATGAAAAGGGATATTTAGGACATATTTTCCATGACAAACTTAGGCTTATTACATTACTTCCTTGGGATTCAAATTTCTTAGTCCAACTAAGGGATCACTTTTAAACAACCTAAGTATGCTTTTGATCTACTTGTTTGGTTTTACATGGATGATTGTAAGTCAACTCTGACTCCATTTCTATTTGGAGTCAAGATTGAGGAAAATTTTATTTCACATTTAGTCGATGCTACCTTGCATAAAAAAATTGTGTGTAACCTTATCAATTTGACATATACCACACCTAATATATCATATGTAGTGGTTTTAGTCTCAATATTCACGTAAGAAACCCATAATACATGCTATAAATAAACTAATAGGATATTGAGTTACATTGATTAAACACATAGATTTAGGATTCACTACCGAGATGGCACTGACATCAACTTGATTATCTATACTAACTTAGACTGGGCTAGTGATATTTAGAATCATAAGTATACTTTAGGTTACAATTTATCCATTGGTTTAAATATAATTAGTAGGTCAAGAAAGAAGTAAAATACTATTACTTTATCATCTACCAAGGAGGATTATGGGGGGATGTCAATGCTTCCATTGGGGCCATTTGGATTCAGATTATTCTCATAGAGTTTGGTATCTAGTTTAAATAACCTACCATTATCTACTATGATAACTAAAGTACTATTCATATTTATAAGAATTCGATCCAACATCATTGGACCAAACACATATATTCACATGTACTTAATCATATATATAACTTATGGGTACATCATTGATATAAGACATTATCTAATGATAAAGTAAATAATAAAAATCTTCACCAAACCTTTCATAGAGAGCAAGTATATTCACTTTTAGTCTCTTCTTGAGGTTCAGGATATTCTAACATCATCTTTTGAGGGGGGATCCTATCCTCTTATTATTCATGTGTCTATTTTGGGGGAGTTTTTCCTATATGTTTTCTCCTTTTCTCTACTTTATGAGAGATTGATTTATAAATGGTTACCTCATCACACCTAGTTATCAAGATCTATTTTTTACACTAATCACCTAAGTTATGATTATGAGGTGTGTGTTAGAGTATGGGTTATTTATTTTCTCACATTTTTTTATTATGGGTCTTTTCCCCTCACTTGGAGTTCTACTAATTTTATGGAAAAGCTTGATTATGTGTATAATTTGACTAGATGACTAACTACTAACTCCCTTGATTGGCCATTCTAGGTATGGGAGTTACTCCTCTATTCTTAGATTTGTTGGCCACATTTTTTGGAGGATTTACTATTCTATTATGAGGGTTTGTTGACCACATTTTTTGGATGAGTAGCTCAACACTCTCTTATATGTACATTTCATTTGTTGAGATTTTTTAGTTAATGGAAGATTGGTATTTTGGATCCTATTTGCCTTTTTTAATATTCTCATATTGATATCATTTAGCTTATAGTTATTTTTTATGTGATTTTTTAATCTTTCATATATCATGACCATGTGTATTCACATGGTCTAGTGATCTTGGCCATAAATATGATACTTTAGTTTGGAAACATGCACAATAATGTGATTTTAAGGAGATCAAATAACACCTTTGTAGACCATCTATATGGTTATACCTAACATGGTCTTGTTATCTATTATTGGGGTGACACAATATTCCATGACTTTGGATATTAAGGAGATGATAGAGTCCATCTTATCTAGGACTATATAGACTACAATGTCCATTTGGTTAAGACCTGAACCTGATACTGAATTGTAGTGGTCATTTCTACATCTAGGCTTGGAATCTTAGGTTTCATATAAAGGATTCATTGTATAGCTACTATGAATACATTATATAAGGGATTCATTGTATATCTACTATGAATACATTATTGGTATGTATTCCTTCAATTATTATATATTTATACAAATTCTAACATCATGATATTGCAACTTGTATAAATTTTAGTATAGACTATGATTATTGGGTATACTATTGTAAGAGATGACATTTCATAGTCAAATGTCCTACTACCCAGTATATCTCACATAACTATGTTTTGAATTTTTGCTAGTTATTCATATGGTGCTCCTCTTTTCTGCACTACATACACCACAATGCTAGATTGGGCATGTTAATTTTGGTTATCTCATCCATATTGCACAAAAAAATCTAACATTGTGCCAAATTTCATAGCAGATTACATATTTTTTCCATAGTATTATATCTAATCTACCTAGAGTGCAATTGAGTGAGCATCCACCTTACAAGTGAATTGGGTTTGAGAAATGAAAAACCTAATCCAAGGTCATAGACCCTTTACAAACCATGTGGAATTATATCTATCTTGAAACATAAAATTTACTCTATTCATTACATTATATAACCTATGATCATAGTCCCATACCGACTCTCCATATTTTTGATGATTTTCTTTTAGATCTTGTATTGTCTAAGTTGTATATTTATTGATTTTAAATTCTCATATAAAATAGTCTTTGACTATGTGAAATCTTAGTTTAACATCATCCCTTTTATATATGAACTCTAACACTCATCTTGTTAATGATCCTATGATTTCACACTTCTTCACATTATATGTAGTTACATTTATTAATCAACCATTTCATTCATAGGTTAACAGATGTTGTTCAGAGTCAACAGAACTATCATACAATGCCAAATTGATAAAAAATACAACATTAAGAGCTAGGTTTCTTGTGTTCACACTTAAAACCAATGGCTATTTTGGATTAGACTTTGCCAATGTCTTAAATTTACTATGACCTAAAATCTAGCCTTAATAAATTTCTTCTTATTTAACACTTTCTTGGTGTGTTCACTATATTTTCTAAATTTATCTGTAAAATAGTCAAACCATGTATTATATTTACCAAATTCTAAACTTTTTCTTGTTCTTTTGTTGATAAATTAAGCACAATGGATGTGTACCCTTGAAATAAATGATCCATGTTTGTGACTTTTGTTTCATTTGAACATGAACCTATTTTAATCTTGTGACTTAACATAATTTATTTAAAATATGCTATTTATCTTCTATAAACAATATCATCCTTTATAAATACAATATAAAACTACCTTCTAACTGATCTAACCACTTCTCTTTCATCTCTTTCGAATCCCTTTTCTAGTCTCTACCCATTTTTGTGCTCTCAAATGCACCTTTTATTCGTTTACGCTCTCTCATTTCCTCATCTCCATAATATCTAGATCTTCCTTGATCTCTCATTATTTATTTATATTTTAAACTCTTGACTATAGTTCCTACTCATAACTAAATTAGGATTATTCTATTTATTCCATCTTCTCTATTGTCACAGGTTTTTCTCTTATCCCATAATTCAGTTTTCATTCTACTTCTTTGTGTCCTCCATCTTTTGGGTTCAGGTTCAAGACTATATTCTTAGTTATTCACATTCAAATAATTATCACATTCATTCCCATAACACCTAAAGTGATTATTCCATGTATCCATAATAGGAACCATGGTCTTTTCCACAACTAACATTTTAAGCATGATAGGTAGTTGCTACAAATTTTTTCCCCGTATGCCTCTTATAAACAAATCCTACACTGATTCAAATGTGATAACCTTGCATTACAAACTTATTAATATATCCATAAATGGTAGTATTTAACTAATGATCTATTGCATGTGTCCAATCAGTGTCTATATTTCATAGATGTTCTATCTTTCCCTCAATTTAAACAAAGTGCTTTATTTCTCTTGGCTTAAAGTAATAATAATCAATTATCAAAAACCATGTAGATAAAAACCTAGGTAATTCAAACCAAAATATTTTGTATATATCACCATTTATATTCCCACTCATAACTTTTCTCATATATCTTCCTATCCTCTTTTCCTCCTCTTCTATGAAATTGTGAATTCTCTCATCTAACCATCACTCCAAATCTTGTTGTCTAGGTAACCTTATCAGCATGTTTCAAAGTTACAAAATCATCACACCATTATTATTAAAGGTTCCTAAAAAACCCATTAGAATATATTAATATGTGTTTTTGTGTGAAGTAAGATATAGGTTCAAAACACAAACAAAATTATGGAAAGAACTAGTTTTAATTTAGTTTGAAATTACATGTTTATTCATAAACTGTATATTTGAATTATATAAAGTGATAGTTCACGTTTTATAATTAAATATATTTAATAATAATAGAGTATAATATGCATGGAATAAGTACAAAAATACATTCATAAAACTGATGAAATATCTATATTAATCTCTATGTTTTATAACTATTTTTGCTTACAATTGATCACTAAATATAAAACTTCCAAAGCTCTATTTCTTCACATTCTATCTTTCCCTTTTTATCTCAAAGTATTTTTTTCATATTGTAAAATATTTTGGGATACATACATAGGCCGAATACATATAAAAATATATACTTTATATAGATTGATAAACATTGCACACTTGTCATGCATATTGACTCCATGATTTTACAAACCAAAGTTTATTAGCAACAAAATAGGACTACATCAGGTATGAACACATGATGGGTATATTGGTGACACATATACTTAACCTTACTATGATCCAAACCACTCTTTGTACCTTGTTGAGGGCTTAGGTATAAGTGTAGATGTTTGTAACCCATTTTTCATGATTCAACCCCCTTGTATACTATTCACACCTTTCATTTAACCTTATCAATTTATTTTTTAGTTTAATTTTATTAATAAAGTATTTATAAGATACTTAAGAGGCCCACTTTGATTCCAAAATTATATGGATTGATAGATCCAACTTTAGAGTGAGTCATAAATTAGGTTTTGGATATTTTATGTTAATTTTTGTGTCCTTGGACTAATAGAAAGGTTAGAGAGTCTTTCAAGGAGACTTATAGGAACTTTAAGCTATCCCATGTGTTATTTATGGCTTGGGATAGTGAGTCCATTTATGATGTATGGACTTGTTTTCTTTCCCATATGGGCTTGTAAGTGGAGCTATGGAGAGGGTAAACTTTTTGACCATGAGCCAAGGGATGGGAAGGGATATGTGTCACATTCTTATTAGATTTTGGAGTGGATATTTTAGTATATATAATGAAGTAAATTATTCCTTTAAATGACTCTTCTCATTTTGAATTTTTTAACAAAAAATGAGAAGCTTGGAGGAGGAGCTTAGAGAATAGGTCATTGCTAGTGTATAAGATCGTAAGTGGAGCTCTTGAATGGATTCAATAGGTGGAACCATGGTTAATTCCCTTAACCATTTTTAATTTAATGTGATCTTGTTTAAATTATATTATCCATACTATTAAGTGAAATTTTTGAGAGGGGTAAGGACATTTGGATTATCCTCTTCCTTGTTTTTCATGGTTTGTGCTAACACCACCATGCATTTTTGATTGCTTTTTTAGCTTAGAGATATAAAATCCATCATAGTTTTGTTGGATATTTTTACAAACTTTATTTTGTCCTAAAATGGTATTTTTATGTTATCCAAACATGATTTCATTGAATTCTTTATGTATGCATCCTTACATGGGTTTAGGTAACATAATGTTTTCTAAGGTTCTCATCCTTTGTAGATGAGTAAGTGACTTGTCATGTTTGGATTATTGATGCTATATGAGTGTTAATAATTTATTTATGATTGTTGTTTCTTGATCTATTTTTCTTAGTGTGCATTCCTTGCCTAGTATGGTTACTACTTAAATATCATTTACCAACTTGTTTACCTAAACCATTATGTGGTGATGCCCAAAGCTATGAGTCTTAGGTTTGGGGGTACCTAGGGTAGCCCTATAATGATGGAAAAACGATGGGAGTTGAGACCCTCATTTAGTTGACCTTGCAGGTGTGTGTGGAGGCCTTGTGAAGACCATATTATTCACTTTTTATATATGCTATTAAAAACTATTTTGGATATTTAAGAGTTACAATTATTATATTTATTTTAGTTGAAAATATGTATATAATGTAATAAAAATTTGTAATAAGTGTTTGGAATTAGCGTGATATATTTTAGTAATTTCATACCATTTATAAAGAATGTATCAGTTTGTAAAAGAAATACAAAATATTATTATTTTTTCAAATTCCAATTGTGTATTATGTATTTTACATATACTCTATATTCTCATAGTAGGCTAAAAATATTTTTTTCCCTTTATTAAAATTATAATATTTTTTGATTAGCATAAAACCATGAATGACTATATAAATTTTTATAATATTTAAATAATTTTAAACTTACCTATTTTTCCCTAAATCAATTTTATCAAAAAGTGGGCCTTCTCAAGATTCAATAGAAAATTATGAAATATTTTTATGTGTTGTTTAAAAGTTATGAAATTTTAAGTCAATACTACTAAAAAGGGCTCATTTTCATTTGTAAAAAAATTAAAATTATTTTGATTTTATTTCACAATTATCGAGGCATTAAACCTCTTGAATTAATTTTATCATAAATTTATAGATTTTTGAGCTTGATGCCATTCATTTCATATTTTTTGAGTGCCTAGTTTGCCTGAAATGAATTTTTGAAATTTGTAGATATGTAGGGTAATTATTTGTTGCGATTGGGAGTGTTCAATGTGAACATGGTTTTTATAGGTATGGGTTTTATAGGTAAGAGGGTGGTCAACCACTGCCCCTTATATTTTTACATGGTTGGTATAAAATAATGCCAAAGTCATTATTCATATTTTATTTAAAATGAGTTTAATAAAAGTTAAAATTTGTTTTTATATAGTTTGACTTATATTATTTTAAAATGATTTTATTATTATTTAAATTAAACTTTATTTTTTTGTAATAAATTTGTTTTATCTTATTCGTTATTTTAAAAAAAAACTATGCATTCCAATAAAGCTTATAACCTGCAACTAATAAACTAAAACCATAACTAATTTAATGTAGATAGAGTTTTTTATGTAATTAGTTACTACCATTTAGAGACCCAGAGGTAAGGTGGTCCCAAAATGGATCCAACTCTCCAACTCCATTTTTTATGCTCTTATGCATGAATCAAGTTTAGAAACTTGAAATAATGTACTTTTTTAGATTTGATGCCCTCTCCTTAGAGATGATTTTGATCTCCTTTGCAACCTAATAGAGACTTGGTGGTTCAAAAGTGGGGAACCCAAAAAGGACCCCCTCTTAATTTTTCATAATATTTTGCTTGGATGTGGTTTCAAGAATTGAAACTTCATAGTTTTCATTTTGTGACGGTTTTGTTTTAGGAAGGCTTGTTTAAACTTTATTAGCTATCATGGGTTCCTGGGATCTTCAAAATGGCTTGACCCAAAAGGGAACTCATGCTATTTTTGATTCCCCTTTAGTCTAAGAAAAAAATTAAATTTAAAACTAAAACTAAACTAAATTTTTACCTTGTGGTGGCCATTAATGGTTGTGGAACAACTCAAAGCTCCTAAAACCTTTTAGATAATTGTATAAGACTTAGACCTCTTATGAACATTTCATCGATCTAAGGACATACAAAACTCTCACACACATCTTCCTATCAAGTTAGAAAATTTAAATTAATTTTTTTTATTTGAGCAAAAAGCTTAGAGATTCCATTAATGGTAGTCATCTAGGGTTGAGAAAGGAGAGGAGGGATGACTATATAAAATACATCCTCCAACACCTCATCCCTCATTAAAAAATTGTTTTTTTTTTTAACTCGATAGCTGATTTAAAGACCTTATAGCCTCTATGAGGATTTTAGGTCACATTTTTACTTTGACCAAATCTGATAATTGAGATTGGTTTGATCCAATGGTGGAGATTGTGTGCACCAATCCTTAAGAGGATTATATATGATATTTTTTAAGCACCTTTTGAGGTCCTATGAGGTTAATTAGATATTTTTATAGCACTTTTCCTAAATTCAAATCAAAAGGAAATTAGACTTAGTTTGTGACTCAATTGAAAATTGAGCCATGTGATTGGTTAGTATCTTTTAGAACCCTCCTTGAACTCCATTGGGAGTTAAAACATCTTATTTGAGAAAATGGTTGATCGAACCCACCTCCTTTTAGTTGTGAATTCATTTCATCCTTAGGGATGTGGGGTCCACTAGGACAACTTAGTCATCTATGGGATTGCATGAGAACATGTAGGTCAATTAGAATAAGTAGGACCTACATAGTTACATGGTGACTATGCATCCACTTATACATTTCCTCCTTACCATGTGGGTAATGCAGTTGTGTAAAATGTGCATTATATATTCTTAAAAAAGGCCCTTTTGTGTGTGTTTCATTGTGTCTATTTTGGTCATCACACAAATAATATTCACTATACAATGTCTATGAATACCATCAGTCTCAAACGTAGATCTCATAGCTTTAATAGTTTTGGAAACTACATGTAATATAAATGCCTTAGAATGGTTTTCACATATCTATAAATTTTTGAATAAATAAATTACACCAAACATATTCACATGAAAAGACAAGCATAAATTACATAGAGACACTCTTTGTTATGAGATCATCAAAGGGGATTTGTTCAAATGATCATTTGAGGGACACTTATTTTAATGCCTCAGTACCAACAAGGCTAAGATAGTAATTTGGTAGGTACATAATAATGAATATAAAGGCCATTTTATCAAAAAATAAATGTCATGCAAGTTAATTTAACCAAGGTACCATTGGCCTACCTTGGAAAAAGAATATTATGAATAAGTCAAGTTGTGCAAGAAATGTCAATAACATGGTAATCTCCACCATGTTACTTCACATAAATTATAACATATTGTTTTAACTTGACCATTCATGCTTTGCAAGTTCAATTTAATTAAAAAATAAATCTAGAAATAATAGGAGGGCATAAATTTATTATTAAAAATACTAAATATTTCATTAAATAGGTGGAATTCATCCCCCTATAGTCAACTATGGGAGAGGACATATGCCAATTTTTGATGAGACACATCATCTCTTGATTTGGTCCCCCTTAAGTTATAATCACCTATAATGGTTCATATTTTAAAAATAAAATTATCATCCCTTCTTCCATAAGTTTTGGCTTGTATTTTTAACTAAAATTTTATGGTTTATTTGAAGAAAAAGTAATGAGAAGTATTTTTAATTTAAATCTAGATTACTTACTGACTTCTCAGTTAAAGTCATCACTAGCATTATTTTTGTGTAAATTCTTCTTAGGTTCAAGATCCCTAAGGAGGTGTTGGAGAAATTTATGAGAATGGGTATGGTAAAAGTACCATTGGAATATTTTCAGACTCAAGAGGTTTTTCAAGATTATCCCCTCACCTGCACTAAAAATCTCTCACAGTATGGATCTGAAGTTCAAGTTTTCTGAGTAAGAATGGTCATGCATCAAGGATTCTTACTTTGAGAAGGATAAGGATCATGTTACTATTTGGGTTACTTCTTAAGATTATGATAAAAATGGTGTTCATAGTTAGATGAATTTAATCCACAATATGAGTATTTATAGTGTCAATCCCATTTCATATTCTTAGGTGGCTATCGATGACCTAGACTCTTCTAGTATAGGTTTCATGAGCCTAAATATTGAGCTTGAGTCTATGGGAGATGATATCGAGGTAGAGATTACTTCTCTCCTTAGTGAAATGAGGAACAATAGAGAGAAATATAAAAGATAATTCATAAAAAAATAAATGAGTTTTCTAGTAGGATTAAGAAATTAGTTAAAATTAGTCTTTAAAAGAAAGTGGATGATGTGCTTCAATTTACAAAATAAAGCAAAATTATTCATCTATTGGATGAGGTTTATAGATACTTCCCCTAGAATTGGATATTCAATATCCTCATCAGTTGGGGCTAGTAGATTTTATTCAAAAGGGACTTGGTTGTTTGGATAAATATGGTGTTGGTGAATATTCCAGGGGTGATGCTTCTAGGGGCACCAAATGATCATGCATAGTCTTTTATTTCCTTGATGTGTTTTGAGGATGAACTATGGCCCATGAATCCTATGTTTTCTATCTGACACTTTTTATTTTCTATTGTTTCCTCCTACGTGAGGCATTTTTATATTGACATATTGTTAATGTTCTAAACATTTATCTTTTTTGGTGTGACATTTCACTACCCTTATGGTGGTAGCCTATTTTATGCACACTCGAGTGTTTGACTTATGTTAATGATATTTCAATATAAAATAAATATTTTTTTATAAATTTTATGTGATAAGTATAAGATTAAACACACCTTTTATACTCCTTATTACCCTTAAGATAATGGATAGGTAGAAGCTACCGATAAAAATATAAATGGATAAGAGCACAGAGTTAGGGGATAATTACATGGACATTTTTCATAATGTGTAACATTATGAAAAACTTAGACTCAAAAAACATCGAGGCTAAACATGTACGTGTTTTATAAAGTATAAAACGTATATGATTTATGTTATATATATATATATATATATATATATATAATGCATCCAACCCCTCATTTTTTATTTCACTCTATGTTTCTTATCTACCCCCAACTATCGAACCACATTTTCATTTTGTTTCTAGAAGGAGAAAACACAACACACTTGCTTCAATTTTACAATTAGGTAAAAAAAATGAAAATACCGTAGTGAAGGGGAGGCAATTAATGAAAATTCCTACCAATTAACACAAAATTTTAGTAGTTATTTTGGATTTGCATTATTTTTTATTCCAACCATTTTTTTGTTTAAACAAATAGTTCAAGTGCAAGACAAGGCCCTCTTAACCCTCCTAACCCTCCTCATAACCATACTATTACTCTTAGACCTTCTAAAATTCCATAAGACCCCTTAGGTAGTTAGGAGGATTTGGATGCACATATAGCTGGAAAAAAAAATACAAATTGAAGAGATAATTAAGACAATGAGGGACCCCAATTTGACCAATACCCATCATACTTATTTAGGAGATACCTTAGAGTTAATGATAGACCAAGTTGGCTCGATAACAAGTCAAATTAATAGATGATCATATTTTAGAGAGATATGTATGGATTAATATGGTGAAAAATTGTCAACACATAGTGTGAAGGATAATAAAATAAAAAAATATTAAATTTATACATTATTCATTGATCCATCAACCAATGTACATTTTCCATTATAAAAAAATGGTTCCCAATGCATCAGTGCCAACATAGTTTGATAAGAAATATTTTTTGGGATCGATGATGGATGGCATTTGATTATACACCTTGTAAAAATTATGAAGTTCCATTGTATTTTTTGAGTAAACTCTATTATGAGCATTTTGTCAATGAGATTCCTAATTATTTTGACTACTCAAAGTTTTAGGGCCAAAGAAAAGGCTTTGTAAATGATATAATAGGTGCACATCATGCACTTAATCATCCTACAAGATTAATCATCCAAAATATACTTCATCATGAGATCTCCTCTATAGTAAAGGAGGTTGTCTATATTGACACTTTGTATGCACTTAATGACACACTCATTCTACATACAAGTAAGCTTTCTAACACTAATGCTAGAGAGAATGGACATAGAGATATGCTAGCTAGCATGCGTGCTCATTGTACACTTGAAAATCATGTGGTTTTATATGCACTAAACCTTTAGAAGAGGATGGTGGTGCTTATGAGGGTCTAAATGCTATCTTTATGAATGATTAGTTTTTAGCACATACATTTGGTGTGGATAATTGACTACATATATTTAGTATCTTATATAGTTAACATGTTGAATTTTAAATATATTTGTTTTTAAATGGTAACAATTAATTTAAATAAAAATTAAAAAATATATATTTAACTTTTAATGTTTTAGGATGAGATGGTACCATCATTTTCATATCCAATTTGTGGGTTGTCTACTAGTGCATATGTTTTTATTACTCAACCAATGTATACATATATGATGGTAATTTTTCATTAATATTATAATTCATGTACATGTATATATATATATATATATATATATATATATATATATATATATATATATGCTCAACTAGCAATCATATATTTTTTGTTCAGTTGATGACCATAATGGAGACTCCTCCATCTATATGGGTAGAGAAAAACATAGGCATCATTGATATAATTTCATCTACACAACCACTCTCTAAAGTATGTTAATTTGTAATTTTGAATTGTAAATATATATTTGTTTTAATAATTTTAATCTATATTATATAAATAGGGTTATCTGATGACATCTGATAGTCCCATTGAGATGATTAACAAGGCACTTGCTCAAGTTATTTTTCCCTTTCACACTCATGTGCATGTAGTTCAACCTATAATTGATCCTATCAAGAATCAAAGGAAAATTGAGTGTGACCATGAGATTGTGGTAGGTACATGATTAAATAGGTTTTGTATCTATTTAAAATTAATTATTGAACTTTGATGAATGTTAATTATGTAAATTTTATAATAATATTTGTATATGTAAAGGTTTAGCTACAAGTGATCTATGAGCATAAAAATACTCATAATCAAATCTTGGAGGAATCTAAGGCATTTGAAATATCTCCATATATTAGCAAAGAATATAAGGGGAAGTCTCCTTTGAGCAAGGAAAAATGTAGGCTTTTTTATGAGTAGGATATGTCTTAGATGATATGATTTTTTATATGCATATATGGAAATGTATGTATTTTTGTCATTGTATGCATATATGGCATTGACCTGCCATTCTATTATGTTCTTATCTTGTATACCTTTATGGTTTATATATATATATATATATATATATGTTCATATTTTATGGTGATAATATTTATGTGTACAATTTTGCCCATTTTTATTATTTCAAAACTAAATTTGATGGTTGTGGATAGATATGATGCTTTGATATGATGTGCCAAGACTTTTATATATCATTACATTATTTGATTATTTATGGGATAAAATATTTAAGATGCCATACTTTGATTGATATGTGGATTTAATGAATAGATACCATCCTTGATTAGATTGTAGATGGTCTAAATGTTTGATATGATGTTGTCACTATTCTAATGTGGATACCCTTATTAAACTAGTTTACTATTATTTGGCCTTTATGGATAAGATTTGGAGATAACATACTTTGATGTTTTTTGGATACCCTTGATAAACTAATTTACTATTATTTGGCCTTTGTGGATGAAATTTAGAGATACCAACCTTGGATGTTTTGTGGATGGTTAAGATGGTTTAGAGTAGATGACACTTGGAGACTCCATATGAAGGATTGGTGTTGAATTATATTTGATACATTATAGATTATCAATGTGTAATATTCGACAAATAAAATAAAATATTATTGATCATAGACTTTATTTTATTCCTTTGTTGTATAATGCTTGATATGATGTGTGCCACACTCTAGGCTTGTAGATGGATGTGCATGATTTTATTTTGATATATGATTATATTGTAGTTTGATGTTTGATATTAAAAGGTTAAAGCATTCTAATGTGAACTTCCTCGATTTTGTGTTTTATTCTTGATTCTAAGAGCCTGAGGTTGGTTTACATGTACTTGGTTCATTTATGTTGTTCTTATTTCTAAGAGGTTGACATTTTTTTATGTTCATTACTATGTGACTCACCTTTGAGTTGCTTCAAGTGCCTATTCATTAACTTGGTTGCCTTCATAATTAGTATCACTACTATGATTATTTTGAGGTTGTGGTGCTTTAATTGGTTAATAAGGTGAGCCACTTTTGTTGTAGTGGAGATTCTAAGTAGTCAATTCGTTATGTTGTTATGGTTCGTAAATGCTATCTTAGGCTTCCAATTTTGGGGAGTTAGTAAATGTTGTTTCTAACATACTAATATTTCTCTTATTGGATTATTGTGGTATGAATTCTTGGAGATGTATTTATATCCATTGGTGGTTAGTTATTCTTGTGAAGTGTTGATGACCATTTGATGCATTATCTTTGATTATTTGGTTTTTTTATAGTTCACAACTACTATATAAGGCCTCTAGTTATATGAAGTTTTAAGATGATACTACTAACATTGTGATATTAGTATTTGTTGAGTGTTATGGTTTGTAATCCATAAGATTGAGTTGGATCCATAAATTTCCTGTCATTCTTTTAGAGCATTGAATAAACTTGTTGACAATAATTTAGTGGAAGAATATAATAACGAAATGAAACCATACTTGTAAGCTTCCAAGCATTAAATAATAATACAATAGAAATTTCATGAGATTAGTGAAAGATAAATTTTTATTCAATAATGGCCTAAATTGCTTCTTCTCGTACACTTGGATATAAAGGCTTTCAAATGACTCTTTAAATTCTCTTTTGACTCTTCCTTTCTAAAGACTATTTGAGTCCTCTTTGACACCTCATATATCCATTTTCTAATTTTTATTAAAACTAATATATAATAGGATTAAATATCTTTGCCACTTACCCATGCTAATACTCACCTTGACTTAAAAAGGTGTCTCATCCTAAGACACACAAAGGCCTTAAAAATCAAGTTTTTATAATTCCACTAATTTTCAAATGCATTTGGGGAAATCTAAATTAATTCTAATCTTACTCTCCACAGTATCGCATGAAAAAGATCTTACTATTCTATAGATAACTAATCTAACTTTAAAAAACATTTATAATGTTACAAAATTTTAAAATACTTGTCTTGAAACTATGCCAAAATATAATGCAATCCAATTTCTAACAATACTTAGGCAAGCAGAAAATAAAATAAAACTTAATATGACAGTCAAAGGGAATCAACTCTGCATACTTTTGGCATCTTCTACACCATAAGTAACTTAGATAATATAAAATTCCTTGATGTAAATTATGTAGATTAACATCCCTATAATTATATTTTAGTAGTTTCCAAAGAGTGTGGACATTATTCAAGGTTGTAATTACCCATATAATATAAATGGATCATGATGGACTTGAGATTTATTTGAGCAGTCAGACCTAGATGACCCCCTCATTCATCCTCATTTGATATTTTTTTAATGGATTGGAAAGAGTGATTGGAACATAGATGTTTTCAATAATAATATATAGATATTAGCCTTCCTACTCAGACATGAATATATGACATTATCACATTATGAATTCTTCCAAATTTCTCCACACTTGAAGATTGATAGAAACATCTATGCTAAAGATGACAATTATAGTTTTTATGTTCTAGGATTGAAAAGCCATAGATTCATCAATCCTTGAATAGTGTATTGTCTGAAGTTTTAAACTTCACCTTTCAATCCTTAGCCATCTAGATTCTTTCGAGCAAGCATGTGAATAACACATAGATAACAATGATAAATCTTCTTCATTTTTTGATCCTCCTCATAAGCCAACCAAATATGTTATGAGAGATGCTCAAATTTTGGATCACTCACTTCTTACATTGTCTCACTTAAACTCAACTAATTGATTTATTCATAAGGACCAGCACTTAAATAGATGTTCACTCCATCATCATGCATGATATTCTCTAACCATTCCACCTCTTTCACCTATCATTCTACCTTCCTCACCATTCCACCTATTTCTCCTATAATACACCTTCCTCACCTACATGATGTTCTCTTGAGATATAAATATGTCATCCCTAGATTGATTCCCATAATAGACCCCTCTCCCTTACTCATTTTCTCAAAATACAGATCAATGTAGAGTGATGCCTTACTTATAAAGACCAAATCACATAGAGAGTATAGAATTTGCAAGCACATTGACCATGCCCTTGGGCTGAGGGAGACATGAATGAACCTTGAACTTTGTGAGTGCAATGACTTTTTGGCACTCCTTTAAGATAAAATTTATAAATTTAAAAACTATGAATAAAACCTAGAAGGATTCTGACCATACAAAGAGCTTTAATAAAAATGAATGAATAGAAATGGAAGACCAGTGCTCTTTTTATAGTAGACACACCATTTTTGATAGTAATTTAGTGGAAGAATATGATAACTAAATGAAACTAGATTTACAAGCTACCAAGCATTAAATTATGGGAAATACTAAAATAAAAGAATAATATAATAGAAACTTCATGAGACCAATGAAATATAAATTTTTGTTCAATAGTGGCCTAAATTGCTTCTTCCCATACACTTGGATATAAAGGTTTCAAATGACCTCAAATTCCATTTTGACTCTTCCTTTCTAAAGACTCTTTAAATCTTCCTTAACACCTCATATATCCATTTTATACTTTTTATTACAATTAATATCAAATAGGATTAAATATCCTTTCCCCATACCCATACTAAAAAAAATTGAATCATTTTGTTCAAGTGTTGATCAAGTTATCATGCAGTCAAACTATAGTCAAGAGACAAGTTCTAAAATGTAAAATTTATTTATTCAAGAGACAAGTTCTTAACTTATAAATAAAATTTCCACCTATGGGACCTATACTTGTAAATACATCACTTAAAACATGTATGTATAGGAAAATGACACATTATCCCATGTCCAAGATCTCAAAATCCACTTGGATACATGTTTTTATAGTTGTTCAAGAGTGCAAAAACACTGACAAAAAATGTATTCAACATTAAAGTGGCAATTAGAGATCTCCACATCTAGTTCTTCATGGCTGAAAACTAGCATCACCACCATGTTGAGGGTGGTGGATAAATTATGGACCAGGTTCTTAGCTCTAATAATCCTTGGTCAAGATATAGAGTACCCATTATGGCCTCAATAACACCCTTTCTAATGTGATAAAATTATAGTTTTTAGGTGAATGTTAGACACACTATAAAAAAATTGTAAGTCATTTTCATGAAATAAAAGAACCCTCACATATGTGTTGAAGTCCTATACTTTTACCCCATATCATGGGAATTGAAAATTTGATATGAATCTATGGCAGACACCATAGTAATCATTGTTGAAATGTAATTTTTATGTAGTCAAGAGACTATTTCTTGTCCTCCAACTGACATTTATATCTCAAGGCCCTCCACTTGTAGATACATAACTTATAAAATGTATAAATATGAAAATTAAATGTGATTCCATAACCACAACCTCAAAATACATCTAGATGCATGCTTTTATAGCTACTCATGAACACATAAATATTGACAAAAAATGTTGTCAATCCTGAAGCAATAGTTGGAGATCTCCACCTCTTGTGATTTTTGGATAAAATCAGCACTACCACTATGTTAAAGGGGGTGGATAATGTATAAGAATAGGTTTTTAGCCTTTGATCATGCTCATTAAAGAGACAAAGTATTTTTATGGCCTTAAGAATTCCCTTCCTAATATGAGAAAATTATAATTTTTATGCAAACTTTAGATGTGCACAAAACATAAAATGTAAGTCATTTTCATGAATTTAAATAACCCTCACATTCATGTTAAGGCCATGTAATTTCACCCTAGATCATAGGTATCTAACCTTGGAGATGAATCCATGATAGATGGAGTAGTAACCAATGTTAAAATACAACTTTTATGTTATCAATATAGGCCAATCCAACTCACATTTTTGCTTTGGGACCTCCCCTTGAAAATTAATCACTTAAAACATGTTTGTATAAGGAAATCACATGTGATCCCATGACCACAACTTATAAATCCACCAATTAGGAGATAGAGTACCTGTTCTAGCCTTAAGATAAAATGGATTTCTATAATAATGATACCAAATTTCTCTTAGATTGAATAATATGAAATTATTTACTAATAGTGCCAACCACATGAAGGTGGAAGATTATTTGGCACCACTAACCTACAAAAATATGTTAATAAGTAATCATAATTGAAATTTATATGTACTACCTAAAAAATAAATAAAATTTGGTAAAATTTAATACATTTATATTTGAGAACTCAAGGAATTTCAATCTAACAAACCAATATGATCTTCTCTCATATTGATAGAAGGAAGAATATAATCATGGTCAAACTCACAAACCTTTCATAGATTATTGTTTAATAGCCTTCCATGATATTTGAACAATTGAATATTTGTTGTAAGAACCAAAATTGAATACTAAAATATCTTCCTATGTATTTCATAGTCTTAAAAAAACCATACTCTAAATTTTTAATAGGGTATCATCATAGCAAAGTTATAGTGACTACCACAAACCCAGTTTTCCCTATCTATAACTGGGGAAGTCAATTTTTTTCCTCTACACATTGACATAAGTAGTAATATGTTCCATATTAATTTTTACCTTCTTAAATAAATATAAAAACATGCCCTATATCACAAAAAAAATGAAAATTAATTATGATGTTGGTAGATAATGAGAATTTAGAACATAGTGATTAATATTGTACCTACTTACACTAGATCAGATACATAGTCAAAGTCATGTGATGATGTCATACCTATAAGTTGTAATGCTAATGGAACTTGATATGTGTTGATTATAATTAAAGGTCTATAACTATATTCATCCACTCACTCTTATGACTCATACTCATTCCAAACAAAGTCCATACATGTAGAACAAAAACATGTCGAGTGTCTCATATGAATAGTCCAAGAACCTGCATTTGAGATACAAAATGAGTGGAGATTACTTGATCCTATTATGGTCATATAATCCTCATACCTTTCCAATTTTTATTCATATATCAACCATAAATATCTAAGAACACTAGAATTTTCTTAAGCACCATGGCCCATTTTCTTATTACACGAATTAAAAATGGTTTTTGCATCAATCAAAATAATGCCATCTTCAAACTTCAAATTATCTTTTGTAATGAGTCTTTTTATACACGCTCTAACATCATCATTCTCCTATTTTCCATGGATAACCTATGTGAAACCCCAAATATGTTCTACAACAATGATAACGTGCATCTTGCTTGACTAGTGAAACATCTATGCATCCTTAAATTATGATGTGCAATTGTTTGACCAAATATAATACTAATTGAAAGTAATGTTCCTCTTAGTCAAATTTACATAGAACATATCAAATTTTTTTTTCACTTACTATGTATAATGTCATTGATCATCATTGACATAAAATTGGTACTCTTTTAAATTTTTGATCTTTCTCTATACTATTAGGTGCATGCGTGAATGCTATATTGTAAATATGGTAACATGTACTAAGTTTTAATATTGTGATTGAACTTGAATTTATGATTTAAATGTTTAGTTTTTAGAAAATTAAACTATTAAAATAATATAACCAAGTGGGAATGTGTCCTTTATTAACTTGAATTGTTCATCCAACCATCTAGTTTTGTGTGTGTGCCTTGCATACTCATAAACAATTTTATCCCTAAAATTGAACATAAATTATGAAATAGATGTTTGTTTTGTAACAAGCTCACACCTTTTAGATTCCTTGCCATATTTTAATTGATATATCATAGATTTTTGTTTTCTAAAATCAAATAAATATTTTCCAATTCTACTTATACTTTCTTCATGGATACAATTTATCAATTTTTAAAATCCACCACAAATATTTCAAGTTCTATCCAAACATGATTTGATATAAAAATATGTCCATGTGGTCTTTCAAAAAAAATGGTTATAACTCTTAAAAAAATGTTATTAGTATGCAAATTATAACATACATGAATGAAAACATCATAGTTTATTGAAAATTAATCATGTTGCCTACAACAAGTGGTGTGTGTGTGTGTGATTTATTTTTAAATATAAGGGTCTGGCCATCTCAAAATATATTTGACTAATATAAATTTGTGGATGTTTTTATAAAAAATTAAATTATTTTTAGTTCATATCCAAGAAATGTTTTGGATGTGGTTCATGGTTATGAGAATGAAATATTCTTTTCACTACATCTCTTGTGTTAGGTGAAATTCTTGTATTGTCTTTCCAAAATTATTCAAGTAAATATTTGAGAGCATCGGCTATAGCCTTGTATTTTCATGGAAGTCTACCAGAGAATGCCCAAAGATAATTGGTATTAGCATCATTTACATATCCCAATTGATTTCATTATTATTTTTCTTTTTATCTTAAGTTATTGGCTTGATTTTGAAATCAAGCACTTGCTCCCTATTTGACCACTTACTACACAAGTTGTAATTATACATCTAATAGCGTTACTATCTTTGTTGCATATTTTCACACCTATAGTATAATACTATCATGTATATTTTAAATTTTTTTCTTGTTTTCATCATCCATATTAGATGTTATTAGTAATAGGGAATACATTGTAGGTCTCATCTTAATCAATTTTATCAATGAAACAAATATTTGACATTTTTTACTATAAAATTTTAATTTTTCATAGATTTATTTTTATTTTTTATTATTGGTAAATGAAAGGGTTTTTTTAATTAGGGACATAACCCTATACATGAAACCATAAAAAAAGTGGGCCTAGAAACCTAGAGACAACAAGAAGTTACAACATGAATGCCCATAGGCTAAAATAAACTAAACAACTCAAAAACAAAAGAAAATAATAGAAAGACATCTATTATTTTTGACCTTCGAATACCTCATCCCAATTTATAGTCATGCACTTTAGGACTCTATCTAGGTTTATGAACCACTAAGGGACTCTCCCAACCTCATTTTTATAGCCACTGCATTTGAAATTTTTATTATATGATGCCTCTACCTTATCCATCACATCTCCTAATAAGTCTCTAAGAGAGTCAATGCCAACAATGTTGTTCTACATAGTGGCTTTACTTACCACCATTAACAACTTTATATTCTCTTTACTCCACATTCTCTCATTTTAGTAAATTCACCTTATCCTTGAGTGTTTTCAAATGAGAGTTCACTTCAGAGACATCATCCTTGTTCTTGAGAATGCTAATATCCTGTTGTAAATTTTTGACTTGATCCTTAAAGAGCCACATAATAAATGAATTTTGTAGGTCGATCTCCTCCCCCAACTTGTCCTCCTTGATTTGGTTCCTAATAATTTCCCCAAGCATATCAAATTATGTATTAGGATTAGTTGTATCAAGAAAAACTAATGAGGATTTTACTCTTACTTTTTTAAAGCTTATTTAGTGAATATATCATCCCTTGTTTCCCTCTCTTATGAAGAAAATATGATTGATTATATTTTTAGATGTTATATTACCTCCACAATCTCTTTGGTTTTGTCATCTTGAATTTACATGGGGTTTTCATGTGAGGTACTTTCACCGTTAAGAATCTCCTCTTTACCTAAAACTACTTTCAAAGGTTTTGAATTGCTCTTTAAATTAAATTTAAATATTACATTTTGGGCACTCTATTTTTTGTATAGGGTAGGCTGATCCTCTTTGGTAGAAATTCTCCCTTTCTCTACATTACATAAAACCTTATCATCCTTCTCTTCCTTCAATACATGTTTTTATCTTTTCGGTGGGGGATTACTTCCTTTCTTGCCAGGCTTGTGTCTTGACCCCCTAATAATCACTCTATACCCTTATTAATTCCTTTAAAGTATTTGAAAATTATAAAGATCATAGATTGATGAAGGGGGAGAGTTTTGTTACCCATTTTGATGTCCAAAATAAATTTTTTGAGGGACTAAAAAAGATAGAAAGGAATATTAATATGCACATCATGTCTAAATTAATTTAGAAAGATGAAATGTGAGAAGTGCACTACCTTATGTCTTCCTTATAGAGTGATGTAAAACATGATTTATTTTTCCACCTCTCTATATGGATTCAATAATCTCTCCCAGGTGAACCCATTATGCAATGGAGTGAGCTCTTTCCCTTCAAGTAGATTATTTTTCTTCTCCTCCTGGTAATTTCTACAAATATTATAGATTTTTGTGACCTCCATATTTAGAACTCTGACAAGAGTTATTAGGTCTTATATGATCTCAATTTCAACCTCGTTAATCTCAAACATCCTATTATTCCATCCCTTCACAAATATCTTAAAAACATGTTCATCATACCCTTCAATTTGTTGCATAAAATTAGCCATGCCTCCTTGTTTTTGAATATTACATGACCCTTAATTTTATTTGATGATATATGGCATAATTGGTTTATTCCTATGAATTTTCCCCCCATTTTCACATTATTAGATATAGTTATCTCTCTTACCATAAGCTTGATTAACTCTTTTGAATGAACATACTATTTGGCTTTATTACTACACTCATTCTTGATATCATTAAGGATTTGGCACATGCTATCACCATAATTAGGAAAAATGGTATTCAATCCTAATATACCCTTCACATGTGTTGAGATCTATCATATCATGATTACCATATATAGAAACATGATGTAGCATCTAATGCTCAGATCATTTCTAGTGATTTTTTGCATGGATAAAAAATAATTATCTTACAAGGTAGGTTTCTGCTTCAATACTTTGATGCATTATTTTGGGCAAGTACTCCTTGTTGGTCCATCTCTTTAGTCTAAAATAATTTATCCCTTAATTTTCAAACCAATCATTAGATTGGTTCACTTTCTTATATGTATGCTCAAAAGTAATTTATTGAAAGGATTTAAATAAGTTTAATACTTCTTCCATAATTTTCTTGATATTCCATCTTATCATATTTTTATAGGATATATTATTAATCATATGTAAAGAGTATAGTTACACTATAATTTTGATAATAATTAATTCTTTAGCCAATATTAATTACCATAGAGATGTTAGAGCTTATTTCCAATTATTTATTTGCATACCCATCTCACCTGCAAATGCAATAATAAAACATCCTCTTCCATCTTGTGGGATCCCTCCTCCCCTTCATTCCCTTGGATTCCCCTTATAATCCCTTTCAAAGTTAACTAGGAGTTGGGGTTCTCCATTTAGTGTTTTTTCTAGCATCTTCTCTAGGATAATTAACTATTGCATTTTGATCTTCTATCTTCTAGTTGATTGATATGTTAGTCTCTTCCTTTGACATTCTACTAGTTTTACTTGGAGGATTAATTATAAAGTTTTCATTAATTATTTATAAGATCTTACCCCCAACCTTTTCACCTTGGATTTTATTATTTCTAAACACTCTATTGTTCTTTTCCTTCCATATACCCCATATATCATGGGGCATGCCTAAGTTTGAAATAAAACTCACTTTATCATTGACAAAGGGAGAGAAGGTCCATGTCCACCATAGGTATATCACTAAAGGAGGTTGCACCCAAATGATTTGGAATTTTTCTAATATCTTGATCTAGATTTTATGATAAAAAGAGTAAAAAATGAATAGATGATCCCTAGTTTCATTCTCTTGTTCATAAAACGAGCATCTATTCACAATAAACATACCCATTTTTTATGTTGTCAATGGTTAATTTTTTTTTTAAACAACCAACCTTAGGAACAAATTTATCTTTGGGATAAGGGTTTTAATCTATAGTTTAGACCAAGGAGCATTCTCTCTAGGAATAGAGAAGATTAAGTTGTAACTGGACTTCACGCTATAGCTTCCATCAAAGGACTTAGTCCAAATCATCTTGAACTAAATTAGAGATATGGAATATTTTAAGGGTGTTGTTAAGGTTGTCAAGAGTAATAAAATATTCCCCTTGGATAGATATGTTAGCGAGTTACTTCTAATTTCTTCCTTCCTCAGAGGTTTAGATGTTATCCCATACCATGTCATTCAGAGAGTTAGATGATAGGCACAATTTGATTCCATGGTTCCAAATAGATAATAAGTTACTTAAATAATGAATCATCCTCCCATAATCTTACCCTTTCTCCATTTATTACCTTCCATTTACAACTAGTTATAATATTTTGTTTGGTGGTTACAAGAAAATTCCAAAAGTTAAAACCTCTCACAAACTTGTCTTCTTATATAAAATATAAAAATTCTCTTGAACTCATATATCTGGCCTATAGAATTCTACCCCAATGAGTTGAAGATGTAATGAATATCTAGGTCATTTTGGTGATCAAAACCTTGTTCATTCATCTATGTTTTTTTAATCCTAAACTCCTTTACTTTTTGAAGTGCACACCCTTTCCCATGCCACCAAAGGGAATCTATTTTTATCTTTTGATCTAGTCTAAAGGAATATTCTCTAAATTTTTTCAAGCTTTTCTACTATAATCTTAGGTATTTTGAACAAAGACACCAAATAAACCAATAAAATCTACAAGGTACTATTTATGAGCTATTACTTACCTACTCAAGATAAAATGGATCCTTTTCATCCAGTTAACTTCTTCTACAATCTCTCCAACAAAGGATTCCACATTGAGGAAGGTAAATTTTTAGCATATAGAGGCATTCCTAGATAATTGGCTGGCATATCCTTAATCTGACAACCTAGAAAGGATATAATCATATTCTATCTTAATATAGGTATGTTGAAGAAATATAGTGATGTTTTTTCAAAGTTAATTCTCTGATTTGAAGAACTTTCATAAAATTTATTAGTTATTTTTACTTCTCTTTACTCTACCTTCAAAGATTCAACCATAAGTTTCATATCAGCAACAAATTATTGATATAAGGAGGGATCCACATTTTGAGCTAGTTGTAACCCTTTCAAATTTATATCAGATAAAGTATCTAAGAGAAACATACTTAAAGACTCATCCATACTAATAAAAATAAATGGGGACAAAGGATCACCTTATCTGATGCTTATTTTTCTATTAAATTAACCTATGGGAACCCCATTAATAATGATTGAAAACATGATAGATGAAATGTAATTATTTTTGAGTTGCCTAAATCCTTATTTTAATCCAAATTGCATCAAAAATTTATCTAGAAACCTCTAGTCTACCCTATCATAATATTTATTCATATTAAGCTTAAGAATCATACCTACTTGGTTACTCTTTCCCATAGAGTGCATGGTCTTGTGAACCACTATTATGCCATCCTGAATCTATCTTCCTAGAATAAATCCTCCTTGATGAATGTTGATAATTTTCTCCATGATAATATGTAATATTATAAAGATAATTTCGGTAAGAAGTTTATAGATAACATTACATAAGATGATAAGACATAAATCCATGAGGTTTGAATCCCCTTCAATCTTTGGAATTAGAACAATGAAAGAGTTATTAAACTCTTTCAACAACTATCCAAAAGAGATGAATTCATTCACTACCACTGTTATATCTTCATTCACAATATCCCAAAATACCTAAAATAAAGCTATAGGATACCCATCAGGCCTTGGGGCTTATCCCTATAAATTATCCCAAATTATTTTATCTATTTTTATTGAATGGTAATCAAACATTTTATCATACATTGGTTTCAAAATGTTTTCATCAACTTAAATTAATTATTTTCTTTTTCTACACAAAATCCTTGGAGGTGTTACTAATATTGGGATTTTTTATGATGGTGTTTCTATATTTTTATGTTCACTACTAGTTTTTTCATTTTCTATTGTTGTGCAACATACTTCATTATTACTTTCACTATTGAGTGTTTACATGGAATTTTATTTATCATTATCATCATAATGTGTTTCCATGTAATTTTATTCATTGTTATGGGTTAAATCATCATGCATAGATTCATCATCGGTAAAATTAAAAACTTCATACTTTGAATGTGGACTTGAAACATAATTTGGAATTTTAAATAAACATTTTTTCATCATTATTCATTCATCATTATCCATTTAATCATTATCTATGACATATTTTTCATTATGGATATTATATGTATCTTGTCTTGAGTGAAATGTTTTCATTCATTCCTGTTGGTTTTCTCTCAACACTTGTAATTGATTTGTTGTTTTTCAATTTAACTTTTTCCTCTTCTTTGAATGAGATTTGTCACCCATGACTAGATAAAATTGATAGATTTTGATGGTGGAGTACAAAAAAATAACTTGATACCTTTTGTCTTTGATTGTGCAGAGCATAAAATGATGTAAAGAATGTAATTGGGGATATAAATCTTGAAAAAGGTTAAAAAAATTGGTGAAAGAGTTGTGTCTATTAAACAAGGAACACATACGTGCTATAAAATGCACATGTTATATTTATAAAGTAACATATGATATAATTATTTTATTAGAATATTATGTGATATAATTGGGGTTGATTGATGTCCAAATCACATTTTATATAGTTTTAATTAAGTTAACATGTGGTTTAGTATCCCTAAATAACATCTCATACTCGTAGTTAGGTTTAAGGTGTTCAAATTAACCCTAATTACCACTGTGATTGCATTTATGACTAAATTGGGGTTGATTGAGCCATGAATCATATTGTATAATTGTAATTAGGTTTAAGGGGCTTAAATTGGCCCTAATTTACTTCATTATTGAATTGGTGGGATATTTGGTTTAGGTTTTTATGACATTAGGGTCAATTGACCCATAAATTACATCTTATATAGTCAAAATTAGGTTTATGGGCTTTGATTTCATCTAAATTGCATTGTTAATTGTAATAATTGACTAATTAGCTCAATATTATAGTAAATATGAGCTAATTTATCCCCAAATCACATAATATACTTGGAATTAGGTTCAAGGGATCTAAATTGGCCCCAATTACCTCCATATTTACATTTTCATAAAATTAGGGTTGATTAAGCCATATATTACATCATATATATTTGATTGAGCTATAAATTAGGTTCATAGGGATTAATTTAGCCCAAATAATATTTTTAAATACACAAATTGACTAATTGGATCCATTCATGATGAAATTAGAGTTAATTTAGCCTCAAATCACATCCCGATCTTATAGTTATGCTGAAGGGGCTCAAACTATATATACATAAGATTTTCAACTTTTATCAAATACTGATGCTTTACATCTTATAGGAACCCATCGAGACTCAATCTATATGAGTAAAAAAATTAAAGGGTACATTAGGAAAGGGGTGGGAAGACCTTTGGTTCTTCATAGGATTGTTATCCCTTATTGCCACATTATTACTAATCTAACCAACTCTTAAAACCATTCCCTAAGCTATTACTCCTCCCTTTCACACTCTAGTATTTTCCCACTTTCCATCCTTATTTTACTCACATTAATACCCTTTTTATAATTAGATGTACTAGGTTGACCCTTACATTTTTGGGTGATTTTTACTTAGGAACTAGTTTTGGTCTTGGCTGACTTAGCTCATGACCTAGTGAATAATTACCCAAAATTATGCTAGGTCAATTGGGTTAACCTTATTGGTAAATATTTTCAAAAGGGTTTAAGGTAAAATCCACATATATATACAAGATCATTTCATCATTATTTCATATGCAATCAAGAGTTATTATTCACTTGTGCTTCTTTATAATATGCTCTTCCACCATTCTACTTGAGGAGTCTTAGCTTAGGGTTTTTACTTGGAGAATATGGTCTTATGGATAAGTCTTGGATGCTTTGGCCTTTCTTAGTGATCCTTATAAACCATCAAAACCTATTATGAATACCCTTTGGCCAAGGGAGATATTGAGTCTCAACGGGTTCATCGTTTATGTAAGTATTCTCTAACTTTGCTCCTCTCTTTAGTAGATAGAAGTAGCATAAGTATTGGATTTGAATAATATTACTCTTCTTATTCCATGTATTAGGGTATTGTTCATACATATCTTAATTGATATCTCCTATGCATGTTTTTATTATTTTCTAACCCCTAATATTATGCCACAAGCTTTTGTAAGCACTAGATTAGATTTATTTTACTTGTTATTAGTTTAGTGAGATATCAAAACACATGACTCCCTTAGGGTTATTGCATGATTATGCTTAACTAGAGGCTTTGGAACCCTCCCTAAAATAGTGTATTGTGGTTAGAGATCCATTAATCTGGTCTAATAGATCCCTATATTATTCATGTTCTTGCTTAATAAATGTGTCCCCAGTTAAAAGTGTATGGTATGATCTATCTTCTCTGAGTTAGGATTGATTTTATAGACATGATACATTTTGATTGCATATATTTTGGTGAACCCAATGTGAATCTAATCCTTATAGGATTTACTTCATATTTTTCATTATTTTATCATTTTATTTTTGTCTATTTACGATACTAGGTCAACTGTATTGATACCATTTTAACTTCTGTGCATAGGTTCAACATACAGTCACATTAATATGACTCTATTCTTTTCATGTAGAATTTATACTAGGTTTAGGCTACTAGGTTGACCTAGTCAACCCTATACATTTTCAAAATTCTATTTCAACATACTAAGTTGACCTAGTCAACCTTGTAAATTTTTAAGTTTTAGAAAATAGGTTATGTAAAGCTAGGTCAACCTAGTCGACACAGTTAACAGAATTTGCAAGTACAAATCAAGGTTATTCAATAGAAATCTCATATTTATTTTCATCTTTCAACCCCAAAAGTTTTCTTTCTATCCTTATTTGTCATTTTTAGCATTTGTTATAGTTTTATTTTTCATAGTTTGTTGTCTTTAAAACTACCCCTATATGGTCAACTAGGTTGACCTTATTGACGTAGTTCTGTATTCTATATTTTGCCTAAAAAGCTAGGTCAACTTTGTCGATGTATTTCATTTTCATATCCTTGCTTCCAAAATATGAAGGTGACATTTTTGACCTTATTCTATATTTTCTTCATATAATATTAACTAAATTGACATTGCAATGTGTTTTAATGTTAGAATTAACCCTTATATGCTAGTAATTAGCTCACACTTTCATTTCTTATTTCTTACATGCTTAAAATAGATCACATGGTATAAATTATGTGGTTTTAAATATACCATTTAGTTTCACTATTTTCTCTTTTATACACACACTACCAAATCACAAAATCTTAAAAAACATTTTAACAATTGTCTACCCTAGGGCTACCTACTTGGATTTCATCACCAAGGGGGAAACCAACTTGGTTTTTTGGCCAAGTATAAACACATGGTTAATGTTATATTTGGGATAATCACTTGACACCCTTATCATTGTGGTGTGTGAAGTGAGGGGGTAGGCCCAAATACCAAGTTGATACCATTGCCAATATAGATCCCTTTCAACCCAAACATCCTAAAACCATCCTTAGATTAATTTATAATTCCTTGCTTATGACTAGCTTCCTATCACATTTAAAATTATACTCTAATAATCTAACAATATTTAGGTTGACCACATAGTTAGCTTTTACTTTCCAAGTTGATTGCTTGCTCTTTGCTCAATTGTATGTAGTATTATAAAAACTTATATTAGCCAATGTTGGTGTAAGGTTTTGTGCTATGTGCATCAATTGGATCAAGCTCATTGATTTAATTTATTATGTGTTTCCTTTCATTTATTGCTTTCCTAAAGTACTTGCAAAATTATTCTTATTTTAGTACATAGTTATTTCTATCGACATAGTCTCTTATAGACTATCTATTTTTCCCCTTCTTATTATACTAGGTTGACCTATTGACTCTATATAATTTCCATCCCCTATTTTCTATACTAGGTTAACCCTGTCAACACTATATAATTTTTAGACCTTATTTTGTCTACTAGGTTGACCTAGTCAACTCTATACCTTTTTTTGCTTTCTTTATTTACCAATCCAGTTCTCTATTTCTCTTTCTTAGTATTTTGTAAATTTTTCTCAAGTCATCATGAAGTCTCCTATTAAAATCTTCTTGGACAGTTTAAATACATTTATATACTATATGGGATATTCATTTCTCCCTCTCTTTTCCTCCCAAAAGCATCATCACTCTTGGGGCACCTCTTTCCCTCCTTCATCCATCACTTGTAACATGGTGAAAATCACACCTCAAGATGAAGTTGATGGGTTTGATCCTTTTTATACTTACCAGGATACTTCTCATCTTTAAAACCTTTAAAATAATGTGGGATCAATTTATATAAGTTTAATCAATAATCCCACTAATAATCTATCTTCTAACAACCCTCCCCTTAATACCAATTTGGGAAATCCTCCTACCAACACCAACCCACCTCCTGATATAACTCAACTTCTTTACCAAGTTATCCAACAAATGATGCAACTTCAAAATTATTTGATTAATATGGCTAATCAACCAACTATTCATCCTCAAGATAATCCTAATTACATTCCTCCACCTTTTAGGATGCCTCAAACAATGTTATTCCCCAACCCATAATGAATAACAAGATGCTTCAAACTATTCAAAATGAACCTTTATTTCCCTTCATTATGTCCATTGATATTGGTAAAATATCTCTAACTAGCAAATATGATGGGACTAAAGACACAACCTCATTTCTTAAAGCCTTTGACAACCTTTACAAATAGTAGATCCAAACTAATACCTTCACCACAACTAAACTCTTAGTCAAAACATTCAATGGAAATGTATTATAATGGTACAACCAATTACCCCAAAATTCTATTTGGAAACTTGAATATTTAGTCAATCCTTTAGTTAAAGAGTTTCAACATAATGATCTTCCCAAAAATTGTCTTAGCCACTTCATCAATGCTAAGCAATCTTCCACTGAATCATCTCATGACTTTATCAAATGATGGAAATAATTAGCCCATAAAGCTAACCATATCATGATTGTTGATAAATTATTTAAACTCTTTATCACTTCTTTGAATCCTTCTCTTCAATATAAGGTTCAAAATTTTGCTCCCCAAACACTTAAAAAAGCTCTTGATCAAGATAAATGTCAAGACTTTCTTATGAAGAAATTTGAACCTAATCCTAAACTTTTAAAAGGATATTTACAAACATATACCAATTTTATCACTAGTAATACTCCAAAACCTAAACTTAGAATTACCAAAGTTGACATACCTTCATCTTCTCACACACCACTTTTTGTGCAACAAATGAAATAACTTTTACTTCCCTCTAGACCTTTCACCTATCCTAATAATCCTCCTAAATGGTATGACCCTAATTCATTTTTTTGATTCCATGCCAACATTGGTCATTCCCATGAATATTGTAGAGGGGCCACTAAATTTTTTGGCTCCTATATTCTTGGTGATTTATTTAATCATGAAGCCATGATCAACCTTTGTCATCAAGAGTACACCACTTCTCAAAAATGATAGGTTTATAAAGATTTTACCTCAAACAACCAAAAATATTTTTCCAATAATCAATCCAATACCAAGGATGTTTGTGCCACTAATGCTGATTATGATCAATATTATAATAATTCTCAATATGTTAACACTGCTAAGGTCAACTATCATTAAAAGCTGACTTGCAATGATCCTATTACCAAACCTAAAAATCCATCCTTAGAAGAACAAATTTTCAAGGACACTAACACTACTAATCTAACTTCAGAAGCCCATGAAGAACCCCTTCCTCCCTCAGAACCTCTAACCACATCTATTCCATTAAAATCTACTTTACCTCATAAACATCATGCTAGTTCTTCTTATAAATCTCATTGGAACTTTATTGAAGAACTTAGCTCTATGACTTGTAATATTACACTTATGGAGTTGGTTCGTACTTCCCCCTATCATTGCAAGTTCCTTATGTAACAACTCTAAGAAATAGATGTTCCATCCTTTATAGATGAAGAACCACCTTTTATTGAACCTAAACCTACCAATGTAAATACCATTGAACCATGTGTCCTTTTTCCAAGCCTTTTATTGAATTTCTTGAAGAGGACATGATCAATGATGAAATTCTTTTTCATGCTGATGATCCACCACTTTTTTTTAAATCAAAATAGCCATTAATACTACCCTTATCTATAAAATTATGGTTTATGAAGGCTCTGTTATTAATGTGACATCTTTGTGGCTTATCTAAAAACTTGGCTATAACAAGGATCATCTCAAACAAACCCATCTTACCTACCATGGTTTTGATAAGACTAATAAAAAACCACTTGGTTGCATTTGGATTCCATTAACCATTAGACCTAAGACCATTCAAACTAATCTTATAGTCCTAGACTTACCCTTATTATAATATACTCCTTGGTCATCCATGGACTCAATGAATGAGGGCCATTTCTTCTTTTGATAGCCAATGCATTAATTTATTACATAATGGCAAATGGTATAAGCATGAGGTTGATCCCAACCCATGGAGTTCAAATTCCTAATACCAAATCTCAATATCATATTCATAGCATTCCTAAGATAAATAATGATCCTTTACCCAAGTTTATCAACATCAATCCTAATTTACAAGTCACTCTTGTAGATTCTAATGATGATGAACCTAATGATTTGCAATATACTTGTAATACTACCAAGTTACCTCCATACATTTCATAGTGGATTCCTCCTTCTTTATTACCTTGGGACTGTAATATTCCTTTTATTGATGAGATTATTGACTTCACCCTCCATTCAATGCTCATGAGCCTTCTTTACCTAAAGATGACTTCACTTGTAATGATTTTGGAATGGCCAGATTATTTCAAGATCCTCTCATCATGTCTCCATGTATATTCAATAATATGGGGATTTCACCTTTTGAAAATTCCCCTGACTCTTAAGCATGTATAATTTCTCAAACATGTGATGATAATTACATAATGGCCCAAGCTTAATCTCAAGACTTAGATGTCCATAACTATCATAAAACCTTAGCTCAAATCCATGTATTTAACTGGGATGTCCATACCATTTCTATGACTATTTATTTTGATCTCGAAGGTTATGTGCCTCCTTCCAATTCTCCACTTCTTGATACTCCTTGGGTGGTAGAGAAAATTATACCTTTTAAACTTCTAGAAATTTATGCATCTCATTTACCACCTATAGATCTAATAATTGCATTTGATCCTTCCCCTATCACCAAAACCTACAACACTCCAATCCATTTTAATCCATCTCTCTCTCCCAATCCTGATATTACACTTGATTCCAAGGAAATCAATGTCCATCAGATACATTCTAAGTATGATCTCCATGGTAATAAAATTTTAGATCTCAAAGTAAATATTGACTATTGTGGTCCTCTTCTTACCTTGCCTAGTGATGAAGCTATTCTTGAAATACTTCATTTTTGAGAAACTCAACTTCCTTGGCGGCATCATAAACTTAAAAATTTTAAAACTAAAACCCCTTGTTTCAACAAATTCATTTCTAGCATTGATCCCAAAACTAATACAATATCTTCTATACCTAATGCACCATAGAATTTCCAAGATGATAATGCCATGCTTATTAAGGAAACCACTTACATTAATTATGGCACTCCATCTTATCCTTAACTAATTACAAATTCTCACAGACTCTCACCTACCAAAAATGATAATTTTAGCTTATTCTTTGATAAATATTGCAAAATATTTACTTGGTCCTATGAGTACATGTTTGGTATTGACCCTAGCATTATGGTGCATAACATTATTACTTATCTTGATGCCAAACCTGTCCATCAAAATCAAAAGAAATTTCCACCCAAGGTTTCCACTTTATATCACAAAGAAATCATCAAATTACTTGATGCTAAATTTATCAAACCAATGGAATATTTTGAATGAGTTTTTAACACTATTCCCATTATAAAAAAGATCACTATGGTCATTTTCATTTGTATTGATTTCCATAATATTAACCTCACTTATCCTAAGAACAACTTCCCTTTACCTTCAATAGATGCCATCATTGATTCCATGACTAGTTACAAAATATTATCTCTTATGGATGACTTCTTGATCTATAATTAGATTCACATTGCCCTTGAGGAACATCATAAGACCATTTTCACCATGGAATGTGGCACCTATTTCTATGTCAAAATACCCTTTGAACTCAAAAATGTTAGAGTCACTTAACAATGAGCAATAACTCATATCTTTCATGATCTTATCCACAAAAATGCTGAAACCTATGTGGATGACCTCATAAAACTCATATTTCATATCTTATTGTCATCTTTGATCATCTTCTAAAATATTGGGTTAGACTCAATCCTTACAAATGTGTCTTTAGTGTCATATTTATAATTTTTTTAGGATTTTTGGTCTTTCTCCATAGCATAGATGTTGACACAACCAATATTAGTGCTATCATAAACATGCCCATTCCTTGTTCCATTCTTGACATTCATACTTAGGTAAAATTGGGGTAATTAGGTGATTTTTCCTTATAATGGCTTATTGCATCTACTCCATCAATTCTCTTCTTAAGAAAGGAAATGCTTTAGAATGGATGGAGCCTTGTCAAAAATCCTTTGATAACATGATAGAGTCATTACTTCACCTGCCTACACTTCGTCCTCCTTCCAATGATCAACCATTGATCCTATATACTTATTCCATGCCTATATCAATTGGGGTAATGATTTCCAAACAAAATTATATTGGAAAAGAGTATGCCATTTATTACATTAGCCAAGGCCTCATCGATTATGAGACATGTTATACCAAAGTTGAACATGATTGATTGACTTACCATCTATTTTATAGTTGAAAAAATTTAACATTACATACTATACCAGACCACTTATGTCATCATTCATTATAACCCACTTCATCACTTCTTATCCAAAGCCTTTCTTCTTGGAGATAGAATTATCAAATGAATATTCCTCCTTATGGAAATTTATCTCTACATTATGATTTAAAAATTTATTAAAGGACAAGTCATAGCTGATCAACTTGCTATAACTCCTATGTCAACTACCAATCACCTTCAATATTATCTTCCAGATGATAATATTATCTATATTGAATGTCTAAATCAAGCCATATCTCTTAAATATTACTTCCATAATTTAAATAATTATTGTGAAGCAAGTAATCTTGAAGAGTCCTCTATTTTCCTTGATACTACTAAACCAAAAGTAGCTATCAAAGAACTTCCTAAAATTATTGTCAAATTACACAAAGATATTTAGACCCTTAATTTTGATGGCACCAAATGTTTTCAAGGAGTTTGGGTGGAAAGTATCCTTACTAGTTCTCTTAGTATAATTATCCCTTTAGCATTTTGCCTTACATTTGATGTCATTAACAACATGGTAAAATATAAAGCTTTAATCCTAGGCATGATAACAACCCTTTATTTAGACATCTAATACTTGCATGATTTAGGTGATTCTTAGCTTATTTACCACCAAGTCAATAGTGATTACCAATGCAAAAGTTAAAATATCATTTCTTATCATCAAATTGCAGCTAATCTTTCTAAATATTTCACTTATTTTAGCATTGAACCTATTCCTCAAGATGAAAATTCTATTATTGATTTACTTGCTTCTTCAACATCTATTTTTCATCCACACCAAATTATTACTAATTTCACTTTTCTTATCTGAATAATAAAATACCCATCTTCAACTCAACCACCAAATTCACTTATTTGCCACATGAAGGCTGTTACCATTTAACAAAGAATGTGCTATAAATACATCATTCAAATTTTTGGAACATCAAACCTATCCTCCTAACTTAGATTCTCATTATAAGACATGTATTTGTAAACAATCTTTCAAATATATATTTTGATATACCATCCTTTACTATCACAATGTTGAAGGTACCTTGCTCTGTTGTGTTATGATATATGAGGTCCTTCTTCTTATTTAACAAGCACATGGGGGAATTTATGGTGGACACTATAACAAACATGCTACAACTCATAAATGCTTATGTATGGGTTACTTTTGGCCTACTCTTGAAAAAGATGCATTCAAATTTAAAAAAAAGTGTACTCCTTGCCAAATTCATGATGATCTAATTCATTCACCTCTAACTAAGCTTCAAACTATCAAATCTCCCTAGCAGTTTTTTATGCAGGGATTAGATCTCATCTGTAAATTACCTCACTCCCAAGAAGGGCATGCTTTTATCATAATTGCTACCAAATATTTTACCAAATGAGTTGAATCCATGCCTCTTGTTATTGTCACTGGTAATACCATTTCCAAATTTATTCTTAATCAAATCATTTACCACTCTGGTGTTCCCCATACTATAATTTTAGACAATGGTGGTAATTTCAAAAATAAAAATATTAAATAACTTTGTGATAAATTCAAGATCAATCAAAAAAATTTACACCTTATCATCCATAATGCAATGGCCAAGCTGAGGCTACTAATAAAATTCTCAAAAAATTCTACAAAAGAAAATTCATAAAACTTTTTTGGATTGGCACCTTCATCTTTATCCTACTCTTTGGGCCTATCAGACTAGCACATGTACTTCCATTGAGGTAACACCATTCTTTCTAGTCTATGGTTTTGAATTAGTCTTCCTTTGGAAGTTGAGCTTCTTTCTTTTCATATCTCTCTTCATGGTATCATTTTTGATGAAAAATTATGTAATTCTCACTTTCATGCTCTTGATATCCTTGATGAATACCATCTTTATGATTTGAAACATAACCACCAATATAAGGTTCGTATTGTCAAACAAAATAATAAATGTCTTAAAGTTTGCACATTTAACGCTGGTGATATTATCCTTAAATTAGATTACACTCATGACAAAGAAGGTAAATACACCCAAAAATGGTGGGGTTCTTATTTAGTCAAATATATTCTCAGTCCATGTACCTACCACCTTCAAACCAATGAAGGGCATGTTTTCAAAGAGCCCACCAATGCATAATTCCTTAAAAATTACTTTGCCTAAACATTTCCTTCTTTTCATGATTTCTATCCACATCTATCTAAAACTTTTTATAGGTTACTTACACAGATCTCTCCCTCTATAGTAATTCTCTCTTATTATAAACCTTTAGTCCTTCCTTTTTGGTCTTTTGGTTTCTCCTTTCTCTCATTATTTACATTATAAAACAATGGATAGGACCTAATCTTCCTCATGATGTATCACAATCTCCTTTATTTTCACTCTTTTTAGACACTTTTTAGCATCCCTTAGATTTATATTTTATGAGTTGCATTGTAAGACCATGGATAGGACCTAACCTTTCTCACAAAATACCATATTTCTTATCCCATTTATTTTTCACATGATTTTTATCACCCTCATGGGTTTCTTCTTTTATGAGTTGCAGTGTAAGACCTTTGATAGGAACTAGCCTTCCTCATAAAATTACCATCATGTCATTCCTTTTTTAGAATGTATTTTACAATATTTACAAGTGTTTGATCCTTGTTCTCAACTTTAGCTTTTGTTTCTTTTGATATATGGAATTTGGACAACAATCTATGTTAGCACGTTTTCTTCCACTTCCCTTATTCTGATAAAGAATCACACTTTAATATCATTGTATCCCTTTTTACCCTTTGTCACATTTTTTTGAAATTTGAAGTAATTAATTTTTTTTCCATGTGTCATTCCTCTTTATTCCTTTCCTTTCACTCCACATTGGATAAAACAAGGTCAAAGTTAAGATAACACTTTTAATTCACTGAGATTTATGAGACTCTTAGACCCCATGCTCTTTAAAGTTTTCTCTCTTAGTAACCAAGTCCCAAGTATTCAAATTAAAGTCATCTTTAGCACCCATGTTTTGTTTTCCAAATCCATATGGAGGAGGAATAAAAAAATCCATCAATAAAGTTAAAAGCCAAATCATTTAATATAAAATGCAATGATATACAAAAGGCAAACATACAAATCTCAAAAGTTAAAATTACACCAAAAGACATGATTAAAATCACATCTCCTATCTCTAATCAAAGCTCAAACTACATAGTTGGCTTCACATAGAGCCGAGGCCCATTGGGGTATGGTAGGCTAGTAGATTGGAGTAAGAGAATTCAACAAACTCGATGTTACTACCTACTTTCTCATATAACTACCCAATCCTCACAGTAGATCAATGGATCTAGAGGGGGTCTTGAGGAATAGGGAACACATTGTGGAAAGATAGGTCCATTTTAATTTTCATGAATATATCCTTCATGGGATGATCTACATACTTCATTTTTTGATCAAAGACTTGTGTGGCTAAGAGAAGTTCTTCATATTCCTTAAGGTTGAAAATCTTCTTATTTTGACAATCCTAATTTGAGTGTCTTGACTTTGATAAAGAGTTCTTATAGCTTAGTGTTTAATTCATTCTCCCTTCCACCTATTTCATTTCCCCCCTTGACAAGAAAATTATGATTCCAAATCTATTTTCCCTTCTTCTTTACCTCTTAAAAACATGCTAACACTACTTTGTTTCAGTTTTATCTATCCTTGGAGTAAAACAACATGTTTGAGTAACTATGGATTACTTTATTTACACCATAAAATTACATTTTTAGACTTGATTTCTTTTACCATTTGTCATTTATTATACTTCCCTTCTGTTATGGGAACCTGAGTCCATACATTTTTTCCATTGTTGAGTGAGATAAGGATTGTTACTGCTCACTCATCAATACTATTTTACTATTTTGTTTTTCACTAGTCCATATTTTATTAAGGATTATTAATGCTTTTACATTTGATGTTTGATTACTATTATTTTTGACATGTATCCTTGGTTTAATTTGGTGAGTTTTCATTTCTTACTTAAGGTTTACTTGTTTGATTTTTATGGTCTTTAGTAGCTGTGGATTTTTAGTTACCTAATTTACTCTTATTTTTGACTTGGTCATTTGGTCTAACATAACACCTATCACCATATATTGCTAAATTTCCAAGTACGTCCCATCCACATAGCACCAATTATCTTGGCTTTCCTATGTTTATTTGATTTTTATCTTTAGTTTGGTGTTCTTAGGTTTATCAAAAGCAATTTGTACACCCTACAGACTAAAAAATAATAACATAATAGAGAACCATCCAACAATAAAGGTAAGTCAAGGTATGCATCACATTTACTTTTTAGTTATTTCCATTTTAGTCATTTAATTTTAGTTAGTTTATGATTTCACATATTGTAATTTTTTTTAGCATCAACATTATGTGTTCTTATGTTCTTTATCACCATCCCCTATTTCACCTTAGTGACATGTGATGATCTTCAAGTGGGGCATATGTTACACATAATATTTTCAACTTTTATCAAATAATGATGCTTTACATCTTGTAGGAACATGTTGAGACTAAATCTCTCTAAGTGTATGCCTTAAAGGGTGCATCAAGAAAGGGTTGGGAAAAACATTGGTGCTTGACAAGATTATTGTCTCTTATTGCCACATTATTACCAATCTAACCAACTCCTAAAACCATTCCCTAAGCTATTACTCCTTTTCACACTCCTCTAGTATTTTCTTACTTTCTATCCTTCTTTTCCTCACCTTAATCCCCTTTTGTCAGTCAACTATACTAGGTTGACTAGGTCAACCCTATATAGTTTTGGGTGATTTTTACTTAGGAACTAGTTTGGCTCTTGGCTGATCTAGCTCATGACCTAGTGAATAATTATCTAAAATTGTGCTAGGTTGACTAGGTCAACCTTATTGGCTAAATTTTTTGAAAGGTATTAGGGTCAAATATTCCTATATATACAAGATAATTTTGTCATTATTTCATATGAAATCAAGAGTTATTGTTCACTTACACTTCTTTAGAATTTACTCTTTTACCATTCTACTTGAGGAGTCTTAGCTTAGGGTTTATACTTAGAGAATCTAGACTTGTGGATAAGTCTTGGATGATTTGGCCTTTCTTAGTGATCCTTAAAAACCATAATAACCTATTTAAAATCCCCTTTGGCCAAGGGAGAGATTGAGTCTCTATAGGTTCATCATTCAGGTAAGTATCCTCTAACTTTTGTCCTCTCTTTAATAGATATAAGTAGCATAAGTATTAGCTTTGAATAATATTACTCTTTTTATTTTATGTATTAGGGTCTTGATCATACATATCTTAATTGATATTATCTTATGCATGTTTTTATTATTTGATAACCCCTCATATTGTGCCACAAGCTTTGGTGAGCACTAGATTGGATTTACTTTACTTATTATTAGTTTAGTGAGATATCAAAACACAAGACTTCCATAAGGTTATTGCATAACTATGCTTGAATAGAGGATTTGGAACCCTCCCTACCATAGTGTATTATGGTAAGATATCCCCTAATCAATTCTAGTGGATCCCCATATTGATCATGTTCCAACTTAATAAATGTGTCCCCAATCGAAAGTATATGGTATGATCTATCATCTCTGAGTTAGGATTGATTTATAGACATGATGAATTTTTGATTGAATACACAAAATACCCTCAATTACCTCCATGATTAAATGAATGAACTATTTGGTTCATTATATGATGACATTAGGGTCAATTTCACTCCAAATCAGATTACACATATTTGAAACTAGGTTCATGTGGCTAATGTTTTCCAAAATCACATCACTGATTGGACTAATTGACTAATTGGCTTAATATATGATGAAATCAAAGCTAATTTACCTTAAACCACATTTTATAGTCATATTTAGGTTCAAGGGGCTCATATTTACCCCAATTTCCACCATAATTGAACCAATTGACTATTTCATTCTTTATATATGACATTAGAGTTTATTGAGGCCCAAATCACATCCTATATAGTTAAAATTGGATATAAAATCAAACCAAATGATTATTTTCCTTGTTATTTCATGAAATATGGGATTATTAATCCATGAATCACATTTTATAGTCATAGTTAGGTTGAAAGGGCTCAAATTAGACCTAATTTCCTTCAGATTAAACTAATGGACTATTTGGTTTATTCTATTATGACATTGGCATTGAAAGCCCAAAATTACATCCTTTATAGTCAAAATTAGGTTCACAAGGCTCAATTTTGATCAAATTACATCACTAATTACACCAATTCACTCATTGATTCAATATGTCAGGGAATATAAGGTAATTTATCCCCAAATCACATCCTATAGTTATAGTTAGGTTCAAGAGGTTAAATTGGGCCTAATTACCTCCACCATTGAAAAAGTTGACTATTTCATTCATTCTAAGATGAAATTAGGGCTGGTTTAACCCTAAATAATATTTTATATAATCAAAATTAGGTTTAAAATCTCAAACTCAACAAAATTGCATGATTGACTATCCATTTTTTTAGATAGTTGAAGGTGCTGCATGATCGACTATCCATTATTTTTAATTTTCAAGATCTATTTACTTGTAACTATATATATATATATACATACATTATATACTCATTAAAAAAAAAAAATAGGCTATAAACTAGATGATCTTATATAAATTTCCACTGAAGGATTTTAGATAATACTAAAGGATGCTTAAAAAATGAGGGGCTGTATGAATGTCTACCTACTCTATATATATGAAAAAAATAGGATCCCCTATGCAAATTTTAGATGTTTGACCTACTTATACATGACCATTTCAATAAAAAATTATGTTTTATAATCTATACTTGAAATGATATAATTCATATTCTTATACCATATTTAAATTTTTAAGAGTGTAGCCATCTCAAATAATCTACAAAAGTTGAGATAAATTAATTTTTTGAAAAAATGTCTATGATAGGCCCCTTTTATTCCCAAAATTTATGCACTTACCTTAATAATATATTGATAAAAATAGTTATTAAATTTGGTGATGATTGGCATAATCTATTATTCTATATACCATGGTCGTACTGTGCAAGCATCCACACACCCACTAGAGATACTTCACATTCATTAGTTTATGGAACAAAATCAGTTCTATCATTAGAATTATAAATTCCATATTTACATATATCTCTCAAAGTGATCATTACAAATGTATATACATAAAAATTCCTAATTTTGTTAGATAAATTAGATCATACCTACATACAAATAGCCAAACTTCTAAGAATATATTATAACTTAAATCAAAAAGATTATGATAAATGCATTCATAATAGAGAATTTGAGGTTGGTGACTTACTTATAAAGGAGAGTATAAGGAATGATAATGCAAAAAAGGAAACACATGATAAGTTCAAGCCCAATTGGCTAGGGCCATATGTGATTATAGAAAAGTTTAACATAATATTTTATCATATAGCTTCACTTGAAGGCAAAAAAATCAAGAACCTAATGAACATTATGCATCTACGACAGTTTTATAATTGAATAATTTATAATGTATCATAATTTTTTTTAGTTTATATATGTAAAAATACAAAAATAATAAAATAATCTAAAAAATTTCAAAATTAGGACCTATGCATGCTTATGTTTAGCTCATCATACATTAGTTTATTTATGCACAATTATTTAGTACTTATTTCATTCAGTTATATCATATATGCTTTACTAATGTACATTAATTAGTATATAACATGCAATTTTCCATTCACAAACCCAATTATAATTAACTTCATTGTCACAAACTTAGAAATTAAATTTAGACAAGAATGCCCTTTTGGATAGGAGCATATCAATCTCTTGTCCATTCCCCCAATTATTTTCCTAGTGAGCACATGTTATCATTACTTAGTTAAATTTAATACATAGGCATTATAAAACTTATACATACATAAAAAATCTCATTGAGGGCAACCTATACACATATTTTATCCTTATTTGGATACCCCTTATTGTTCACAACTCAAATATTTACATGGAGTGTTACAAATTGCTCGTGTTGATCAATTACATATATCATGCATGATTTTAATGTTTATTTCCAAAATTTATGTCTTGTATGTTTTCTCTATTTGTCATGAGTAAATTTGAATATTTATTTTTTGCGTGGCTCTAAGTCTTCATTCTATATTTCTATGTGTATGGCTTTAATCCTTCATTCTATGTTTCTATGTATGTGAGGAAATTTGAACACATCCTTATGTGTGTTTCTACCCATGTGATGACATTTGAGTATGTATTTTATGTGTGGATATAAGCCTTAATTATATATTTATATGCATGTGAGGACATTTGAACATGTACTTGTGTGTGTTTCTATCCATGTGAGGATATTTGAATATGTCTATTGAATGTGGTTCAAAGCCTTAATTTTATGTTTTTATGCATGTGAGTGACGTTTGAACACATCCCTTGTATGTGGCCCCTTGGATTTATATTATGTGTTTGTGTGTAATTTTTGTTTTTGTGAATCATGCCCATGACCTTTGTTTTCTTGTTTACTTAATTTTTGATGTCATGATGGACATCATGCATTTCTCCCTGAGTTGCTCTATTTCAGTTTTATATACTTAGTTTCAATCACTTATCAGTGTTCTTCATTACTAATATTTATCTTGATAATACCAATTTGTATGCTTGTTTTCACATTCATCTCAAGTTAATAATTTATTTAGTTCATACATATTATGATGCCATTCTTCTCCATGTTATCATTATTACTCATATTTATATATATTTTTTTTCATAACATTTGATGAGTGTCATCAATCCTCTTCATTTAATAATGTCAATTTAGGGTTAGTATCTAAAATCTATATGTATTAGCGCATACAATAAATTTAGTTAATAGTTGTTTTATTAATCACACACTTGCATAAATTTAAATTTCATAAATCAAACATACTTTGCGTAATGAAAACCACACTTGCGTAATTAAAATTATAAGAATTAAAACACCCATTGCATAAAAGGAAACTAAATAATTGTTGGTCTATGTATATAATTAGTTTTTCATGTTATATGATACTCCAAACATAAAAATAATATTTATAAATGAAAACAAAACATAGGTAAATCTAACATAGAAAACATAAATACAAGCTAATCCTTTTCCTTAGGTTGACTGGGTCCTTTCTCTCCCTTTAGAAAAATGATTAAAAATAGAAAAGTTTAGAAATGCTTAAATTATTTAACCAATTAAATTATTACAATAAATATGGTATAATTGAGTTACATATTTTAAGTGAGAATGTTGAATTTATAATATAAAATATTCAACGAATTCCTAATTGGACTAATAACCTAGCACATCAATTTGTAACTATTTCTTATTCTAGGATAACAATATAATAAATTAAGTGCATACTATATTCAAAGAATATCAATCCCAATTATTCAAGGATAAAATAGTGGGAAATTATATATTCATATATCCACCATCATCTAACTTGTTCAAGAGAATCTAGGTGATTTAGTTCCCTTTCAACAACTTATTTTGTTGGAGAAAATCAATTATGATATTGACAAATTCAATTTTCCTCTAACAACTTTATGTTGAGATATTCATAGTAATTGAAATAATATAAACATCTTGAATTATTTAAAAATACCTATTTTATAAATATTATGAATATATTTCATATAAATAATCTAAAAAAATAGATTAAATCATCTCTAGAAATGTTTTATTTCATATTTATGAACCTATAGATTTTTGGAGCTGATTTTTGTTGATGTCTATTTAAAAAAATTATTTATAGATTTATAATATATAAAAAACTATAATTTTTTACCAAAACATTACTTCATTATTTATGTGGTCTTATATATTTATAAATTAATTTTAAGCATCTTCAGAGCCAATTTTATGCTTTTCCAGAGCTATACCCATGACTTCTAGAGCAAGACTGGGGACTTCCAGAGCCAACTTCAAATTATCATAATGTTTGCATATGGATTAGATCAAGATAGTTATTATTTTCAACTTACATATTTTTTTGAGATAAATCCAGATATGCAATAATTTTTTTGATAAAGTATGTCTTTAATTATTGTTTTCCATTTTTACCACAACCTATCCATTTTAGTCTTACATCTTCACATGCCAGAATAACAAATAAACCAACACAAAAACATGCCAATTATTTTTGGATGATGTAAGTTCATGTGTATGCCTTGGATGATCCTACATCAATAATATACATATATTAAGAGATAATGATGAAATTTAGAGATGATTTATATGGGACTCAGAAGCTACTGATGATATTCAAAACTACTTCAAGGTTGTCCCTAATTTGGTATTTAGCACCTCAAACATTGCTATTTACATTGATGATTCATTTAAAATTACATAGATAAAATTTAACATGCATATTCAATAACTTGTTATAAAATAAAAACAATATATACTAAAATAACTCTTAGATAATATACTAGATATATATCCCTTATTTCATTCTAAATAAGCATAAGTTCTTAAAACTACATCTAAGTCCACTTTAAAACATGAGTGATGAAAGAGAAAATGGTATTATTTATGATATAAATGAGACATATTATAGTTTCATCAACATATTTTGCATAATTTTGTTTTTTAGTTACGTTATATTATATATTAACAACTCACCTCAAAATAGGCGGCATTCAAAATGGTTTGTATTAGAGATGAAGCCCCTATAAAATAGTGCACAAACTAAATTTTGTAGTCCTCACATAGTGAATCATAGAGCACACTTAGAAAACACTCATAAAGTCAATTTTGATAGAATTGATCCATTTATATAGGATTACCCCCATCATTTTCTAAATAGGGTGCTATTATCCCAAAACACAAAAAATAGTCCTTTCTAGAATCTATAGAATCTCAGATAGTTTAAAACAATTTGCAACAGGTCTACAGTCTTAGTTTCTAGAAAGTACTTAAAATATTTATTATATTTTCTCATTTTTGGGTAAATGTGTTTTAGGTCAACATAATTTTTTTCATAGAATCTCAATTGTTCTTACTCTATTTTAAAATCTATAGACAAAAAATATCATATTGGGGGAATGTGCATAGCACATAGCTTCCTCACTCAAATTTGCATCAGTTTTATAGGTAGAATGACAATGATTATAATTATCCACATTGTATACATTATACCTATATTATATTAAATTTTTTTACTAGTTTTACATCAATTTTATACCATAAATGAACCTTATTCCATCTACAATAGTTGGTTCACCTTTTTACACCAATCTTTTACACTAGAATAAACCTATTAGGATTCATAAAAAGATTCCAAACTACTTCACTCATTTGGATATGTGATTATGGATTCAAACACACATTTATTTATTAAACACATTTACCTATTGATGAGGATTATGACATGCAAAATCCAATCCAAACTCTTCAATGCAAATGAAATCTACAAGGGTCCATACCCTTTACAATCACCAATTTTTCACTAACTTTTATACTAGGAAAACACAGTGGTTCATGCACCCAATTAAGAGTATTAATTATTTATTATTCACCATTTTTTTTGTCTTTTGTCTTTTTATATTCATCTTAATTAAGAAATGATTTTATACATGTTTCATTGTAGGTTTGTGTGAAGCACAGTTCAATGTTGTGGTCTACATTCAAGACAACACTTAAGTGGTAAGTTTAGGTATGCACTTTTCCTTTTAATCAAGTGATTTCACTTTGATTAATTATTATAATAAAATATGGGAAAATGTAGACACATATATTAATATTTAAGCTAAAATAATGCACTTTTGATCACCTTTTTCACACACTTAACTCATGATCTATTCTAGGGCCTTTTGACAACTTTAATTCACTTTCCATGTGGAGGACTCACTCTTGTAAGATAAAGAATGGTCATAAAATGTCCCTATTTCTTCCAAAAGTACTTCAATCCCACACTTAGACTATTCATGATGCTTAACACAACTATTTATCCTCATTAGATAATAATGACCCATTGGACAAGAGTGTCCTACTTAGTTGTCTAAACCTACCATTGTTCTCTTCTTACCAATTAATGACTATTTTATGAAATTAAAAGTTATGATAAGGCCACCTTATTAGTTTTATAATCCTCATCTTAAGAAATTCTAAAAATACTATTATAAAAGGACATTTCAAACCATTTTTCACACAAGAGGCTTCCACACTAAAAAAGACTAGAATTCTAATTGCACATTAAGATAAAATTACATATTTATCCCAATTATAATTACATACAACCCTAGTAGCCTTGATATAAAATTTAAATGTAATTATAAGGTCACAAGTCATTCTTGAATCACTTAATCACACTAGGATTGTACTAACATCTAACATTTTTTAGTATTTTCACACACATCACTATAGCATGAAAGAAATACATAGAGTTTGATCCCTCTTCAGAGTATTGGTATGTAGGTATCACTCAAAACAAGGGGTTTTGATTTCAAAGAAAAATTATTACTAATTCCTTTTATCTTCCTTTATCATTGAGTTAGGGTTTCATGCAAATAAAGAGTTCTAGATAGGTCTTTGCATCATATCAGGATGTCCCACACAATCCAAAGAATAAATAAGCAAATGTATATAAAACCCAAAAATATTAGATCTTTATTATCTACTAAGCAAGATTGGCCTATGCATAAAAAAACACACCTCACTGATGTCTAATTACATCATTGTTGTCCAAAAAACCTTCTAGTTCTTGTTTTAGGTCAACACATAGTCAACACAACCCTTTGTCAGTCTCATATCCAAAAATAATGCACATCTCCATTTTATATCTAAGTTTATATTTATGTTTTTCACTTTCTATATTTAGTATATTTCCCAATTTATTAAGTTTCAAATCAATTTGTATCATTTATTGCATATATGTAGTAGTTGATTTAACATAAAAGCTTATCATATTTGGTAATCTATTTCCCTAGTTTGCTAAAATTTGATAAAATGGTATCTAACAAGGGAGTGATAATGCATACAAGAAGCATGGATTAATCTCATAAGACAAGAGGAATGGAAAATAAGGTAGTATGGACAATTACTGAATAAAATGATTTAAATCGATGTGTACTTGGAAAACAAGGGAGAAAGGGTTGAAGAGAGCTAGAAAACACCTATATAGCCACACATTAACACAACCAATGTGTTCCCCTAAAAAATATGTGAAGTATGTAATGAACATAAAAAGAAGACTTGATGCCATAGAATCAAATGAACAATACAAGGACATCAAGATGAAATAAGTCACATAGTGAAATTGGAAATTAACAAGAGAAAATAAATTACTTGGGGAATAAGTGGACAATTTTTGAAACACCATGAAAAAAGGGATACAAGGTATGATCATGATAAAACATGCATTATATCAATTAAAATTATCATTATGAAATTGGTTGAGGGTGGACAAAATAAGAGACATAAAAAATCAAATAGATTCAATATGCAATAGCAAATCTGGAAGAGTTTTGACAAAATGGTGTACAATGTAAATTACATTATGCACAACTTGATAAAACTAACAATAAAGATATAAGATAATAAAAAAATAACAATAATTAGATATGATATAGTTCTAAAAAATGATTAAAAGTACAATTGAGCATTAAATAAGCAATACATATAAAAAGAGAGATAACTAAAACAAACACACCTAGGCACTGTAACTATTTGGGATTGGAAACAAACTTATATGATTAACTAAAATAAAAAATTGAAATATGAATGCAATATACAAAACAAACAGACTTGATGAACCATTGATTGTGACCTAAGATAAAATTAATGACCAATTGTGATCTCTTGTCAAATCTGACCCACAACTATGATTGTGTCCTCTATCTTTTTTTAGATTTGAAATATTTTATGTTGATTCATAGAAGATGATAAACATAATCTTGGTTTCAATTGATCCATTTGATATACATAACTATTAGAAACTAATATCCTTGGATGTAACACTAATTCATCACATTGTCACAAAAATATAGAAATATGTAAGGTTGGTGGCACAAACACTATATTGAGGGGTTGAAGCTACATATCCCACACATTCATAATTAGGGCCTAATGTAGTTATATTATTTTTGAGTGTCCCAACCTAAAATGAGATAAATAACTTCACCTCCTCTCCATAGATAATCAAATGCAAATATACACTTCAAAATAACATTTTTTAGTACAAGTGTGATGGCACAAGACTTAGTTTGATGTTCATGTAATTTAAGTTCAATGTGCAATTTAATTAATAAATGTGAAATAGATATACTAAATTTGTAGCTCAATAATGAAATTATTATATGGAATGGATTTATAGGAGATATGATTTGGATTAGGGTACATTTGTATATATAAGACTCTCTAGGACACATATGCATAAAGGTCAACCATAAAGAATAGTGATAAGTGATAATCAAGAAATATGGACTCAACCTAAGGTGGAAATGACATACATAAGGAAGAGGGTCAAAATTAGTGGACAATTGATTATCACCCAATAAAAATTGATGAAACTTGACTACGATCTAACAATAAAAAATACTCAAAATAAATAACAAGTTAAATAGAGGATGACAACCTAGATCTCGATGTTGAAGACTAATATATTTGAGGTGTTTATGAAGAAATTTGGAATAAATTAAGTTGTGAAGGGTCCAATGTGGATGAAAAGTTTCTAAAAAAGAAAAAAATGCACATAATTAGGTAAAGTTTGATAAATTATTATAAATATGCAATAGAAAAGGGTCTTATGCTAAAATTAAATGTCTATATAATTACCCACTTTGATGTGCATGAATGATTGCATGTATGTGTATCAAGATAAAACATACATTAAGTGCATCCCTGACATTACCTAATAAGAATGTAAGGATGAATACTTTGTATTCTTGGGATAGGCTCACTCGCACTCTGATGTCAATGAACCTAGTGTCCTTGCAAGTGTTTAACCCTTTTTTTGAGTGTTTTATGTGTTATGGGAAATAAAATAATAAATTTTGAATAAACTATTATAAAATAAATCCAATTAAATGAATTCAAATTTATAATATTTTGATAAATATACTAAATCTAAGAATATGCTAAATATAGAAAAGTACAATGCCAAATAATATTATGAAAGTTATAATATAAAGGAGAAATAATCCTTAGATTATTAAATGCTGCACACATAGATTTGATAGGTACAAGTATATAATAAGATGCTCTGATTTTTTACCTCAATTCATCAAATTCTATAAATTAGCTTTTTGTCAGCCTGAACACTAGCATCAAAAGTGGGACACTATTGTCAACACTTTTGTCTTAGTTTTGATGTTTTTTTAGGTTAATATACATACTATTTTATAAAACAATTGCCTATGCCTATTAGGTTTCACCATTAATTTTTAGGTGTTTATCTTAGATCATGTACATAGGTTCCTAAAATTAATCTTTTTCTCAAAACACTATTTTCTATGATTAGGGCATGTCACCTTGAAAAATAAGGTTAGTGGGCTCAAGTGAAGTTGAGCTGACCTCAAAGACACCTCTATAAATGAATTATACCTACATATCCATATATTATGAAGAGGGCCTCATAACAATGTAGTTCTCCCCCTTATGTGGCCTTCTGTGTGAATAATGTTCAAATATGTTATATGCAAGTGTATGTAGTCATCTAGTTCATAACTTGAAAAGTATTGCTCATGGGATGCTCTTTGAATGATTTAGACCTATAAGAAGGATTTTATTATGATTAATTTATAAATAATGAAGAATAGGGTAGTATAGCCCAGTTGTGCAAATGATTTTTAGTAGTGTAATGTGAGCTTGAAAGGTATTTGCTAGATATTGCTTGATTCCATAATGAATGACCTTTTATTTTTATTCATACCACAACTTTTGAAATGATCTCACCCAAGGTTTAAATAATAAAAATAAGCAAACCTTGAATGTTAAGATATTTATAACTTGATCATTTGGAAGGCAAGGACACTAGTGTTGGGACACTAACATCAACACTAGTTTTCTAATCTAGATGCTAATGTCATATAGAGTAAAACTATGTTACAGATCTTAACTATCTATGCAAGATAGAAATCAAGAAATTTATGTCATCATAATGTTAGGCTCAAACTATAGGATAATTAATTATGCATAGTGAGATGACAAACACAAACATTTCAGCAACAAAAAGGTCATGAACTGAAGTGTTTATCCATGATTGGTATTTTTCAACTGTACAAAACTAGTATGCCATATAAAGATAGATTCTAGTATCTACATTTGCCTCCCCTTTAATATAGTAATGCATAAGCTGAAATTACTAGGTTTAAAGGAAATAAATGTGTGCCTTGGTGTGTAAAACACACCTTGCCTTTACTTGAGCCTTGTTAGAATTTGTTGTTTGTATATTACCTGTAACCAAGAGCATGTTATAGTGTAATTATTATAAAAAATGGTTAAACATTTGAAGAAGGTGACCTTTGGGTCTTCTTGTGTAACCCTAGATTGCTCTAGTTTATTAGACTCCTAAGGTTTTAAATTTAATTTTGATTTCCTTATCATGTTGGATTATTTTCTATCATTCATATGTTATTCTTTTCTTATTTTTATCTTAGTATTTAAAACATTTAGAATGGATAAAAACTAACCTCTTCCTCTTCCTAACCTTAAAGAGGGTGGTAAATAATTTCCCTCTAACTAGATTCATTCTATCAGTACTCCAAGGGATAAGGTAGCCCTTCCTATAGTACCAATTAGAGTAACCAACATATCCTTCATCAAACTCCCCCACCTAATACATACCCTCTTGATGGTGTATGTATGTATATTCAATCTAAAGTACCTAGGGTTTGTGATTTTGAATCCCTTAAAGATATAATCAACACTATGGGAAGGATCATAAAAGAGTTAAAAAAGTAAAATAAATATTTGAGTTCAAATATCACATCATTAGAAAATCAAATTATATATGCCAAAAATCTAGAATGTGATAGTGTTAATCATGCATTTTTATCTTCTAGAAATGTTGTTCCCAATGGGTTTTATATCAAAATAATAATCTAAAAGATAATTCATTTATAAAAAATGATTCAAAAATTATGCAAAAGGTTAATAATATTTCAAGTGATATTTTAATGGAAATGTTTAGAAACAAGTTGATCAAGATACCTCTTATACATCCTTTAAGGAGATCAAAATAGTATTGTGCCTATCATAGAATGCACAAACATCATATAGATTTTTTTTGTCTTTGAAGAACAAAATAAAAAAGGTAATTGATATTCAAGATCATATCATTGATACATCAATCAATCCATCCACTCAATTATGAGTGCATCTCCTAAAGCACAAGTGCAAAAAGAGAAAATATGGCTGCCAAAGGATACTTCAAAGAAAAATGATTGCAAATGAAAAAAATTTAGAAATAAAATATTTAAAAAAAATAGAGCAAGAAAATATTAAAAAATAAAAGCTAAACCAAGAAATTTTATAAAAAGATCAAGATAAAAAAACAAAATTACATAAAACACAAGATGAAAAGGAGTAATTATAAAAATAGTGTATTGCAAGGGAAATGTTACAAAAAGAACAAGAATAGAAGTTGAAAAATCAAATTAAAGGTAAGGAAAAAAACATGCCCAAATTAGGGTTTCTAAAAAAATAAGTCAAAAATTAAGAGACATCTAAAAAAGCTAAAATTCAGATGTGGTTACAAAAGGGGAAATTACAACCATTATCATTTCTCACATTGATGGCAAGAAATTTATAGATATCAAGGTTATGAACTATCAAGATATAATTTTTTTTATATTTCATTTCTTAGATTTATTGAAAATATGTATCAAAACCTAGATTAAACTAGTGTATTTATAACATGAATGGGATCAATTAAGTTAAGAGCTTCTTTCGCTTAAAAAGAGTTTTATCTTACTTTTTTTGTTACTTCAAATCCAAGTGCATACAATGTTGTATTTTAAGGAGCATGGTTAAAATCAATAGGCTAATGATTGATAAAAACAAAGGTTGCATACCATTTGATCATGAAGGTAAGGTTAAATCATTTTACAAAGAAGGCATATCTTTAGGGAAAAGGCAATAAAAAAAACTAGATCTTCAGCTAGCATACCAAAAAATACAACACAATATAGAATACACATTACAAAAGAGAAATAAAAAAGGTCAATAAAAAATTATGGGGAAGTTCATTATTCATATCTATATTTCAAAGAAGATATGAGTGGCATTCCAAAAATTCAAAACTGAGATGATTATATTGCAAATTAGTATGATCCAGATGATATTGATCATGCATAAAATTATTATGTCTATATAGCAGATGATTGGAATGGTAAAACTCATATGCAAGATGAATATGGAAATATAATTGAGGGTTATGACACACATGATATAGGTCATACATAGAGGCATCCCCTTGATGACATCTTCAGCTCCTAACAACACCCTTATTTACATGTAGAACCTTTAACAATCATACCATATTCCAAAATCCTCTTCCCATATATATATATATATATATATATATATATATATATATATATATACTACAAAAATAATCAAATAAATCAAAAAAAGAAAAATATTTAGAATTTACATGTTTACTATCTTTTTTCATATATGTTGTTTACTTTATGTTGGTAGATAACATATCATTTCATTTTTATACACACATGTTTCATGGGTACTTGAGTGTGATACATGCATATGCTAGATACATGATACATGACCATACATATGTGGGACATTTTCATCCACTCGCAAGACACACCATGTTGGTGGCATCTACTTCATTGATCATAATTGATACATGTTATATTATTTAATGATCACTTTACATTATCATGTTGTATTTAAATACTAACACTTACGCATGTCTATACTCATATTTACATCTTACACATTGTGCTAGATTTACTATGCTACATTAAATTTTTATAAAACATGTATGTAGGGACTTGTATGATATGTTTATGTTGTTTACTTATATATTTCACTTATTTATCTCATCACATGGCTTACTTGAGTGTAATTATTATTTGCTATCTCATTTTGACAATGGAATATTTGAATATATTCTTTGTTTATTGGCCATAGTTCCCATCAGTGTTGATTTTTTTGCATGTATAAATTTGAATATATCCTCCCCTTGAGTGCATGGAATTGGAACATGAACTTTTTTATAGTATCCTTAGACCCCCTTTGTGTGACATTGAGTGATCTTGTGTGTGTTTTTTTTCTTTTTGATATTATTCTTTCTAGTCCTAGACATTACCATGATCCATTTCATGCATCATAGGTTTATATGTTTTGATACTACGAGACTATTTAATACATCTACTTAAGACATGATTCCATTATATGTTTCTTTACTATATGATTGATACAAATATGACATGGTTACCTTATACTTTTGAGATAAGGTGATTATCAGGTTGCATTGTCCTCACCTCAATAGAGGGGATATCAGTGGAGACATGTAATAGATCCATGAGTAAACATACATACACTTAGAAAAATTGGAATAATTTGATACAATTTACATGATTCATATATACACTTGAGATAAAATCTTATATATTTGGAATCAATTTTCATAGATTTGGGACAAAGTTTTTCAAATTAAAGACAAATATCATATACAATTTTATAGAGTGGAGGATACATTTTGACAAATAATTTAGCTGGAGACACATTAGAGGTCTATACGACATGCAAGTGTATAAAATAAGATATACATATTTAGATTATACACCATTTATAGTATATTTGATGGGGGTCATGAACAGGGTTCATTCCTTTCTTGCCACACACTGATACACTAAATTTTATAAGGCACCAATTAAGCTTATATATATCTACAATATTTGGCTCTCTTGAGTAGTACAGTTGAGTCTCAATAGCCTTGATGGACTTGGAACTACTCTCCTTTTTAGGTTGAGATGGTTATACCATTTGACCTTGGCTAGATTGGATATATTATGTATACACTTGGGTTATGTGATAGAGATTAAATTCTCTCAATGGCCTTGGCACAACTCACCCTTACCCCAAATTGGGAGCATGATCACCCTATAATTATCCTCTTCACATGTCAATTTACAAGCTAGATCACTATATGCACTCACATATATAATATTACATAATTATTCACACAAAATCCCACATAAGGGGGATAAATAAATTATTCTAAGGCCCTCTTAGAAGTATATGTCTATGAAGGTAGTGTTCATTAAAATAATGGTCTTTGATGTCAGTTCAACTTTACTTGAGCCCACCAACCCCTATTTTTAAAGGTGACATGCCCTAATTGGAGGACCTATGGTTTTGAGCAAAAGATTATTTATGGGAACCTGTGCACATGATATGAAATAACAACATACAAGGCAAAAATGAACCCTCATAGGTGTAAGTGGATATTATAGAAAAGAGTCTATATATATCTAGGCAAAAGTGTTGAAACCAAGACATAAGTATCAATGGTAGTGTCTTGATTATGATGGTAGTGTCCATATTGATAGAAATATAATTTATAGAATTCGATATATCGAGGTAAAACATCAAACTATCTTCTTCTACACCTATACTTGTTAGATCTACTTGAACATCATTGAGTAAGATAAGTATTATTTTTACTTCATATTAAAACTTTTGGAATATTATTTTGCATTATAATTTTATACATTTAGCATATTCTTAGAATTAGTATAATTATTTGAATATTATAAATCTGAATTCATTTAATTGGCTTGTTTTTAGAATAAATTATTCTAAGTTGATTAGGCTATTTCATTTCATCCCTTAAACACTCCAAAAAAGTTTAATAAAAATAAAACATGAATGCATGTGAGTAGATCAATTTCCTAATAAATTAGTGTAAATATAGGAAAATGAAATAATAAACTAAAGAAAAAAATATAAGAATAAATGCACCTAATGGTACACAAACCATGTTGTCACTCAAGGAATTTTGGTGTTAGACTTAAAAATTAAAATTAGAATCTAGGAATCCATGGCTTAGGGGGGAAATCTACTTCTTGATAGGAGAAGTGGACATATACTAACATATTTGGTGACTCTAGTGATTATATTAATATCTTTGGTGACTGAAATCTACAAATTTGGAAATTTAGAATTTGGTGATAGAATGTTTGAATAGATCCCTCATTTTGAAGTGACAGTCCTACAAATCACTCATCTCAAAATAAATGGATTAAATGTATTGCATAAAAATAAGCATAGTCATTTTAATCATTTAAATATATCATCATGTAAGGCTCAAAAGGTGCATGTGATTCATGTGATGATGAAGTAGGCATAGGTGACCCATGGTAGGGTAGCAATAATTGAGAGAATGGAGAATGACATGTTTTAAAGTGACATGCCCAAAATAAACAAGTGAAGGGGAACAAAGATATTCCAAAATATGATAAGAATATGGAAATAAAAGTACCCATTGTATATATATTTTGATATTGTGACTAGGTGTAAGGAAGATGATGTGATGTCCTTATATAATCAATATATAAATAGATTTGATATAATTCTAAGTACATGTGGGTAAGATTCCCCCAATGGAAATTAATTGATAGGATTTATGACATTCATAAGATAAGTGTGGGCATGATGCCTCTAATGGTAAAATAGATGTGATAAAATTCTAAAGATGTGGGTAGGATTCCCCCAATGGAAATAAATTAATAGGATTGATGACACTCATAATATATGTGTGGGAATGATGCCACCAATGAAAATGTATATAGATCATTGGGTTAATCGAATTGGGATAAAGGGCATGCCCTTATATAACAATGTGCCCCTATGAGGGATAAATATAGAAATGAAGCACACATAAAATAGTGGTATTATGCCCTAAAATAATGGTAATATAGGTAACACATATAATATACCACAAATAGTAGTGTGCATGATATAAATCATGACACCAAACATAGGATATTACATAGTATAACAGATATAATCACATACATTCATGTAACCACATGTAGAGGAGATGTAACCATTGAGTAAGAAATATGACCCACAAATAATCAATGACATGATAGGAAAACTAGAGGATCCTATATGGATAAAATTGGATAAGACATCAACAAAAAACACACATAAGTACATGCATTTATAGGTAGGAAATCAAATAGTCATATGACACATAAGAAAACATGAAATTTCCAAGTTGTTTTCTCATTATGTTAGGGTAGAATATTCAAGTGGCTTGTTGACTCAATATCTCAACAATGATGACCTACCCTTTAGATGATTCCAATGCAAAAATTTTGGTCACTGTGTTGCCTCTTGACCTACCCAATGTTAGTGGGTTTGGAAAGAGAAAGAGGGTCCTCAAAACAATGAATTTATTTGACACAACCATGGTGTTTTATATTCACATCACATTGAATCTTCCCATCCTCTCTTTGTTGTATCTAAGAATGATCCTCTTAATAATGGGGAAGTAAATGAGAATATTGTTCCTTTGGTAAAGGAATCCATCCCTTTTGTAGACTTGAGTGACCCTATATGAGGGACCTTAGATGTCAGTTTTATAGATGACCATTATACTTCTCTAAGGCCCTTTTTTATGTTAGAACCACAACTGGTCTCCCTTAGGATAAATTAGAAGCTTTGACAAAGTGGAAATGCCATAGATATAAGGTGGAAAAGATGTGACAAGAAGCTAAAGATATTATCAGAGACAAGTCCCAGAGGAGGTTGATCTTAACTTGTGAGGGATTTTACCTCTTCTTTTATTCTCTGTAATAATATCTCAAATTTGTGGTAGATTTTTTTTGGTGATGGTTGGGAGGTGATCTCAATATTTTTGGGTTGTTTTACTAACTTGTTGTAGATGGAGTGCAGTTTTTTTTCTAAATTTTCACTTTGGGTTTAAATTTATACATACCTTCTTCTAGTTTATATTATTTGACCATTGTTTAGTTCTCATTCTTTAGTGTTTTCCTATTGGGTTTGTATTATTTGGTATTGGGCCACCGTTGTGTCCTAGCTCTAATTTAGAGCTCTGGTATCTATAAAATCTCTTATTATTTGGGTTGTGGGGTCTAATCAAAATCATCACCTATACCTAATAATAATAATAATAATAATAATAATAATAATAATAATAACAATAACAATAATAATAATAATAACAATAACAATAACAATAACAATAACAATAACAATAACAATAACAATAACAATAACAATAACAATAACAATAACAATAACAATAACAATAACAATAACAATAACAATAACAATAACAATAAATATAACAATAACAATAACAATAATACAAACATGCAATGTTTACATGTAACATATAAGATGTAAGTTATATAAATATAATTATAAATAGTTTCATAGCTCTATATGATAAATTTAAAGTATAAAAGATAAAAAATTACATACATTAAAAATATTCCCCTAGTATAGGCATGCCTCTAATGTGAGAATGCCTTTAGAATCAAGCATTATGAAAATACAAAGCATTTGTGACTCCATGATTATATGTGAATTGTATTCCTATATCTTACCCACTCAAAGAATACCATGAGAAGAATGTATTAAACATGTATATGCAAACCTCTAGATAAGTAGATAAACATGAAAAATATCCATTGACAAAGATAAAGATATAAAATATGATTTTTATATTTTTCATTATTTTTACATTTTTATGAAGTTTTAGAGGAAGAATATAACATAAGGAGGAAGCCAAGGGTCATAAGCAAGAATAAGCTAGGTGAGATCAATCAAGTAAGAATAGATTTAAGTGTAGATACTAAAATTATGTATTGGATAATTTTTAATTATAATTTTGACTTATATCTACCTTACATGACTTATGCATGCACATATGGCTCTTATTCAACCTTCTCTCACATCCATATGTTTTCCATGGGTTCAAACTTACCAATTTACTATCATTCACCTAAATTAATTTTGTGTCTCACCTATTTAAAATCACATTCAAACTCTATCCAGATCATCAGATCAATATTCCTATCTCCCATATGAATCCATTAGATTCAGACTGTTCCAAAATTATAGACTCATTCAAACCTGAAGGACTCATCTTACGCCAAGAAAAAAATTACTTTTCAAATTAAAATATTTGTTATAGATCATCCCATATGTTTCTCATGTTGATGGCATGATAAAGTACCCAAAGAGTCTCATATAGATACACAATAGGTTTAAACCTATTCCTCATCTAACATTATCAAGCAAACCTAGTATACACATCTACATATTCAAAGGGGCTACCCTATACTTTCTAATTTAGCCATTAGTAAAAAGGATAAGGTTCTATCAAAATTTAAAACACCTCAAATCAAAGACAATGTTATCTTTTACCAAGTATTAAAAACTAGATCACAATTTGCATTCATTAAAGAAGATTATTGCACATATACATAACAGAGGAGAACTACATGTGATTTAAATTATCTATTAAGAGTATTAGATATGTATGCAATTATTATCCATTAATTGGGGAGTGGATTGGGTCAGCTCAACCCACCTTTTCCTCCAATTTATAGGCCTAAACCTAGTGTTGAGAATGGACCTAGCGTTTTAAAGAGGAGGCATGTTTATGGAATTACATGCAGAGGTGGTTGTTGTGACCAACATACCCCATTTTAATATTTTAAAATGAGGACCTTATTTTATCCTATAAAATTCAATGTTTAGGTCTTGTTGTGAAATGAATCAGTCCAGGTTATCTGATAGTAAGTTGTTTGAATGTTTCCACAACTTATCTAGTAATTTGATTGATATTGTAACAACCCCACTAGGGTCAAACTAGGAAAGTGTGATTTTTTAAATATTTAAACACATATACCATAAATATATTACACCATGAGAATTTAAGCAATGATCATAAAAAATTATTCTAAGTGTGATAACTATAAATAAGCATGTGACATCTAATAGTCACTGATCACTATCAACATAAGAACACATCATATTATAAACACAAAAATTAATTATCAATAGCTAGCTACTTTTGGTAAAATATATAACCACTATTATCAATGTAAAATAATAAGTATTTACAACTCTTCATGCCAATATTCAATAATAAATACAATAAAATATAATGTGCATATAAGATACATGGATCCCCTGGAGCATAGTTCCCAAACTCTAGTATCTATGGCAATCTCAAGTGTTGTCTTGATAAGTAATACTATTATGGAGAGGGAGAGCATCATCTGAGTAATTTTCCATAAAAATATGGACCAACAATCCTCTACACTAATCCAATTAGGAATAGCCCTCCCTTCATGGATGACTAGATAGTGATAGCACGTGAATCTAGAGAGACAAGCAAAGTACATGTGTAATATATATGATTTCTAAAACTAAACATGCAATGTATCATAGAAAACTCAATCTATTATAATATATCACACAAACATGTAAATCATACTCATGAAATGATAATGTCTCACTAAACATACTTTGGCCAAAGTTTTAAGAATAATAAATAATAGCGATCTATAGATCAATCAAATTCATACACACCACCTGATCATATTACCTTCATCTGACATTGTGATGCTAGTAATCTAGTGAAGTCCATATCACTCCTTACTTAGTATCAACAATGCAGATTAGTTAAATATAATTTAACCATAAGATTCATATAATTCACATCCTAGTAGAAAACACATCATATAACAAGCTAAACATATGAGTAACCAAAGCATATTTTATTCCATCAATGTATGAATAAATATTACATTATTTTCTATCCCATAATATAAATAATGACTACAATTTATACCACCTAGGTAAATACACAATTAACTATAGATTCAAATATCATAATTCATTTCCAACCATACTACACCCTATGATAACCTATATTACCATAGTCTAGTGTTTAAGTATAACTACTAAGTATCACAACTAGTTTGGTAAGATAGTCATAAATACATGAAAACATAAGACTCTATTCATGTAAATAGATTAACAAAGTAAGACTCAATTCACATGACATAAAAGATTCCATTCTATCATTTTATTTACTCTCAAGAGTTGTATGAATGCATAACTAAGATTCTATTTTATAGGAATCTATAATATAGTTTGAACCATCTATTGAACTATAATTAGTAGTATACACCTCTATGTACATGTATATACTATTCATAGAATTACTCAACATGCATACACTAGTTTGTCTGATATATGAATGTATCTAAGCATATCAATTATAGTTTATACCACCTGGGTATAACATACATTCATACTATAGTTCTAATTGAAATGTTCTCTATAACATCCCATAATATCATAGTTTATTTCACATGAGCACATTAATCAATTACGAACTACCAGTCTTATAATTCAAAAAATTAAATAACCCATACTCATAAATAATAACCAATAAAATATAGATTATACCACTTAGGTATACCTTACATTTAAACTTCATACTACCATTCAAAAGAAACACAACTTATAGGCAACATCACAATGCAATATTATATGATACATATGTCTAAACACGTGTACATAATATACCCACAATAGGAAGTCCACACAAGTATTCAACATTATATGTAAATATATTTTAACAACTTAGTTATGCTATTATAAAGATTTAGATAACTCATAACTAAGTTATCCCATACTCTTTTCATTTTAACAACATAATTCCTTTCTATGTGACTTTTTTCACATGGTTATAGCTTTGGTCCCATAAATTCCTTATGAATTTTCACCCACATATTTAATTATAGGTATAATCCATACATTTGAGAACTTATACATCATAATGTGCACCATATGTAAATGCTCAAATGACATATAAATACAATACCAATGTCCATTTATATCTCTCTTAATTAAGAACTCTTTATGGTTTATGTTAGTAACCCAGCTAACACCCTCCTAAAGGAAGACTGCTATGATCTCCTTCATATATGGACTAACATTGGAATGATCTAAGGTGTGGGACACCTGCTCTTAGACTATACCTATAGATTTGTGAGGCTATCTCCTTTGAAGTATCACTGATGCTTAGGTTACTAAAACATATTGTGATTTTTGGGATGAAAATGGTTAGAAAGATTAATGAAAAGGAAATTTATTCTACTGATGGTGATACACTTGTATTGTTGGTTCATCCACTCTATTTGAGCTCATAAAACATTGATAAGATAATTCAAATCATTGAATCTACAACTCCAAAGGACTCCTATGCAACATCATTTCAAATAAATGTTCATCAAGTGATCAAGACATGAGGGAAAAGATATAATAAGCTTGATTCAAGGCACTAACTAGTCAATATATTCACTATTAGTTTAATCTATCAACATCAAACACTGTATATGATCCACATAAGATAACATACTAGTAACTAGGTGAGATCATGACTTGACAAGGGATAAAGTACTACCACATATGTGAATAAAACCAATATAACACACTATACCAATTTATAGGAACATTAAAATAGACATTTTATTCATCTCAAAAAATTACAAAGCTCAATCTTGGTAGAATTTAATCATGCCCAACGGAAGGATCCACAAAATAAGCTTGAAAACCTGAATATATAGAAATTAGAAAAGAATCAGTAAAGAGATTGGCATAAAAGAGAGAATAGAGAGTCATCCAAACTTCAAATAAAGTAAATTACAAAAACAATTTGCTAATAATAGTCCTTAAGACTTTTCTTTATGTTGAAAGTCCTTACATGAGCTCCTTTAGGCATTGAAAATAATGTGGTGGGACCATTTGACTTATCTAAGCCCCTTCTCACACATGCTGCATGATTCTTTGGTTATTTAAATCAAATTAAAATGAGACAAAGATAAGTTAATGTATTATATTTCTTGAAAACCATGAAATATGCATGATGATTAGTTAAGGATTAGTTAACTAGAGTGATTAGCACTTAAGACAAAATAACTCCTTCTTAAGCCCTCCTTTACATGACTAACCACTAGAAGATTGAAAGTAAATGGAAACTCCACTTTAATTCTAGTTATTAAGCATGAAAAATAAACATGAACTAATTTAATATCCCTCCAATACCAATTTCATCTTTGCTTGATTGGTCAAATAGGCCAAATAGGCATAGTAGACTACTTTCTGCACTTGATGATCATTAGAACCTACATGAAAACATTTGAACCTATAAATAAAATGACATTCAAGCCAAGAAAAAATTATAATATTATTAGATAGGTAATTTTTATTAAGAAAAACTTGAAACTTAGTCCAATTAGTTGACTAGGTTAAACTACCCTGAATTTTTGTAGCTTGACTATTTTGAAGGAGCTCATAGAGGCATTTTTAGGTCTAATTTTTACCATCTTATGGTTTAAGGAGGAATAAAAAGTTAAAAAATACACTCTCCATTTATTGGATTTCATTAAAATAAAATTTTCCTCTCCTTTCATCACTTTTTATTCAAAAAAATCTATTTTATGCCATGATCCATACAATTCCATATAATAAAGTACCATTACTGGGATCCTCTCTGAGTGTACATAATGTTTGAATAGGTTTCAAGATGATTCATGATATTTTTATTTTAAATAAATTTTAATTTTATAAAAACATGAAGGAGACACCTGCAAACATGAAACCAAGAAATCTTTGAAACCCTTTCTCTCTCTTAGACCATACGATTCTTCTTTTACTTGTTTACTATAGATTTACACTATTTTGTCTTCTTGATATATATATGGTCCTCAAATTTGTTGAAAAGGACTGATGGATTACATGTAAGGGTGATTCATGTCTTGAAAATCCCTATAAACTTTAATTTTCTTGATATGATGCCCTGATGAGGAGAAATTGTAGGAAACTAATTGCTTCCCTAGATGCAAGACTACTGATGTATACCTTGACTTCAAAGGGATGGTTCATGAAGGATATATGAAAAATTTAATAAAAATTTGATCCGTACATAATATATATGAGTCTAATTTCTTTGGTTAAAATTGTAGACTTGGATTTTCTCTCTCATGGTTTTACCACCTATAAACCTGAAGAGATCTCACTATGTGCAAACTAGCAAGATGATTGGATGGAAGAGATTTTGGGATTTTTTTGAGTCCTTTTGCCTTTAATATATTATATAACACTTTATAATATATCATGATCCTTATCATGGCCTCAAATGTATAGAATGGTCTGTATAAATCTGTATTTTTGCTTGAAAATGCATAAAAAGCCTTATTTTTGCCTTTTATTCACAACTAAAGTTATGAACTAAAATATTTAGGGCATGAGGGAAATACCATGAATAATTTTCATGTATTATAAAAAGTAATAAACTTTTTTACATAATTTATGGGTAAAATTGGCACGCAAGAGTCTTTTGGGGTCCCTTTTAGGGTTAAAATTGAATGACAATTAACTTTCAAGGCATACAACTTTGGATAAAGCTATGTCATTAAAAATGAAAGTATTATGAAGTATTTTATGACTTTTTGACACAAATTTTATTATTAAATAGCCAAAACTTGTCTCTTTTGGACTAAAAATACATAATTTATACCACTTCGAATAGGCTTGTAATAGTACCAATAAAAGTTTTGAATTGTATGGGTAGGTATTTGGCCTTGAAAGGCCAAATTACCAACATTTTTGGTGATTAATAGGGGTTGAACAACCTAATATTCAAAATAACCTACTAGATTTGATATGATAATGATAATCTAAGATATTTCTTGATGGCTTGATGACCCTCTTAACTATCAAACATACTTTTAAACTTTGATACACCTCTTTTCATTGTAACAACAACAAGACTAATAAGAAACAACACAAAGAACATCAACTATACTTAAAAACAAACACAACTAATCTAAGGGAATCAAAGATAATATAACAAATACTAATTATGTTATTCACTTATTAAAACAAGACAAACCTAAAACAACTAATCTAAAATCAAAATCTGTCCTCCAAGATCAAATGGAAAGTTAGATTATCCACCATGGAATATTGTTGAAGTATGATTTCCATACCTTGATAGTTTATTCTTGCAGATGGGATCATTTTCACATTAATAGTATCTATGGGAAGCAATTGGTTTTTTTCATGCTAATTTCATGTGTATGAGTTATAGACATGAGTCTAAGACCCAGTCATACTCCTCCCAAATTCATGTACTTTGCAAGAACAATCTCAAATATTCTTCATTTATGAGATGCTGATTATGATCATGTTTAACAAATTGAAGTGGCTCCTATGTCATGGTTTCAAGGTTGGCCTCAAAGAGAGATGGATCTGATTTCATGATTTATTGAGGCCATCTAAGTTAATTTTTAATCTCTAAGAGTAGATAAACATCTGAAGATGGAGAGAGAAGTTGATAACCTTACTTGAAAGACTCAAAACAAGTCATCTCCTAAGAAAACAACTTGTGAGGTTTGATTGTTTGGAGGGCTGATTACTTATTGATTGATGAAAGTACCTCTCTCAAATTTAAATGGATCACATTCAAGTAGAGAATACCCTAAATTGATGACATCAAATAAGTCATTTAATTGGTTCTCACCAAGCTGAAGTACAATTAGAGTTTCTTCATCATGATCATGATGCTATAAATCATCTTTTGGTATCTCAGATTGGTCAATTGAAATTATTTCATCTTCAATGTCTACTTGATGACTTGGCATGATCTCAAAATCAGCTTGTTCTTCATCTTCTCTTGCCAATTGGTACTTAACTTCTATCACTTCTACAAGCTCTTATGGACTATTATAACGAATGGAAGCTATTGTGTGATCAAAGAAATCTTAAGAAACATCTTTAATTTGTAAAATTGGTGTCTTCCTCTTGCATATTAGAAACCTTTTTTATTATACTTGTTTTTGTACTTATAGCTCATCATTTATCTCAGCTTCCACTTTAAATTCATCTTCTTATACATATTGAGAGATTGGATCAGGCTCTTCCTTGACAAGGATTGTGCCCGATGTTTTAATTATGTTCATTCAAAAATATTTCATCTTAATTCATATAAACTATAATTTATTCTTTTACCTCACAAAGGAGAGGCTTCTTCTGAATAATAGGCATGGTGGATCCGTAAAAATACTCAAGAAGATGACAAAGTCTAAAGATGTTACCATTGATGATTGATTCTACTCATGGGGATGCTTCACCTCCTCTCTCCATTTCAAGTTATCTTGAATATATTTCCATGAAGGAAAGGCCTTGGGATTTTGAGGAGAAAGGAGTGGAGACTGAATGAATTTCTACTTACTTTCCATAACAATACTTGGACTTAAACTTGAATGCTCTTGACTCTCCCTAGATGATTGTATTTACTTCTAAGTTATGAACTTGGGTTTAGGATATTTTTCCTTTGCACTTATTTAATCCATGGGTGTGAAAGAAGGAACTTGATGCTGAGATTATGTTACCTTTATAGCTACCACTGATTACTGAAGATGATGATTTGTAAGCTTAATCTATTTGTCTAGGTGAGCTTCAAAGTCATGAACTAACTCACTGGAGTTCTCTCCCTATAAAAATGAAGATGAAGGTTTCTGTATGATCTATTGTGAAACATGAGATTTAGGATCCTTAGAACACTCTTCTTCAACCTTCTAAAGTGTCTCTTGGATAGACTTCCAAGTAGGAAAACTTAGAAACCTTTGTGAGGAATCTTGAGGACTAGGATATACATTTATTTGATAATAATGAAGAGAAAAGGGTATATAAATGGGAACATGATACTAATTATGGTGACCTTGGTGTTTCTCATGGACCATCAACCTCTTTTCAATGCCTATAATTAGACCACTTATGTTAAGGATATTAGCACTAAATTTTGAATGGCCTTGCCTTATTAAAGATGCACATACTTTTTTGGCTTGTTGTAATGAAGCTCTTATGTTTTTAATTTCATGCTTGGGGACCTCCTATCCATATATATTTTGAGTGTCTATGCTTATCATATGTTTCTCATAACCAAACATGGTTTGTGTGAAGCTTGAAATGGATTATCTTAGGACTTGATTAGGCTGATCAGGAAGATAACAAGATTCGTGAAGGTTATCATGAGATTGATATGAGCTTTCATAATGCTAATAAGGTTCTATATATGGATGGTGAGGCTCATCATAAGGCTGATATGAATCATGGTAGGGCTGATAGGGGTCATATCAAGATGTATATGGATCATATTAAAACTATTGATAATGAGATGAAAGACCAAAGTTTGCTCCATAGGTTACCATAAATTATAACATAAATGCATATAACTAAGTTTCTGAATAAAATTTAACTTTTACCTTAGAGATAAGGACCATATGAGTACTTGAAACTAATTTTGAAGACTAATATGCTAAAAATGTGTACTCCAATTTCTAGGTTTGTACCCCATCGAGCATGCTAGAACTATTAGAAACCTAGGTAGAAACCTACTGAAGGTTGATTGCTCGGATCTCATTCACACTTAGACTAACATTATAATTATTTAAGGTATGGGACACCTAATCTTAGACCATACCTCTAGATTTGTGAGGCTAACTCCTTTGATGTATCATTGATGCTTAGCTTACTAAAACCTACTATGTTTTTTGTGATGAAAAGGGTTATAAGGATTACTAAAAGGGAAATATATTATTCTAATGGGGATACACCTATATTTTTGGTTCATACACTCTATTTGAGCTCATAAACTACTCATAAGACAATTCAAATAATTGAATCTATAACTCTAAAGGACTCCTATGCAACATTATTTCATATAAAGGTTCATCAAGTGATTAAAGCATGAGGGTAATGATGGAATAGGCTTGATTAAAGGCACTAACCAATCAATATATCCACTGTTAGCTAAGTCAATTGACATCAAACACTATATATGACCTGCATAAGATGACATACTAGTAACTAGGTGAGATCAAGACCTAAAAAGGGAGAAAGTCCTACCACATGTGCAAATCAAACTAATATAACACATTATAACAATATATAGGAATATGAAAATATTAATTTTATTCATCTAAAAAGGTTAAAAATCTCAATATTGGTAGAGTATAATCATGCCCAAGAGAAGGATCCAAAGAATAGGCTTGAAAGCCTGAATATAGAAAAGTGAGAAAAGAATTAGCTAAGAGATTAGCATATAAGAGAGAAGAGAGACTCATATAAACTTCAAATCAAGTCAATTTAAATTAAAATTTGATAATAATAGTCCTTAAGACTTCTATTTATGTTAAAAGTCCTTGCATGAGTTCCTTTAGGTATTGGAAACAATGTGGTGGGTCCATTTGACTTGTCTAAACTACTTCTCCAATATGTTATGCCATTATTTGGTTAGTTAACTCCACTTAACATGAGACCAAGATAAGTGAATGTCTTATTTTTCATGAAAACCATGGAATATCCATGATGATTAGTCAAGGACCAATCAATTAGAGTGATTGACACTTAAAATAAGATAAATCCTTCTTAATCCCTCCTTTGCATGAATTATTACTTAAAGATTGAAATTACATGGAAAATACACTTTAAGGTGAATTATGAATCATGAAAAATAAACATGAACTCATTTTATATCCCTCCAATTCCAATTTCATCTATGATTGATTGGTCAAATAGGCCTACTAGGCAAAATAGGGCCAATAGCCTACTTTATGCACTAGATGACCACTATAATATAAATTAAAACATTAAAACCTAAAAATATAATGAGATTCGGTACTGGAAAAAATCCTCATATCATCAGATAGGACCTTTTGATGAAGAAACACCTATAACTTAGATCAACTAGTTGACTAGGTCAAACTACCTTGATTTTCTATAGAATGGTTATTTTTAAGGATCTCATAGAGGAATTTAAAGGCATAATTTTGACCATATTATGGTTTTATGAGTACAAAAAAGTTCCAAGCTTCACTCTCCATGGATTGGATTTCATTAAGCTACCTTGTACCTCTCCTTTCATCAGTCTTTATTAAAAAAAATCTATTTTATGACATGATCCATATAATTTCATACACCAAAGTATAATTTATGGGAACTTATATAAGTTTAATTCATGTTTGAAGATATTTTAGGATGATTCATGAGGTTTTGATTGCAGGAAATTTGTCTTTTCTTAAAAGTGGTCCTTATGAGGGTTTGGGAGGGTTTTAGAGGTGAACCTTGTTAATGATGGTTCATAAAGTAAAATAATCCAAACACAAACTTATTGACATGAATATTTAGTGTATATACCCCATAAAATTTCATTAAAATATTGGGTTCCCATGTAAAAGGTATGAAAATATACATAAGTAAAGAAGTTTGTTTGTAGGGTTTTGAATGCATTCTGGACATGCTTATGCTCTTAGTGATTGTTTATAAAGTACATCACCTAATTTTTTTTTTTTTATGAATTATAAGTGTATAGTTTTATTCAAAACATTCTAATATAATTTTTCCAAACTCTTCATGTGGTGAAAAATAAGAGCACTTAATCAAGTGGTTTGAATGGGTGCCTTAGACTATTGAGTTCAAATTTGCCCTTAAAGATGAATTTGGACTTACATCCTATATTTATCTGATTATAATACATATTAAAATAAATTTAAAATCTCACCACTTCATTATCAATTTTTCATCTTTCATGGAGGATTTGAAGTTGTCTTTTTATGATATAGGCCTTCTATGCCTAAAACTAACTTTAGGCCTGTATTAGCCAAAACTAAGTTTTTATGTTTTTATGAACATGTAAGAGGGTATAAGGGTTGAAATATATCATAATTAATTGATTAAAAATTATTTATATCCCATTTTATCTCACTTTTATATCAAACTTTATGTTGCCTTGATGCCTCTTAAGACTGCCTGTAGGAACTACTACCTGCCTGTGTGTTTGTATGGAGTTTTGATGAGTTTACTTTGATGAAATGAGATTATAATCATCATGAGATGTTTAAAATTAATTATTATACCTTTATAACCTTCCTATTTAGTTTAATCCTTTTGTCACTCTCTCAAACTTCGCAAAATCTTACTTGGTCTTTTTCATGTGTTAGTAGACTAAAAGAGGTATGTGTAAAAAAGTGAGTATATACACCCATTTTATGACCCTAAAAATGGATTTATAGGATTTAACAGGTTATAATGATGATTTTAAACAATTTTTATGCCTTAATTCCACTTTTAGGTACCTAAGAACCTCAAAATTCTCTCAATAATGCCTTCTAGGTATTGACTATGTTCATGCTATGTTAGGCATGACTATGTTATTATTTACACCTTGATTTGGGATTGATAATGTTGAGTATGATTTGAGTATTTAATTACACTAGTCTCTTTGTAGTGGTTTCATCCCCATTGGTTACTGTTATGATGTGAGATTTCACCCTTGTGGAGGAGTTCTTCAGGCTTCTCCACTCCTAGTCATAATATGGGAACAACCCCAGACTATGGGTATACTATAATAGGGTTAAACCTATGGATAAGGATAGATTCCTATTATTGGATCAAATAAACTAATTATACTATTAATAAAAGGGTTAGAAAGGGGGAAATGGGGCTCTTAAGAAAGTTAACAAGTTGATGTACGAAATAAAAATGGAAGACTCCCATAAGCTTGAACCCACACTAGATCAACACAAGACAATGCTAGCTCACACAATCTCATAGACTAGATGATTGCATAATTATTTCATAGACTAGGTTCATGAATCAAATAATGGAAACAAGGAGGGATTATAAGACCCACATGGAGCCTACATTAATGGTAGAAAGAACATGAATCTAGACCTACTAACAGATTGAAAACACCTTAAAAGAGGCCATCAAGAAGGACAATGGCATGGAAGATTCTCCTTCACAATGCCATCATGCGCAACTCACTAAACACTGATCCAAGGTAAGAGATAGGTAAAGAAAGTCCTTTATTGCATTAAGAGGTAGTTCTTATAAATTATTGATAGGGTTTAGCTTAATCAAGATGAGCATATTTTGTAATATCTCAAAGAGTTCCCTTCTCTTCAAAATTAAAGAGTCCTTGTGGGAATCCAAAATCTAAGAGAAAGCGTTACAATGTGGAAGAAGATGGAAGATAAAGAGAAAGGGTGAATAGAGAGGAAACACACCATTCAATATCATTAAATTATCTATCACCCTTTGATGAATTCTCCACCACCTTTTGATTAAATCAAAGTTAATACATCATAGAAAAAATAGATTTTATTTATCCCAATAGCCCCTGAATCTTCTCATTAGTTGGGAAATAAAATAAAGGACAAGAAAGTGTCTTCGATGATGAGTCATGATCCTACTATGAATAAAAACCCTTAAAGACCCTAAAAATCTATTAAATGCTCTAGCTAATTTTTCCAACCACCAGATCTCTATCTTGGGACCTTACACTATCTTCCACTTGACCTATTCATGAGAAGAGAATCCTCATATCTATAATTTTGATAGATCCCTCACCATGTCTACTTTGGGCAGCCATAGATACCTATTTTTTGGAGCTATGATTATGTCATGGGATGAGACACTCCACCATATATCATTTATTTCTATATCTACTCCAACTTGAATATAGATATTTATTATATATTGAAAACTAATCCAAATTATTAGTTTTTGTATAGTCATTATATCGATGAATATTGATAGATTGCATAACCTTATTCTTAAACTGTATTGGGTTCCAAAAATCCTATCCAACAACTAATATTTAATGGTAATAGAGCCTCATTATTAACAATATTGATTGCATGGATATGTCTACTTGATGGTATTATATTGAGATCTAATGGTGTTACATGCCCTTTAAAACATTTTCTCTTGGTTTGAGCTCTACTTGAAAACTCCCAACATTGACTTCTAATCTTATCCATTAATCTTGATCTAGGCTTCTCAAAATTATGCCATCTATGTTATTTAAATTAATCCTCAGGATTCTATAGTCAATCCATCCATTCCTTTGATTATACCACATGTTAGCTTTGAATTTGACCCCAAGATATGATGCCTCTTTGACCTCTCACTCACCCTCAATCAACATCCCTATGATTAGACAAGCACATTTAAATTTGATTTATCATGCACCATTGATCTTACTTTACATGGCTCTAATGTATACCATTGATTTACATAGAAGCTTTTATGGTCATGATAATTGGTATCTTCTCACTTGTCTTTAGGATTTGCTAACCTTTTGACTATGAGCTTGATATTGATTTTTGATGTATGATTTAACATGCTCCATTGGATCTTCTATACCTACTGACATCATTGATAGCCTATGTGATATTAGATCTCAACTTAAGATCTTATGATCTTGACAATTGTTAGCTATGCATTTATCCTTGGAACATTTGAGTTCAAATAGCTATTTGCCATAGCTTTAACTTGATGTCCTTGTGCATGTCCCACTCTACTAGTTCATCTTTGAATGATTATATCTTGAGATAGAAAACTCATCAAGATATTATATTTAAAAAGGATTTTTATGGGACAAAAATAATCATGTCCATGTAGTATTTTGGCTCTATTAAACCTTTCAAGTACATATAAAAAATGTGAAACCAGACTGATCTATTTATTCCCACATAATGTGTCATGATAGTCTAGCTTTGTAAAATCACCAAGTTCACAATTTAAGCTTACTTAAAGTGTTTCAAAACATGAAAATAACAAGTTATCTACATGAAGGATGTTTTCTTCCCATCCCATTGAGTTTCTTCTCAACTAGGACCCTACTCAACTTCAAATCACATCTAGTCAATAGTTTCTTATGTGGGGAAAATTCAGACAACATCTTTAGTTACTCAATTGGGAAGCATGCCTAATATGCTTGAGAACCCAAACTATTTGTATTCACTAGTCCATTTGGAATGGAATATAATATTTTGTTCAACATATTGATCTAGATTTAAAAGTAGATGCCAACCTCTAGATATATTTTCTTGAAGCAAAAAAGAACAACAAAAACAAAATAAATAAAGGCAAATGCACATAGGCACTTGGAGGAAATAAATAAAAACTAGAATACTAAGAAAATGTGCACACAAGAACTTAGATAAAAGCATGAAATCTAATCTAATATGTACAAGGCTATAAATCATAAGTACTTTCCCCTTAGATCAAATGGGAAGCTTTTAATATCATTCACTTGTAACAAACTAAGATGAAAATACCTTGCTTTGAAGGTACCAGAATTGGTGAACCAAGTATCTTGATGGCCAAACCTTTTGATATGCTATCTAATGGATGAAATAGAAAAAACATGTCTCTAATGTAGACATACTAGTCCAAGTCTTCCAATCTTGGTTCATGTTGGACTGTAGGATCACTTGATGTTTCTCATCACTCTTAAGAAAACCTTGCATGAAGACTTCATTTAGGCTCTTAGGAGAAATTGCACTTGGTTCACTTGGTGGTTCAAAAAGACCATGTTCTTCCACCTTGTCCTTGTGCAAATTAGGATTGATCATGCTTAGAGCAGCATGCTCATAGTTTATGGGAAGAAGGACATGTCTCTTAGCCTCCTCAAAATCATTGCTATAACTCTTCAAATTATTTATTGGTATGTTTATCAAATTGCATCACCTGAGCACTTGAGATGTCTCTTTCATCAACCTCACTCAATATTCAATCTTGTTCTTTAAATTCAAATGAGGGTTGATTTGACCATCCAAGGTTTAAAACATCACACATGTCTTACTCAAGATCTAATTTAGTTTTCTCTAGCTCCAACATATTAGGGCTATCCTTAACTAACACCTCATCATGAAGTGGACCAACCTTAGGCACTTGATTCTGATCCTCTTATTCATCTATATACAATGGACCTTTAGTAGTCCATTCAAGTTCTAACCTATGTTTAACTTGAGGATTGTCTTCTTTAGGCAAGTTTGTAACATTAAGATAATCCATTTCACTCAATGAATCCAAGCACAAATGTTGCCATTGATCTTCTAAATCACTTTATCTTCCCTTGACCTACATATAGGTTCATGAAATCTATGCTCTAGTTTCTCATTAAGCTCCTACAAATTAAAAGCTAAAACATGCTCCTCCCTATGAAATGGGCTAACTATCATGATCTCCTCTTCATATATACTTTCATTGTTTACCTATGGCTCACTTATGAGTGCAAGCTCCTCCTCTATCATTTTTAAAATGGGTTCTTTCTCTAAGAGGGAGATGGTGAGAGGGTGAAGAAGTTCACTTTGATTGAAGATTAAGAGAGTGTCCTTATAGCTAGGTACATTGAAGGGTCTCTGTTATGGCTCTTGAGGAAAGGAAAGAGAGTCTCATAACTCTTATACACCAAGCTCATCGAGCTAAGCCATGGTTGTTTGATTCATTTCTTACACAAGTAAATCCTCCTCTACTAGAAATAGTTCTTGGACTAACTTTACTAAAAACTCATCCTTATTATTTATGACTTTATGAAATAATTTACATGATGGAAATGATTAGGGAAAAAACACCTTTTCTTTATTTTGAATGGTTATAGGAGAGGGTAGTATCACAAGTAAGGGCATGTCATAGCCAGGGTCGACTGTGTTGGAGAAGATCTATAATGGAATGACTTCATGCTAATAAATGGGAATGTGCATCTAAGATTGAGGATCTTAGAGTGTATAAGACACATAAGAATGATCCAAATGAGTTTTCTAATCTTCATAAGATATCAACACACTATCTACATCTTGGACTATGCTTCTTATAATTACTATGTCCTTATTCTCACAAGATGACCATTATTCACCTTCACAAACTACTCATCTATTCTTGACCAACTGACGGGCACTCCTTGCCTTTTATAGAACATGGATAGGGATGACTAGAGAAACTTATAAACCCATACCAATCTCCCTTATGAATTCAATATAAACTGATAATTCTTGATTAACTCTTGACAAGGATGTAAAAGGATAAGCCTAGTCTTGACAAGGGGAATTAGAGGACTGATTTAAATGTAAAGGAGGCTAACCTTGGTTATATGAAAGGGTATAAGGAGGGAAAATTCCATGACAGGGATGATAGGTTGTTTGAGGGCTACTTGGGGGAATGCATAAACATTATTTTCTTGATAAGTGTGATGCTGAGGTAGAGAATAAGCATATTGATCAAAAGATGGTTGATTATACATACTAAATAATGATTATTAGGTACTTGGGATGCTTATATGAGATTATATATACTTAGAGTCACCATTTATGTTTGTACACATACCTCTAAAGCTTGATTGAGTGAAGAGAACACCAAAACTCTTCACTCTATGAACAACTAGTCCCATCAGGCATGCCAAAAACTATTATGATGTGAGATTGCACACTTGTAGAGGAGTTATTTTGGATCCTCCAATCATATTCATAATATGGGAACAACCCTAGGATATGGGTATCCTCTAATAGGGTTAAACCTCTAGAAAAGGCTAACTTCCTCTTGATGGATCACCTAAACTAATGCTACTATTAAGAAAAGGGTTAGAAAGGGAGAAATAGGGCTCCTAAGAAAGTTGACAAGGTGATGTACCAAATAAAAATGGAAGAATCCCATAAGCTTGAACCCAAACTATATCAACATAAGATAATGCTAGCTCACACAACCTCATAGACCAATTAATTGCATAATTATTTCATAGACTAGGTTTAGGAAGCAATGAATGGAACCAAGGAGGGATTCTAAGACCCACATTGATCCTACATTAATGGTATAAATAAAATGAATCTATACCTAAAAACAACTTGAAAACACCTTAAAAGAGGCTAGAAAGAAGGATAATGGCATGGAAAATTCTCCTTCATAATGCCATCATGCACAACTCACTAAACACTGATCCAAGGCAAGAGATAGGTAAAGAAAGTCCTTTGTTGCATCAATAGGTCATTCTTAAAAAATATTTATAGGGTTTAGCGTAATTAAGATGAGAATATTTTTCACTATCTTACAGAGTCATTTTCTCTTCAAGATCAAAGAGACCTTGTGGGAATCCAAAATCTAAGAGAGAGAGTTACAATGTGGAAGAAGATGGAAGATAAAGAGAAAAGGTGAAGAGAGAGGGAGCATGCCATCTAAGATTATTAAATGATCTACCACCCTTCGATGAATGACCCACCACCTTTTAATAAGATTAAGGTTAATACATCATAGACAAGATATCTTTAATTTGTCCCAATAGCCCTTGAATCTTCTCATTGCTTGGGCAATACACTAGAGGATAAGAAAGTGTCTTACAATGATGAGTCATGATCTTACTATAACTAAAAACCCTTAGAGACCCTAAAATTATATTAATTTCTCTAAATGATTTCTCCAACCACTAGATCTCCATATTGAGACCTTACGCTATCTTCCACTTAACTTGTTCATGAGTAGAGAATCCTCATATCTATAATTTTAATAGAGCCCTCACTATGTCTACTTTGGGTGACCATAGGTGCCTATTTGTCAAAGTTATGATTATTTCAAAGGATGAAACACTCCATAATATATGATTTATTCCTTTATATAATCCAACATGAATATATATATTTACTATAGATTAAAAACCAATCCAAATTATTGGTTTTTATATAGTCATTATATCGATGAAGATCCAGAGATTACATAGCCTCATTCCTAAACTATATTAGGTTTAAATAAACCTATCCTAAATTTTAGTTTTAATGGAAATAGATCCTCATTATTATAAATCTTGATTATATGGATGCATCTACTTGATGTCATTCTACCAAGATCTAATGGTGGTACATGCCCTTTGAAACACTTGCTCTAGGTTTGACCTCTACTTGAAAACTCTCAGCTTCAAATTTTAATCTTGGCCATTAATCTTGATCTAGTCTTGTCAAAATTATGCCATCTATATTATTTACATTGAATCTCAAGATCTTATAGTTATTCCATCCATTCCTTCACTTGTGTCATGTGGTAGCTTCACATTCATCCCCAAGATATGATAACTCTTTGACCTCTCACTTGCTATCAATAAACATCCCCATGATTGGAAAAGCACTGTTGGATCTACTTTGTCATGCACCATCAATATTTATTTGCATAAATCAAATGTGTGCCATTGATTTACCTAGAAACTTACACATTCATGACATTTGGTATCTTCTTTCTTTTCTTCAAGATTCACTAACCTTTGGACTATGAGCTCACCATTGAACTTTGACGCATGATTTAACATGCTATATTAGATATTTCAAACCCAATGACATCACTGATTGCTCACATGCCATTATATCTTGATTTAAACTCCTATGATCTTGACACTTGTAATCCATGTATTCATCCTTGGAACATTTTAATTCAAATGGCTATTTATCGTAGCTTTAACTTAACGTCCTCATATGCATCCCACTCTACTAATTCATCATTGAATGGTTATATCTTGAAATAGAAAACTCATCAAGCTAAAAAATTTATAGAAGATGTTTATGGAACCAAAATAATTATATCCATGCATTCCTTGGCTCTAGTCAACCTCACAAGTACATATATCAAATGTGCAACTAGACTGATCTGTTCATTTCCACATGATGTTTCATGATGCTATAACTCCTTAAAATCACCAAGTTCACACTTTAATCTTGTTTAAATTGTTTCAAAAGCTTGCAACTGACAGGTGATTTACATGAAGGTTGTTTACTTCTCCTATTATTATATTTATTCTCAACTAGGACCCTATTCAACTTCAAACCACATCTAGTAAAAAGTTTCTTATGTGGGCCAAATTTGGCCAATATTTACCTTTTAACCTTATGCCACCTATAACAGACCTAAGCTCCTTTAAGAACCTTAGTGTGACTATGTTATTAACTATTTTATGTGTATATTTGAAATTAATGGAGGTGTTTGGTAATCATTTTATCCTTATTAGTGTTTTGGAGACCTTCATAAACATTTGAAACCTCCCCCACATGCTCTTAATAGCATATTAAATTTTTGCACTACTCTAAGCCTCACACACTATCTCTTTTCCATACAAAAACTTGTGTAACATTCATTTAATGATCTTGGTAGTGTTTTAGTTCTCTTGATAAGTTTTTAAGATGCTAAATTGTCACTTGATTTTCATGAGATGTCTTCATATGTCCACCTCTTGACTTAAATGGTCTTGAATTTTTATTTTGCCAATATGTGACTATAAGAGAGGAACTTGACCTTTGTATGACTCTAGGTATGCATGCTAAAGTTAAATTTAAGTGTGTTATTTAGTATTTTGAGTCCCATATCTTTATCCTCTAACCTCATCATCATTATTACTCTAAGAAGCTTCCATCAACATGAAGTTTTATCTTGACCACTTTTCCCTAGTCTTCAAGAGACTGAAGATATGACTGTGTATTAACAACTCTTGTATGGTTATAGGTGATTTTTTTCAAGAGATATTCCCTAAGTCTTGATATATACCTTAATCCTTATGACTTGAAAGAAATATTTAAGTCATTTAAAATAATTCTTTAAACATGACAAGACCCTATGAAATTTGAGAATATGCAAGAACTCATTACTTTAATGTCTTGACTATCAACATATTTGTTGAGCCCCTTAACCATCTATAGGTGGGGATTTTATGGAATTGAATGTTCAATCAATTTTGACTTCTTGAGGTCTCCTCCAAAGTCCACAACTTATATGAATTCATTTTAGAATACTATATATTCATATGTTTACCATTCACCATTATGAAAATAGACTTCTCTTTTATAGACCACTATGCATGATGTGATGTCTTTTGTATAGACTATGACAGGGTCTAAAGATACTTTGGGAGTTTTAAAACACATTTGGTGTCCATGAGTCCTTCCATATATAATGATATCCTAATAACTTCAATATTCTCTCTTGAAGGTATCCATCATGAAAATATTCCTCAAAACATTGTCTCTCTTCTTGGCTATAGCTTATGACTATCTCTAAAGTTGAATATAGGTCTCTTATTCTTGTGCTTACCAATCCATTTCAAGAATTTAAACATGTTTTATTTTTGATATCCCTCTTTTAAATTATCAACTTCACTATTCATGCATTTAATGGTCTAACTAGGCACCAAGAACCTAGAAAAGTTCTAAGACTACCAAATCACATGCCTAATGTAGCTTATGACATGAGAACAATATTTTAGGTGTCTAAAAGACACTTGATTATTTACTTGACTACCACCTTAACTTCATGTCATTGGAATTTATCACCTAGATCAAGACTCCATTGATTTTACCTCATTCATAAATTGATCATAACCTACCCTTCAAATTAGTTATGTAGTACAACCATAGGTGACTTTATGAGGTTATCTTATATAGATAGAGCCTAATTTTGACCTTGGGTAGGTCATCAAACATGGACATGATCTTTGTCCTTCCATTATTGTAACTTGATGAGATGATCTGAGCATAGACCTTCAAAAGACATCCTCTAGCCTATCCTTCCCTTATGTACTTTCATGAAAAGTATCAACTATTAGTGTATTATTTTAGGTTTTCTTTTTGGTTGTAGGTAAGGTCTCTTGGTCTAAAAATCTTCTTTGAGTGACCATGATGGCACTCAATGTTCTTGACTCCTCTTTATGATGGATGGTGAGATGGAGATGAGTGAAAGGGGTGATGGGGAGTAAAAAGAACATGAAAGGGAAATATCAAAGCCAACTTAAAGGTCTTATGCAATCATGATTCTATCTTATACCTCATATATCAATTTTGATTCCATTGGAGGAGGATAATAAGGTGAAACTAAAACCTAATAATATGCTAAGTACATTAACAAATGCTAGAAACCTTAACATTTGCTAAAAGGGGCTTTATAGATGCTTTTAAGAGCCATTGATGATCTTTTACTATGAATATTTGGATAAAATTTGATAATTTTGCTTGGAAAACATAAAAACATGAAGGAAACACCTACAAACATGATTTCAAGAAATCTTTGAAACCCCTTCTCTCTCCTAGACCATACAATTCTTCTTCTTTTACTTATGTACTATAGATTTGCACTATTTTATATTATTAATCTCTATTTATTCCTTGCACATGTTGAAAAGGACTGGTTTATACCATGGAAGGGTGAGTCATGTCCCTGAGAAGCCCTAAAAACTTGAATTTTCTTTATATGATGCCCTGATGAGGAGAAATTGTAGAAAACTGATTGCCTCCCTGGATGCAAGACTACTGATGTATTCCTTGAATTAAAAGGGATGGCTCATAAAGGAGAGATAACCAATTTAGAAAAAAAATTCTCCATTTGAAATTTCTCTGAGTCTACTTTCTTTGGATAGAATTGTAGACCTAGATTTTCTCTCTCATGCTTTTACCACCTACATACCTGAAGATCTCTCACTATGTGCC